>SJYQ01003244.1:383837-426331 GCA_006410935.1 Redunca redunca
AATCAATGTGATTCACCACATTAACAAATTGAAAAATAAAAGCCATATGATTATCTCAATAGATGCAGAGAAGGCCTTTGACAAAATTCAACATCCATTTATGATAAAAACACTCCAGAAAGCAGGAATAGAAGGAACATACCTCAACATAATAAAAGCTATCTATGACAAACCCACAGCAAACATTATCCTCAACGGTGAAAAATTGAAAACATTTCCCCTAAAGTCAGGAACAAGACAAGGGTGCCCACTTTCACCACTACTATTCGACATAGTTCTAGAAGTTTTGGCCACAGCAATCAGAGCAGAAAAAGAAATAAAAGGAATCCAAATTGGAAAAGAAGAAGTAAAACTCTCACTGTTTGCAGATGACATGATCCTCTACATAGAAAACCCAAAAGACTCCTCCAGAAAATTACTAGAGCTAATCAATGAATATAGTGAAGTTGCTGGATATAACATCAAAACACAGAAATCCCTTGCATTCCTATACACTAATAATGAGAAAATAGAAAAAGAAATTAAGGAAACAATTCCATTCACCATTGCAATGAAAAGAATAAAATACTTAGGAATATATCTACCTAAAGAAACTAAAGGCCTACATATAGAAAACTATAAAACACTGGTGAAAGAAATCAAAGAGGACACTAATAGATGGAGAAATATACCATGTTCATGGATTGGAAGAATCAATATAGTGAAAACGAGTATACTACCCAAAGCAATACTAGCGGTATTTTTCACAGAGCTAGAACAAATAATTTCACAATTTGTATGGAAATATAAAGAACCTCGAATAGCCAAAGCAATCTTGAGAAAGAAGAATGGAATTGGAGGAATTAACCTGCCTAACTTCAGGCTCTACTACAAAGGCACAGTCACCAAGACAGTATGGTACTGGCACAAAGACAGAAATATAGATCAATGGAACAAAATAGAAAGCCCAGAGATAAATCCACACACATATGGACACCTTATCTTCGACAAAGGAGGCAAGAATATACAAAGGATTAAAGACAATCTCTTTAACAAATGGTGCTGGGAAAACTGGTCAACCATATGTAAAAGAATGAAACTAGAACACTTTCTAACACCATACACAAAAATAAACTCAAAATGGATTAAAGATCTAAACATAAGACCAGAAACTATAAAACTCCTAGAGGAGAACATAGGCAAAACACTCTCCGACATAAATCACAGCAGGATCCTCTATGACCCACCTCCCAGAATACTGGAAATAAAAGCAAAAATAAACAAATGGGACCTAATTAAACTTAAAAGCTTCTGCACAACAAGGAAACTATAAGCAAGGTGAAAAGACAGCCTTCAGAATAGGAGAAAATAATAGCAAATGAAGCAACTGACAAACAACTAATCTCAAAAATATACAAGCAACTCCTGCAGCTTGATTACAGAAAAATAAACGACCCAATCAAAAAATGGGCCAAAGAACTAAATAGACATTTCTCCAAAGAAGACATACAGATGGCTAACAAACACATGAAAAGAGGCTCAACATCACTCATTATCGGAGAAATGCAAATCAAAACCACAATGAGGTACCATTTCACGCCAGTCAGAATGGCTGTGATCCAAAAGTCTACAAGCAATAAATGCTGGAGAGGGTGTGAAGAAAAGGGAACCCTCTTACACTGTTGGTGGGAATGCAAACTAGTACAGCCACTATGGAGAACAGTGTGGAGATTCCTTGAAAAACTGGAAATAGAACTGCCTTATGACCCAGAAATCCCACTGCTGGGCATACACACCAAGGAAACCAGAATTGAAAGAGACACATGTACCCCAATGTTCATCGCAGCACTGTTTATAATAGCCAGGACATGGAAGCAACCTAGATGTCCATCAGCAGATGAATGGATAAGAAAGCTGTGGTACATATACACAATGGAGTATTACTCAGCCATTAAAAAGAATACATTTGAGGTGGATGAAACTGGAGCCGATTATACAGAGTGAAGTAAGCCAGAAAGAAAACCACCAATACAGTATACTAATGCATATATACGGAATTTAGAAAGATGGTAACGATAACCCTGTATGTGAGACAGCAAAAGAGACACAAATGTATAGAACAGTCTTTTGGACTCTGTTGGAGAGGGAGAGGGTGGGATGATTTGGGAGAATGGCATTGAAACATGTATAATATCATATAAGAAATGAATCACCAGTCTAGGTTCGATGCAGGATACAGGATGCTTAGGGCTGGTGCACTGGGATGACCCAGAGGGATGGTATGGGGAGGGAGGTAGGAGGGGGGTTCAGGATTGGGAACACGTGTACATCCATGGTGGATTCATGTCAATGTATGGCAAAACCAATACAATATTATAAAGTAAAAAAAGTAATAATAAAAAATAAAATATGGAAAAAAAAAATAAAGTTTGGGGAGCTGTAAGTAAAGTGAAAGAGTTTTCAGAAATTAGTCATACAACAGATGAAAATATTTTAATTAGCATTTTTAATAACTTGCATTTGTCTCCTTCATGTGTACATATTTTAAGTGGAAGTAAAACTTTAAACATTGCTTAATAAAGCTGTTATGCACAAAAAATAAATAAATAAAAGGGGGGGAGAAAATTACTTCTTTCTATCCAGTATTTTAAGAGTCCAAAAAAGCATTTTAGGTAGAATGGAACTGGCAAAAAAAAAAAATCACATCAAGTAAATGGTGGAATTTCTTCTGTCACTCTAGCAATTTTGGTGTCAATGGTAGAAACACAGAAGAACTAGTTCTTCCTCATCACTGTGCCCTTCTCTGAAGGTAAGCTACCCCCAGCGATGGAAACTCCCTTCATTGAGGACTTGGCCTGAAAGGCAGGGTGCCTCTGCAGATATAATGTACCTAGGACCTTTGTAAGAAGAAAACCAGAATTGCTTATTGAAAGAGCAAAATATAAACACTAATGGCAGATAGTTTTTTTTTAAAAAAATGATGGTGCCCATCTCATGAGTCTTTGTTCTAATTTCTACTTTGTTTTCCTCTTTACCTCAAAGTAAAGCTTGGGTCAGATGTTCCATGAAATTTAAATATAATAGCGAGATTTATACATTTAAATTCCTCCGCTAGTTTCCTTGGCAACAGCTCTTTTATAGCCCTGGATACAGAATATTCCACCAAGAGTTCTTGGGAATTGATTTCTTAGAAAGCCTCCACTGTAGTCAGAACACAGCTTGTAAAACATTTGAACAGAACGTGTAATGACATTTTTAAACAAAAGTTAAAGCAGGTTCATCACAGGCATATTTCAACCAAGAACCTGGTTTTGCTGCTCTCTTCTGTCGCGGGAAAAGCCTACCCTTCTCAACACTTCTCTCTGAAACAGCAGGCTGTCTCTGGACCACCGGCTTCAGAGCTCGGACTCACTGTCCAGGAAATGGCCGTGGGGCACGGGGTAAATTTAGACCAGAGATTGTGCCCAAAACTGAACCTCTAAGAAAAGGGTCCTTGAGCCAGAACAAGCCCTGACAGTGCCTTGGAGTGTGTGACACAGACAGACATGTCACTCTGTCCCCTGTACTTGAGAGCATGGGTGGCAAATAAAACTCCCTTTTTGAGAGAAGCAGACTCACAGAGCAAACTAGCGGTTATCAGTGGGGAGGGGAGGTCTCTCGAGGGGTGGGGGGCTGAGGTGCCAACCACCAGGTGTAAGACAGGCCCAAGGATGTATTATACAATGCGAGGACCATAGCCGATGTATGTAATAACTGTAAATGGAAAGTAATCTTTCAAAACTGTATAACATTTTTTTAGCTCCCTGTTTGTACCAACTAGTTGGGCATGGAACTAATTTACCTCCAGTTTGAATGCTGACTACATGGGAGCTCAACACTGAAACATTTAAAGTGCTGAGTCGGGTTTTCTGACTGGTGACCACCAGGAAGGGGTAAGCTCTTCTGGTTCTGGTTTTCTTGTCGGGTAACAGATTTGCACCCGGGCGTCTGAGAAGCTCACCTGTAACTGAACAATGGGAAGGCAGATAGAGAGAGGGGAAGAGTGAGTGTGGAAAACCAGACGGCATGGAAAAGACATTTTACAATTTACCGTCACATACGTTCTTTTCAGACGGAATCCAAGGAGGTGGATCTATGGGAGGGGATGTGTATTCTCAGCCTCAAGGAGTCACAGTGACAAGAGTCCTCGCCATTCCCTGAGCACTCACCATGTGCCAGACTGTGCGCTTCCCACTTGGCATCAACTTTCCCACTGAAGCCTAACGATGATCCTATCACAGGTATTTTTTCCCTCCTTTAGGGACAATAAAACAAAGGTCTGGCTCGGCTCAAGGCTGACTGGTTAGTACCCAGTGAAACCCAGGTCTGAACCTGGGCTAGTTGACCCTAGCACAGTGTGTCTTTAACACATCTTTTCTGAGAGTCAGAGGGGAGAACCCCAGGACCCGGCCATGCCCATGGCTAGGACCTTGGCACTCAAGTGTCGACACAAGCAGAGCAGGGTCTGGCTGTGGACCCAGAGCCTCCCTGAGCGGGGAGTCCCAGTGCCTGGGCTCGTTTCTAAAACACATCTGTACGAAGAACCTCACCGCGTGGTCTGAGGCCACACTGAGCAGGAACGGAATGTGCAGCACTTAGCCCCCGGCAGCTGGTGTTCAGTCCATCCCCAGAAACTCCCTCCCCTCCAACCAGCCTCCCTGCCTCCCCACACAGTTCGTGAAAAACAGGATTCAACATGCAGGTCTGGCTGATGCTGACCAGGGACCAGGCACATCTTCCCAGAACATCACAGCCAGCCTGGCTTTGCTTGAGACCAGACCACGCTACAATGTGCGTGAGGCCAGGCCTGGTATGGAGACTTCCAGCATTCTCGCCCATGTGGCAGAGAGTAAATGGCCAGGACCTTGTTCCCCTAAGAGGGATCCATCCAGATGGAAAAGTCTAAAGACACATCTGAGTGGACTGACTCCACCACCTGTTGACTTTCTGAGCTCGGGGAAGCCAGTTAACCTTTCTGATCTGAGCTCAGTCTCAGAAAACCAGGCACTCAGTAAAGAACTAGCAAGCTTACTGCACTTACACACTCACAGGACTGTGGTGGGGCCTTTCAATGCACAGAGAAGTGTCAGGGCCGGGAGGGCTGGACCAGGCCGGGCAGCAGGGAACTTCTAAGTCAAGCTGTTGGAACAGCAGCCCTCGGTGTTTCGGACACGAATGTGGGGCTTACTGAGTGTCAGAACGCTCTTCATATTCGGGCGGGTTACGCAATATACACCACATCCTAGGCTTAGGGGTGGGGTGGGAGGCTCAGCTAGGGTCAAGGACCCCACGGGGAGGGAGCCTGCTGACAAACCCGGGCAGTGGCCCGGGAGGACTGCTGCGGTGCGTCACCGGTCATCACTGTCAGATAAAGCAGAAAACCCAGATTTCTTTGAGGAGAGGACTTTACTTCCTCAACTAACACTGTCTGTTTACACAACGATCAGGACCAGTGTCACTTCACTGAAAACCACTGCTCGGATAAATTAAAAACAGCAATCAACCTGGAGAATTTTATTGGCAGGGTGGGAATAATTTCACTCTCTCTGAACCCTGACAGAACATAACACATGCCCATCTTCCCCATCTTCTTCCCTTTATTCATCAATTAGGAGACCAAAAACCTCAATAAAAAAAATCATATAAAAGGCTTATAAACATCATTCAGATCTTCTTTACCAGTCATTTGGTTTCATTTAGTATAACTGGTTTTTCCATTAAAAGAAAATTAAATAAAATATGAGATGTTATTGTAGTTGCTTAAGAGGAGATTGGGGGATTGTACTCCTTAGAAAAGTAATTTCCGTTTCCCTCCTGCTCTGGTGTTCCAGCATCGCGTCCCAGCTCCTCAGTGACACATACAAACACACACAGCAAGATACTCCAGCAGCTGGCTGTGGAGTCCACGCTGGCCACAGGGACCACGGAACCCATGGGATCTTCTAAATGGAGATGTACAGAGTGGGTCCCGAGCACTGGAATTTTTAACAAGCTCCATCTGGGGCTCCCCTGGTGGCTCAGACAGTCAAGAATCTGCCTGCAATGCAGGAGACTCGGGTTTGTTCCCTGCGTTGGGAAGATCCCCTGGAGATAGAAGGAGAAGGAAAAGGCAACCCACACTCCAGTATCCTTGCATAGAGAATGCCATGGACAGAGGAGCCTGGCAGGCTACAGTCCATGGAGTTGCAGAGTCAGACACGACTGAGCTGCTAACACACACCGAGGAATTTCTATGGCACATCAGAATGTGAGGGCCAGGACTCCAAATCATTCTTTAATAACAGCAAATACAGGCTCTTCTGAATGGTCCGTAGGACCCAGGCCAGGAGCCCCTCTACTCCTGAGCTGCCCTTCATTTCACACCACTCCTGTTTAACCTCTTTAGGCCTCTTCCACCCGTTGGGACACCCTCCCTTACCAACACCCTCTTCTTTCTCCCCGCAAGCTAATTGCTACCTGCCCAAATCCTACATGTGCTTGAAAACAGTTAAATACCATTTCCACTCTTTCTTCCCTGTCACTTTCTTTGATCCTATCAGCTAGAAGTAATTTCTTCTGTGGCTACATTTCCATTTAATTTGTGCTTTATTTGCATCATTATCACCTTCCACCTTCCCTTGTAGATATTAAGACACACGTTTCTACATTAGATGGCAAGCCTCTGGAGAAACGAATCCATGTTGTCTTCACCTTTGTGTCTATGGCCCCCAGCACATATAGGTGCTCTATTACTATATAAAGGAACAAATGAGAACAAAAGAACAAAGGAAGGAAGAACGAGTGTCCTTTCGGATAACTTTTATAGTTCTGTAGTTTGCAAAAACAAGCTGAGTTTGCTGCACAGACCATTAACATTTCTATATACACACTCAGCCTGCTAATAAAAGCACACTGAGGATTCTTAAAGGCCCTATAAGAGAGGTTTTATATCCTGGCTTTAGCATCGCTGGCATCTGTGGCATCTAAAACCTGAGAGCGCTATTCCTCTGAGGTGTCATTAGCTTTCTGTGTGCCTTCAAAGGCTCAAAGACAATTTCCTGGACTCCTACAAGAATGCCAGTTTCTTTCCAGCCACTGCAAAATATATCTTAGCTGCTGCTGGAATTGTCATTTGCTTTCTATGCCTTCAAAAGCACTGTGCGAGATAGAGCCCTGTGCTATTATTGGCACTGTCGGGTTCCCTGTGTCATATCAAAAGAGCCCTCCAAAGTTTCTTTGTGCTTGCTGTCTCTGTGTGTGTGTGCAGTGACGCTAAAGATTATTTTTCTGGTCAAGTGTCTTGCCTACAAAGCCTACCCAATTTTTATCTAATGTCTTCCCAATGAAAGAATGTCTAGGGGGGAAAAAAATCTAACAGTAACAACTCTTATTTCACCCCTTCCTGTATTAAGAGAACAGTGGAAGCAGGGCCCTAAAATCTGAAATAACACTCCCATGTAGGTCAGAATATAACATCTCCAGAATTTCACAACAGGCTTCAAGATGCAGTCAGTTACCACCAAGTAATACATTGGTCAAGGCACAGGCTCTCTCACTTCCTTTGAAAACTTGTCCTCCTTTGTGATTGAATTATAAACAGTCACTGGGTCATAAAGTGGCTGAGGATTCTTCCCACACCATAAACGCAGTGTTTTTCAAAGGGCCTGCTACCACACTTGGGGCAGGATGGTCTTCCAATGGGGGGAGGGTTGGGTGGGGGGCTTTCCTGACCTCTGCTGAAGGTCCTGCATCCCTAATAATGTCAGTAGCCATCCCTTAGCCATTGTGACTACCAGAAATGCACCCCAAAATTCCCAGCCATCTGGCTTCTCTTGAGGAAGGTGAGGACTTCTGGCTGTGGACCAACGGGGACACACACATTCTGCAATCCACACTGTGACTACATATTCTATGTGTTAGATAAACATAAGGGTCACTAGCGAGTAAGGCAGTAAAGGGAGACGTGGAGACTGGAAGGGACACTGGTCACTGGCAACTGTGAGCTAGCCAGGTGCTAGCACAGGTGAAGGCCTGTGCGCTGCCTTCACAGGTAAGGGCAGGTTTGGACAGATTCAACTTGGCCATTTACAAATACAGAGGGTCTTTGTTTTCTCCTAATAACTGTTATCTTTGCTTTTTTGAGCTTCCTGGGACTCAAAGATGGCAGGACGGGGAGAGAAAACCTAAAACCTCCCATTAATGGCATTTCTTCCCTTGCTGACGTGCACAGACAGTCCCACTCAGTGAATTCTGTGTTCTAATTTTGTTATTAAAATCGAAAGTGGTCTTTCTCCTTCTTTTCCTCAAAGTTCTGCTTCCTGGTGTGTTCAT
The DNA here is from genome assembly GCA_006410935.1 of Redunca redunca. NCBI lineage: Eukaryota > Metazoa > Chordata > Mammalia > Artiodactyla > Bovidae > Redunca > Redunca redunca. Next base: position 392,166 of record SJYQ01003244.1, read on the forward strand.
GGTTCCCCTAGACCCAAGGTGGTGGGGGCGGGGGCCAGGTATCAGCTTGCGGGCAAATGAAGGAAACTGTTGTTTTGAGTTACTGCGCCAGCAATTTCTTCACCTCATTATTTACACATATTTCATTTAATTTTCTCAGCAACTGTGACGGGTGTGTATTTTCATTCTTCTAAGGCCAAATACATTTTCTAAGGGAGCGGATGGGCAACCTGTTTGCGCCAAAACCGTGCCGGCTTCTCTTTACCTCTCTGCCTCCACGATGCCACACTAACCCACCATCACCACTAAGAATAACGATGAGAGTAACAGTAGCACCAAGGAGTGTCCACAGCAAGAGAGAACCGGCAGCAAATTCATGTCTGACTGTTTGCAGATACAGTCTTGGGCAGCCAGAATCTAGAGGCACAAGATGGAACAAGATTGGGTTGATGAAACCCGTCAATTAGTCACAAAGCCCCTCTGGTGGCTCAGAATAGAATCGGGATGTCACGATACAGTCTTCTCCCCTTGGGGGTGGGGGAGCTTGCAAACCAGTGAGAAAATTCAGTCTTAGAAAAAGCACACGTTATATACTGCTTCATATTTTGTTTGTTTACCAAGGAGACCTGAATGTCTTCCTTGATTCCTATCCTGGAAAAAAATACATGTTAAGTATAATTAACAAGCTTCTGATATGATTCATTACAGCACATCCATGTTGGGTGAAGGAATGAATGAGGTGATGAACAGTACCTCTGATGAAAAGGAAGAGGTGGAGAGCAAAGATCTTTACAGCAGGTCTTTAGCACTGTCTAAAGGAAAAAGATAATGATACCGTAATCCCTTCCCATTCTGGAGACTGACCTAAATTTGGAGTATCACCAGGGGTAGGATTCCCCTCACAAAATACACTTGTACAGATAACAAAGCCAAGCTGGGAGGTGAATGCTGAGTAGCTGGTTTCCGAAGCTCGGCTACTAGCAAAGGGAGCCACACCAGCCTGAAGAGCTACGCGCTGTTAAGAATTATAAATTAATATGAGTCACACAGATGGATATACTAAAAGATAGTAAAAATGAGAAATGGCAATTCCAGTAATGCCACATGATCCTGAATATGTTTCTGGGAAGGTTTTACTCTTATTGGAATTCAGATAGAAATTTCTTAAAGATCTCCTGAATAATGCATCCACAGGGGTATATATATCTGCTTTCCTCCTCTTTCCCACCATGGAAGGGTTGATGACTCACCCTAGTTTAAGAAACACTGCCCTGGGTGAAGGGTTTCTCAGGTGGCACTAGAGTTAAAGAACCCGCCTGCCAATGCAGGAAACGAAAGAGATGCAGGTTCCATCCCTGGGTCAGGAAGATCCCCTGGAAGAGATATATCTCCCTCTGTCCATTCCTTCCAGCTGACGTCTAATAACATCTCTTGTGAAACAAATTTACCCTGTAAAATGACCACTAAGCATAAGCATGAACTCTAAACCAAATTCAAAAAGTGCATTGATTATTCAGTGAAATGTGGTATATGCACACAAAGGAATATTATTCAGCCTTACAAAGGAATAAAATTCTAATACACCCTGCAACATGGGTTGAACCTTGAAGACATTATGCTAAATGAAATAAATGTCAGACATAAAAGGACAAACGCTATACGATTCTACTTACAATCACTGATTCCACCTAGAACAGATAAAGTCATAGAGACAGAGGTAATACAGAGGTCACCAGGGGCTCAGGGGAGAAGGATATGGGGAATTATTGTTTCACGGTTATAGCTTCTACTTGATCTATTTTGATCCCTGCCTCCCTGTTACTGGTTCCAACCCCACCATATCACCCTGTGCAACCCCGTGAGGAACTCCCAAGCTTTGTTCAACCGGAGGTCCCAGTATCCTGGACTACACACAGAGGAAGCACATGGCAAAGGCGTTTGAATGAATGAATGAAGTCATTCACTAACGACTTTGTTTTAACAAGAATGGGCTCCCATGGTCAGGTTTTCTAACAAGCTGTCCCCCAGCGGTGCCAGATTGAGATCGCAGAAGGCCAGCTCTCTATATGCATCCGGAGTCAGGCCAGGGGCCAAACTGCATGCTTCCCTCTGGCAAAGACGTAAAATATAACCAGCAGAGGAGCGGTGCTCAGCCTGTGCCTTGGGAAGCAGGATGAAGGAGGGGGACATCTCCCATACAGTCAAGGGTCTGAGGACCCAGCCCCGGAAGACAGACCTAACCAGAAAGGTGCGCTCTGCTCTTCGAAGGAAATATGCAGCCTTTACACTCCCTAGAATGTTCCGGCATGATAACTGGACTTATCCTCAAAGGATAAAATGGAGGCTGATCTTCTGAAATCACTAACAACTAATTCGCAGCAACTGGTGGTTCGTCAAGTAGATGGAAGTGGTGACTTGCATCAAAGCCTTAGTCGAATTTTACGCTCTCTTTCAATCTTACAATTTAATATCTCTATTTAATCATAAAGTGAATTATCTTCCAAAATAATAAATGTTCACTACCTTTCTAAATAATAAAATACATTTTCCCAGCACATAAACCAAGAGCTTTATTTTTATGCTAAAACTGATGTGAAATTACATGTCATGAATTATTCATGCCATCCAATTTAATTCAATTATTTTTACTGAATTCATATCTAATCCATAAAAATGTTTAACTCAACCAAAAAAAAAAATCATCTCTGCACCCTTGAATAATAGATTTCTCACAAAATTTCAGGAATGATAAGTGGATATTTGGTTTGAAATGGCAAGACATATTATAATTGTAATGATGAAAGTAATTTTAATTATTTAACCATACATTCTGTTCTATTTACTTACTGATGTCTTCTAAAGGAAAACTTATTTAATGTCGAAGTAGAATCATAGAGGGGGGGAGTGAGTCTCAGTTTCCAATATGGCATGAAAGTTACTTTTAGATTTTCTGTAAGATTCATGCATATATCAGAGCAGATGCCTGCTCAAAGCTGGGTAGATACCTTGCCCAATTACAAGCACAAATTTTGCACTTATATTGTAGAAGAAGAGCTCTCACTTGTCACTCTGAAATCAGAATCATGAAGCCATCGTAGCCTCCTTAGTGAAAACCCTTCAGGTGGACTTCCTTGGTGGTCCAATGGTTAAGAATCCACCTTCGAAGGAAGGGGATACAGGTTCGATTCCTGGTCGAGGAACTAAGATCCCACATGCATCAAGGGCAACTAATCCCTTGCCACAACTAGAGAAGCCCACTCACCACAAGGAAGACCCAGCTCAGCCAAAAATAAATAAATAAAACGGTTTTAAAAATAAATTAATTGGAGTGCTTCCTTGATGGTAGCAGTAAAGAAATCACCTGCAAGGCAGGAGACACAGGAGATACGGGGAATAAAATTAAAACCCCTTTGGCGTTCATGCCTCTTGCCCACTGACCTCCTTGGAACTGTTTCCTATGGTCAATAATTTTGTCAACTGTTTCCCCGTCCACCTCTCCATGCCAGATCCTGGACATCATTTGAGGTGCTCTCAATGTCTGCAAAGAACGCATTGAAACTCCCTTGCCTCTTAGTTTCTAGATGACTTCAGTTCCATTGACCATCACTGCCACTTCCCTTTTATCACCCGTGTCACCCACAGCCACACCCAGACCAGAAATCCCTCCATCTCTGCAACCCCAAACGCCAGAATGTCCCCTCTCATCAGACATGCTTGCTAACTTCATCAAGCCTTCCATCCCCTGGACCCACCATGTCCTCTGGAGCCAGTTCATTCCTCATAAGATTGTACATCACAATTCATCATTTAGATCACTTTTTTAAATGACCAGAAGTCTTTCTGAATGCATACCTATCATGCCAGGCATTCATGGGGGGCAGGTTCCAGCAGCTCAGGCTCTTCCCCATCAGTTCTCACAAACCATGCTTCTCTGGACAGAGGAGGCTGGTGCTTCAGCTGAACTCTGGCTTCCTCCTTTTCCTGGTCATTGACCTTCAAGCATCTCATGATGCTCGCTTGGCTCCCAGGACACTCTATATGCTCAACGGTTGTATTAACATCTTGGCAATAACCTTGCCTTTAACGTGTCTGTTTACACCAGTGCTGCGTGGTGGGTACTCCACAGCCTCTCCTGGCTTTTCCATGGTAACAGCTGTGGGCCAGTCCTTTCTGAAGAGCAGTCATTCCACTTCCTGACACATATGTGTGCTGCCAGGTGGGCAACTCCAGTTTTCTAAAAAGCCTGGAGGACACAGGGCAGGTGCCCCTCCTCTTTCCCTTTGCATCTGTCATTTTTGAGAGTTACTGGAAGATGGCAGCTCCCAACAAAAGGCTTACATCACTGTTTGCCTCAACGTCCACCCCTCTTTTCCCTTGAAACTTCTGACATGACCGCTCCACAAAATCCCAAACCTGGATAGCTACAAGCATCTATTTCTCCACTTCAAAACCAGTTCCTGGGCACTGTTAGAGGAGGTCATGTGGTCATTCAGGTTGGTGCCCTGACAAAGTGATGGTCTCCAGCCTCAGGAAGACCATCGCTGGCACCTCTCCATACGCCCCCAAAGAGCTCCTTCTGTCCCAGTCCACATAATCCATTTCAAAGCTTCTTCACTCTCCTCAAGCTCCCATGCCCTCATTTCACTGCCTACTCCTACCTCACATAAAAATCTAGAAACCCCAAAAGGTACTATCTTAACTGTGCCCACTATCAACACATTTATCTTTGTTAAGATCATCCTTGCTGCCAAGTTCAAGAGATGAGGTGCTGTCTTACCCATACGTATTTCAGTGGCATTTTTTTCAAGTGACTAATATTTGTTAAGTTTATCCAAAATTTTTGACTTAATTTAATGCAAATTAAAGGCTTTTTTGCATCTATGTTTTGCTGACTTGCCTAATAAGTAATTAAATTACATAAATGTAGTAACAAGCACAAGTAACGTAAAAAAGTTTGGGATCAAACACAGTAGACCCTTCATAAAGCACACAAATTAGTGGAGTGTACAGATACATGAAGATATTGGCTACGAGCTGAAAGCATTTGTCTGGCAATACATCAGTCACAATACTTTAAGAGAGAATAAGGCTTATGAATGAATACAGTGAGTCTCTTAAGTAGATACGTTAAGTTTCTGCTGTCCTGTTTTATATTTATCATGCTTTATTTATACAATTTGTTTACATTATCATCTCCCCTACTGAAGTCTGACTCCTTGAGGGAAGGTTCTATGCCTTCTCCTGAGCAGATCTAGCATGGTTTGAAGGAAATCAGAGATTTTGAGCAAATGTTTTGAATTGAATTGAATTAAATTGACATGTACTGGACCGAGGTGGTGGTTGTTGTTCAGGCACTCAGGTGTGTCCAACCCTTTGCAACCCCCTGGACTGTAGCAAGCCAGGCTTCCCTGTCCTTCACTATCTCCCGGACTTTGCTCAAAGTCATGTCCATAGAGTCGATGATGCCATCCATCCATCTCATCCTCTGTCACTCCCTTCTCCTCCTGCCTTCAGTCTTTCCCAGCATCAGGGTCTTTTCCAGTGAGTCAGCTCTTTGCATCAGGTGGCCAAAGGATTAGAGCTTCAGCATCACTCCTTCTAGTGCATATTCATGGCTGATTTCCTTTAGGATTGACTGGTTTGATCTCTTTGCTATCCAAAGGACTCTTAAGAGTCATCTGCGGCACCACAGTTTGAAAGCATCAATTCTTTGGTGCTCAGCCTTCTTTATTCAAAAAGTTATAGATGCATTTCTGGTGTGACTGAGCTATGAATAAAAAGGTGGGTCCTTAACCTTTGGTGTCACTACCCCTCTGTACATACTTCATAGTGCTAGGGTCAGAAAGCAACTGGCAGACTGCAGATCTTAGTGTGGCATCTCTTCCAGGTGACAAGAGAGCTCTCCTTGCTCACCCACTGAAATACCCATTTCCTTCCTCTTTACAGTCTGTATAACTACAGATTCATTGTGTCAATTGTGAGCAGAGCCTCAGTGTTGCTGAATATTATGTTCATGTATGTCAAATAAGTTCCTCTGCCAGATATTCTGCTTGCTTTTCCAGAAGAGTTCTCCACTCTTCTCTACCCTGTTCACGTCCTGCACTGACTATGCATCAATAGGCTCCCTTGATTTCTAGCTTCTAGTTGAGTTTGGCCAATGGGAGACACCGCTGGGAGGTTGGACAGCTCAGAGACTGGCTGACAGTGTATTCCCCTGTCTCTCCCTGCCAGGCCAGAATTTGGCAGTGGTGGTGTCCCCCTTCTGAAGGCCACATTCCTGTAGGGTAACCTGTCCAACAACCCCAGCTGCATTCTCTTCATTGCTCCCTCCTCTTGCCCCTTTGGGTCTAGAAGCAGTAAAGTTGTTGCTAGTTCCTGGGCACTCCACCAGCCCTTGTTGGTTTCTTTTAATCATCCTGCCTACAAACGGGTAAATGGTACCCTCAATCAGCCTTCTCCAGTTATCTGCCGTGAGCGTGTTTATACCAGGACTCTGATCAAGACGGTCCTTTTGCCCACTATGCACAGAACTCGCTGTAAGAATCTACTGTCTTGGTATTCTATTCAAGGCCCAAATGCTGGGAAGTCCTCACCTCAACCACATCTCCTGTCCTACCCCTAAGGCTAATCTTCACTGACAGCCTGGAACTGGCCAAGAATCAAGCACAAGATTCTATGAGAGCACTCAACACTTTTTCACTCATTTCTTTGAATGCGTTTCTCTCCAAAAGGGCAAGGCTATGCATTAAATTATCTCAGTAACCTGAGTGCATATCAGACACCCAAATACATATGAAGATATCTTGCCATGCCTACTTTTCTATACTAGAGTAACCCCACACTTCCATCATGCAGCCTCCTGCAAACCACTCCCAAGTGTGGGATGAATCACCATTCTCCAAGGCTGCAACAGAAAGGCACGTTAGCCAAACGGCCTTCACTCCCTCCTCGAAAAGTGAAGGATGGTGACCAATGAGAGCTTAAATAAGAGGCTCCAGGAGTGTCCTCTCATCATCTTGATCATCAGAAATCTTTTTCCTTCAACAGACACCCATTCATACTTTTATTATGAAAACATGTATTTTGTGGACAAATTACACAGCAAAATTAAAACACACCTGAAACAATGTCCAGGACAATGGATCCGCACAGAGTTAATGGCTGTGATGCTGGTGCATATGTACAGGAGCTACAAGGCACAGTCTGGGTCTTCCACACCCACAGAAGGTTCCAGGGGCCTCTGTAACAAGATATTCTCCTCAAGGGTCTCCAGAATCTGCCCTCATAAAGACTGTGATTCTCTTCAAAGGAGGGCAAATCAGCCTGGGCTGAGCCAGGAAAGCTGAGGATGGCCGCCTTCCAATATCCTGGGCACCAAAGACTTCTACCTAAAGTGGTCCTGCATCCCACACGTTCTAGAGACAAGCCCAGCGACCAAGTCTGCCATGGGAGAGAGAGGCGGAAATTAGAAGTTTCACAAAAGAGAAACAGAGGAGCTGGTTTTAAAGAATGTGTACAAGTTTACCAGCTAGTGACAATAAAAAAGGGTAGTCTAAGCAATGAAAGTAGAAGGTTCAGAGGCACAGGGGTAGGGAAGATCATGGAATCTGGGGGAAGGGTGGAAAGACCACACACAGGGTAGGGAGAAGCCCGGGAGGAAGAGAGGATATCAAGATGGCTGGGGGTGAGATCGTGGAGAACTGGAAGGACTCACCCAAAGAGTCTGGACTTGATCATGGGGAAAACGGGGAGCCACTGAGGGTGTCTGAAAGAGATGGTAAGGCCTATGGTATTTCCTTAGTGAGATTATAAACCACTTGAGGTAAACCTATGCCTTCTGTGATTATTTATGTCGTCCAGGATCCTTTACACGTTGTTGGACCCAGGATTTACATACTTTTGTTTCTTCTTACCATTTCCATAGTTCACTACACATGGTTTATTCTCAGTCTCCTTTTTCGCTGAATGAATGAACAAAAGAGTCATTATTTCTGAAGTCTTTCAAATAATCAAGGATAGACAGCAGTAACAGATTACACCCGCCAAGGCTACACAGACAAAGAAATAAAACCCTGCCTCCAACGCAGGAGTGAGGGATAAGAAGAGCTAGAGTTAAAGCTCAAATCTGCCAACCAACTTAGCCTGGGGCGACAGTTAAAACCCAGTAAAAATAAAATCACCAGAAACTTCTACTAAAACACTGTGAGCACCTTCGATTTGGTGTCTGTGTCTTTCCTGACTGATGAAAATTAAACTTCTCCTCTGAGTGATGAAGTGCTCACGTGTTTTTGTTTATGTTCAGCCTTTGGTGTCTCCTGATCAAGATGAAATGTCACATTTGTGTGAATTCAAGCAAGGAAGTCAGGACCTGAGATTTTTCTTCATCACAGCAATCAGAAATTCATTCATGACTGAAAATGAGAGGAAATTTAGGTTTTCTCTGACAACATTTCTAACTGGTTCATCAGAGCAAAGGGAGTCCAAGGTATCAAAATTTAAAATATTTAAATACTAGCAAGTAACAGTCACAGCTATCACCAAAAAGCCTGAAACATATTCGCTCGATCTGAAGATAATGGGGCAAGTACAGGTGTTGATTTTATTCACAATGGCACTATTTGACTATCCATACATACAAGACACTCTACTGGATTAATAAAAGACATGGTCGCAATAACTAAGGTTCATTCTGATACCCAGAATATAGAAACTCACACTTACAAAAGCCGGTCTCTTTTTCCTGGCTGAAAAGAGAAGAGAAGAGGCATGAGTTTTCACTTACAGGATAGGGCAACCCACGCTCCCGCTTCTATGCGCTCTGCAGCTGTCCAGGGTGCTGGAAAAGAAGGCTGGGCCGAGCCAGCCTAAGGGGCGGCAGTGGATTTTGCAGACTCTCTTTGGGGCCCCTTCCAGGCACTCTCCTCTCTTCCTTGGCAGTTCTTAAATCCTTCAATGCCCAGTGCTCTCTCTGGGCCCAGGGAGCATCCCCTCTCTAGGCTCACCCAGTGTTCCATCCTTCATCATTGGCTCTTCCCTTCAAAACCAACTTGGGAAATCAATTTCCAACCAAGCAGGAATGCCTAGTTAGAATGCCTCACAAAGTCCTAGAGAAGAATCTGCCTTCTGAAAGAGGCCTCCTGGAAAGTACAAGATGAAGAAATAACTGTCCAGTGTACAATTTTACAATTTGAGGCATTATGCAGCCAGAGCTTTGGTGGGGGCGGGGGGGNGGGGGTGGTCAAGTGTGTGTTTTCAGCATCCCTCATGTTATTCCATGAGGTAAATGGACCAATCATGTTGCCAGTGTCCAAGTCTTTCCCTCAGGTACAGTCCAAATAGAACTTAATCTCTTCTGAACTCTAAGATGCCTAGCTGCACCTTGGCACAGGCTTAATAACAAAGTTATAATCCCAGGCTTATACCAGTGACATGTTATCACACTGGATCAAAATTATGTGTTTACTTGTCTGACCTCTAGTCCTCCAAATCCTGTAGATGCCTTAAGAGCAGGGACTATAGTTTTGATCTCTGTCCCCTAGAGCCCAGCACATTACTCAGAAGACAGTAAGTGCTCAGTAACACTTGTCAACTGAATACGTTTCTACTCGAATGTGAAATCAGTGAACTATTCTTTGGTACATTAAGACTGTGATCTGACTTAGGTTTTGATGTCATCGGTTGCAAGGATGGTTCTTTCCTTCTCGGACTCACAGCTTCAAGCCAGGTGTCCTACAGCAGAGAACCAGGCTACTGCTTCAGCAGCACTGGGTCACAGCAGGGGCTCTAGGTCTGAAGCGACACCTGCTCCTTCTCTTGTCACCGGTGGTTACACATTAAAGAAGCATGCAGGATCTACAGGAACTACAGCTATTCTGGCCCTGCCGTCCCCCACAGCCTCATTTTTCATCAAATCAGTGTCTTCGTTGCTTTAAAAATGGTCACGTTGTACTTTGGCATATCTTCCATTTATTAATTCATTCATTAAAGAGTCACTGAGTGTCAGCTACATTCTGTTCTAACTATTCTAAATGCTGGGGAAACGGTGGTGACTAAGACAAAGTTCCTGCCCCTCTGGGGCCAGTCCAGACTCTTCAGATTCATCATGTGGATCTGGGAGGCTGCCTTAACCATGAAATTGTACTTCTTATCTACCCGAGGACTGAATAATCAAACACAGCTTCTGATATTAATCTTTTCGAAAACTCAGTAATGTTTCTGACTACTCCCTCCATCAAATCAAATCCGATTCATCACTGTATTCATTTCCTAGGGCCGCAGTACAAATTACCACAAATTTGGAGGCTGAAACAAATTCATTCTCTCATAGTTCTGGAGGCCTGAAGTTTACAATTAGGGTATAGCAGGGCCATGCTCTTCCTGCAGGCTGTAGGCAAGGGTTCTTCCTTCGAGGTTTCCTAGCTTCTGGTGACTCCTGGCAACCCTCGGTGCTCCCCAGAATGTAGCTGCATCACATCAATGCCTACCTCCATCTCTGCATGGCCTCCGTCTCCATGCATCTCCACATGACCTCCTTCTAGCATGACCGATCTTCCCTGAGTGTCCTCACGTGGCCCTTTTCCTTGTATCTCTGGTCTCCCCACCATTCCACAAAATCTAGCCCACATCCAACCGCCAAAGTTTCTCTTCTAATGTCCTATGGACGTGTCTGTCCTCATAAATTTTAACCTATCTCCAACTGATTTGGCTATAAGGTTTGAGGCAGGGGCATAACTTTACTTTTTTAATATAGTTGCCCCAACACCATTTATGAAATCAACCATCCTTTCACTTCTGATGATATAATGTCATCTTTGTCTTACAATAAATCCCCACAGGAACTTGGGTCACCTCTTCTCTTCCATCTATCCACTGGCTTATGCCATTGCTAAAATCACACTGATCACTAACTTTATAACATCCTTTAATAACTGGTATATAAGTTTTCATAATTATTGTTCTTTTGTCCCCAAATATATATATTTTTTTCTCCAAACATATCTTGGGTATTCTCATGCATGTATTATTTCCACTTGAACTTCATATCTATTTTCGTGAATCCTTCAAAGAGTTTTAATTGGGAGTTTGGCTGGAGTTATGTTTCATCTACATATGAGGTGGTAAATACTCAAAAAGAATTTGTTGAAGGAATATTATTTGTCATAAATTAAGTATGGCTGAATCTACATGAGGCAACTGTTTGTCTGCGAGCAAGATGGCTTCACCTAAGACAGCTTGGGGATTTGACATATCAGTAAAGATTCGAGAGACCCTTATCCTAGAGCCCACCAAGTATGGTCACCAGCTGAAGATGTATCAGGATTTCCTCATTTCTGAAAGAGGAAATTCTGGTGCTCTTGTGGCACAACAGCTTCTGAAACAATGGTGGCCACAGGATGGCCACCCGCCTCTTTCATTCATTTAACAAACACATACTGAGTGCCTGTCATGTGCCAGGGACTTCTGGAGAGACTGAACGTTTCCACATTCGGACACTTTCAACCCAATCACACAGCCTTCCCCTTGGAAACAAGGCATGATGCATCAATGCTATGAATAAAACAATCCCTTGAAAACCTGTCTGATGGTCCCTCCCGGTGACAGGTCTACTCACTACAAGAGAAAAGGCAGACAAATCAGTCACAAACAGAGTTCATCTGGGGATCTAATTTACATACTTTGAGAGTCTAGCATCCTACCGTTTGGGCTTTTACAACGTCTTTAAAAGGAGATGAGATTAGAGGTCCTATGGGAGGGAGACAGACAGTGGAGTGGCCCTCTGAAGAGGGTAGGAGCTGGGGGTAGGAGGGAGAGTCACTTTCACAGGCCACATCGGAATTCCAGACAGCCCCAAATTTGGCATTCAGTGCCCATGTGACACTGTCCACCATGCATTCACATACCACAAACACACAGCCACATGGGGGCACCCAGGAGTGACGGTAAGCCAGGCCCAGACGATTAGAGTGAATCTACCACAGTCCAGAAACATCCCACCTGGCGCTGCATACAGCAGAAACCCTGCTGTCCTGCTGAGGGATGCAAGGCTCTGTTGAGTCCAACCAAGCAAACAGGAAGCCACCAGACTCGCTTAGCCTCTAAATAGCACAGTGATGGCCCAGACTTCTTGGCACTTGTCACACTGCACCTGGATGAGATGTCGCTCTCCTGAGGCCACTCCATGATAAAGAGGTAGCTGACAGCTGAACCAGAGCGGGTGAGAGGAAAGCCACATAACCACATCACGCCACGTATAAATGGTACATACAGAGGGGGCATTTTCCAAAGAGGTGAAAGGCTGCCATGCGTTGGGATTCGATTCTGTTCTACATGACCCCAAGAGGCAGAAGGAGGATCAGCAGATGAAAGTACAGGAAGAAAAGATCACAGCAGCACTGTTCAGTAGAATAACCCAAGATCACATGGGTCAGCCAGGCTGGGAGAAAGCAAGATCGCTACTGTGAAACCAAGACCGTCATTCAGGTTCTGCAACGAATGTGGAAGGATCGGGGACATGATTTTGCCAGATAGCATTTCCATTGTCACCCAAATAAGAGCTCCCATCAAAACAATCGCAGGGAATCTTCAGAAGTGGTAGCTCGTGTTCCTATAGCTTCTCCTAACTAAATTCCTCACCTCACTTCTAGACAGCAGTGAGAAGGACTCATCTGAATCTCTTTCCAGCTCCGGACATCACCGATACAAACCCTGTGCTGTGCAGTCGCTCAGTGGACTGTAGCGCCCGTGGACTGTAGCCCGCCAGGCTCCTCTGTCCGTGGGATACTCCAGGCAAGAACACTGGAGTGGGTTGTCATGCCCTCCATCAAGGGCTCTTCCCAACTCAGGACTCAAACTCGACTCTTGCATCTCCTGCCCTGCAGGTGGAGTCTTTACCACAGTCTTAATAGGCAGTAAAAGGGGAGAGAGGCTAGAGAAGAAGCCACACATCTGGCTACTGCATATCCTGGAAAAACTCACCCAGAAATAATTAAGAAGTGAGTAAGGAACTTTCGCAGTGGTCCAGCAGTTAAGATTCTGTGTTTCCAAAGCCAGAGGCATGGGTTCAACCCCTGGTCAGGGAACTAAGATCCCTATCGTGAAATAGGTCAAGTCTTGCTTGCTTTACCCCAGATTCCAAAGGATATTAACAACATAATTTTGATGGTGCTCAGGGAGCAAAATGAGGCCGACAAAGGGCCTCACTGGAGGCTATGTCACAGCCCTGGGCAGGAGCTCAGTAAAGTCTGTTGAACAAGGCAGTCAGTCCAGCCTCATATCTGAGAGCCAGGGATAAACTGAAATCTGGGATCTTGGGCACAAAAGAGCATACAACCTGCTGCGGGCGAGCGTAGTAAGTAGAAAGGACCTGCGTATAAAGCCAGAAATTGTGGCAATCTATCTTTCACAGGTTGGTGACAGTAAAGCCCAGAGCCAGGTAGGGTCACCAGGCAAACTGGTTGAGACTGTAGGCTAGCATGAAATCAGGATCCTGGACAAGTCAGCTATCAATGAAACAAGGTATCAAAAGAGCTTCCTGAAATCAGCTTCTTCAGCTTCTCATTAAAATTCTCTGTAATATCCACTGAACTATTGGAGACAAACTGTTGCCTCAAAAACAGTGTATTTTAAAATGGGTTAATTTCAAAGGCTAAAGGTACATCATAAGAAAAAAGACAGCATTTATACTCCAGCATTTTAGCACTCCAACTATTAATTTAAAGAATGATAAATTTGAACAGTAGGTAGAAACTGGTTAAAACTGATTTTTCATCTGATGTCAAATGTGGTCCTTCTGTTAAAGAATTTGTGTTAAAGGCAGGTGCTATATTTGTTTTACCTCTTGGTCTTAATGTGTGTTTGCAATGCTCAACAATTTTAATGCCAGGAGGAAGAAACTAAGGAAGGAAGAGGGTGTACTGGTCTGAACCTGGAGAGTTTATCTAATTGAACTAAAAAATTAAAACCCTTCTCCATCTGTTGAGTACACCTGCTGTTGATGCACCAGCACAGGTAGAGAGGAAATCTATCAGAGGCCGGTTATAAATAGATTTTTATTTCATCTGCTAAAAGCCTGGCAGCTGAAGTGGGAGGCTGCCTACACCGGCAGTCAGGCAAAGGCCAGAAGCTGCTGTTATGTCTGGGTAGAAGGGGGAAGGAGACAGAAACCCAAACCAACAAAATGAAGGCAGCTTCCCAGTAACTCATTTGGCAACCAACCAACAGTCGTGAAATCTGTTTAAAACATGTCGGGCATTTCTGTTGAGTGCTGGGGAGATGTGAATCAATCTCACTTCCTCGTAAGGATCATACAGAATCTGATGGGAAGGACATCTTCACTCATCACTTACAGAGCAAAGTTTCTATGTTCCAACTTCCCTTGCAGCATCTACAAAACTGAATCAGGAGACTTCCCTGACAGTCCAGTGGTTAGGACTCCAAGCTTCCAGTGCAAGGGGCAAGGGTTCAGTCCCTGATGGGGGAACTAAGATCTCCATGCTACGCAGCAGAACCATAAAATTAAGAAGGAGGAGAGCACCAGTAACCAGATAATGCCAACTTTACTGATGTACCATACTGTCCTGAGGATGAAGTCAATGGAAATCCAAAATGGATCAAAACAGCAATCAGAAGAAAACATTTTTGTGGAAAGAGAAAACCAGCGGGCACAATCCATAGACTATCAGAAAGAACAGGAGGGGCAAGAAACATTCTGGTCCCTCCTTCTAGGTGTAAGTCAGAGAACCAATGAATGTGACTATTCTGACCAGATACTTAAGAGCAAAATGTCAGACAGCATATTTCCAAATAGGACCCTGGAGGAGGGGGAGTCGGGCAGGGGGAACAGGAGTGTTTATTTCACTGGGAGAAGTGCAGCCTTAGGGAAAATGCCCTGATGCCCTTCAAAAACATTAAGGATACTATCGAGAAGATAATGACCCGCTATTCTGTCACCACCAAGGACAACAAGAGAAACGGGATTGAACTGTGGCAAGGGAAAACTGGGTTAAATACGAGGAAGATGTTCTTGACAGCTCAAGTTATTAAACACAGAAAAGGGAAACTAGAGGCGATTAGGAATGCTCTCTGGAGGTCTTTAAAGAAGTAGAATAGCTTAGCAACTATCTGGGGGTAATTTAGGTGCAGTTCTGCCTGCTCCTCCGGCCTTTATCAGTGTTCTAATTCATCCCCTGGCCCGGACAAGACACATCCACCACGGTAAACTACTGTCACACTCTGTTCAGTAATAAGCTCTCCGAAGAAGAATAAGTATTAAGAAAATGGCAAAAGCTCTCTGGGAAGTAAAACACATTTTTCTTTATTTAAACTGCATGTTGGGTTTTTGTGGGGGTTTTTTTTTTTTTTCCCTTTTCCTAACACACATCCAGAAATAGCCAAACAAAGGTCACTTGCACCAGTTTGTGATTCCAAAGCATTAAAAGGAATCTGGATAGAAGATTAAGTGAGGACAAGGTTCTGAGCCAGAGACACACGAAACAATTCTCGTGCACCTCTCTGCTAGATGTCGTTTAGCACGGAAACTACAGCCCAGAGACTCTAGGATTTGCTTCTTAGGAGGCTAAGAAAGGAGATTCCCATTGCTCTGGCTACAAGGAGGCAGATTTACTGACCTCCAGGATTCTAAAATTCTGGACTCTTTGTTCATTTTATGGATTTATATTCAATGTCATATTTTTAAAATGCAGAAGAGTCTTACAGTCAAAGAGATCCATGTTCTTTAAAGTACATGGATATTAATGATTCTCCCTTTATCTGAAGAGGGAAAGAAGACTTTTTAAACAGGCTCTTCTTCACCTGGCATACCTGACATTACATTTGACTGAACTGACTTTTTTGTGGTCTTTTCTCCACCACCTTACTATAGGATCCATGAGGGCGGACATTGCTTATGTTCTACCCACTACTGCATCCTCAACACTTAGCTCTAATTGACACTCAGATGGTAAATGAATGATGAATTGAGTGCCTGAATGAATAAATGAAGAGCAGAGGATTAACCTCAGTACATAGCTCCAAGGGGAAGAGCTAATATAAAAGTAGCAAGTTACTCTCCTCCTAGTGACCCCATCACGGAGTGAACAAAAATCAAGTAATGGAATGAATAAGAGATTCTAGAGGCAGAAGACTCGATAGAGCCCTGGTGGTGGTTTAGTCGCTAAGTCGTGTCCGACTCTTGCAACCCTATGGACTGTAGCTCGCCAGGTTCCTCTATCCGTGGGATTCTCCAGACAAGAATACTGGAGTGGGTTGCCATTTCCTTCTCAAGGGGATCTTCCCAACCCAGGAATCGAACCCAGGTCTCCTGCATTGCAGGCAGACTCTTTACCGACTGAGCTACAAGGGAAGCAGTGTTGTCATTAAGTAGGTCAGGCACTTCACCTCTCTGTTCTTCAATCTGCTCACCTTGAAACGTGTATGCTGTATGTATTGTGTGTGTGTGTCTCGTGCTGTTGCAATTACTTAAGCTGTAGATACAGAGAAAGCAAGGCTTGTGACTAAACAAAGGGTAATCATAATTTTCACCTTTCCTTTATTAAAGTTTTCCCAAAACTTCTAAACAGTGGAGAGATGATACAGGGATGGTGACTCTCCCTGCCGGCTGATTCCAGGGAAGAATTCAATAAATGGGATAAAGAAGAAATGTACAAGCCCAGCCAAGGAGAGGACACTCAGCTGGCTTCCTTCTGTGCTGTCAGGACCCTCATTCACTGCACTAAGTAGCCAACAAGTACAATAAGGCGGCTCAGATGGTAAAGAATCTGCCTGCAAAGCAGAAGACCCGGGCTCGATCCCTGGGTTGGGAAGATCCCCTGAAGAAGGGAATGGCTACCCACTCCAGTACTCTTGCCTGGAGAATTCCATGGACAAAGGAGCCTGGCGGGCTACAGTCCATGGGGTCACAAAATCTTGGACAGAAGTGAACAACTAACACTTTCATTATAATAAGGCAAACATGCATTGAGCAAAGCATGTGGCCACTGTCCTTAAGAAAGGCGAGTCTGGTGGTGATAAATTTAAAATGTATAGAAATGGGACTTCTCTGGCAGCCCAGTGGATAAGACTTTGCCTTCCAGTGCCAGGGTTTTGGGTTCAATCCCTGGTTGGGGAACTCACATCCCACATATCTAGTGGCCAAAAAACTCAAAAACATAAAACAGAAGCAATACTGTAACAAATTCAATAAAAATTTTGAAAATAGTCCACATCAAAAAAAAATCTTTAAAAAAATAAACAAATGCATAGAAATAATGAATCACTATATTGCACACCAGGAACTAACATAGTATTGTAGGTCAATTATAAAAATAATCAATCAATAATAGAAAAAGAGAACAGATTTGTAGGTATGGGTAGGTGATTGGGGGAGGGGGGCTGGATGAAGGCAGTCAAAAGTACAAGCCTCCAGTTATAAGTCCTGGGGATGTGAAATATAATTAACACCATTATACGTTACATATTACATATGTTACAAAGGAGAAAAGGAAAGATATACCCATTTGAATGCAGAGTTCTAAAGAATGCCAAGGAGAGATAAGAAAGCCTTCCTCAGTGATAAGTGCAAAGAAATAGAGGAAAACAATAGACTGGGAAAGACTAGAGATCTCTTCAAGAAAATTAGAGATACCAAGGAAACATTTCATGCAAAGATGGGCTCTATAAAGGACAGAAATGGTATGGACCTAAGAGAAGCAGAAGATATTAAGAAGAGGTGGCAAGAATACACTGAAGAACTGTACAAAAAAGATCTTCATGACCCAGATAATCACGGTGTGTGAAGTCAAGTGGGCCTTAGGAAGCATCACTACGAACAAAGCTAGTGGAGGTGATGGAATTCCAGTTGAGCTGTTTCAAATCCTGAAAGATGATGCTGTGAAAGTGCTGCACTCAATATGTCAGCAAATTTGGAAAACTCAGCAGTGGCCACAGGACTAGAAAAGTCAATTTTCATTCCAATCCCTAAGAAAGGCAATGCCAAAGAATGTTCAAACTGCCGCACAATTGCACTCATCTCACATGCTAGCAAAGTAATCCTCAAAATTCTCCAAGTCAGGTTTCAATAGTATGTGAACCGTGAACTTCCAGATGTTCAAGCTGGTTTTAGAAAAGGCAGAGGAACCAGAGATCAAACTGACAACATCCGCTGGATCATCAAAAAAGCAAGAGAGTTCCAGAAAAACATCTGCTTTATTGACTATGCCAAAGCCTTTGACTGTGTGGATCACAGTAAACTGTGGAAAATACTTCAAGTGACAGGAATACCAGACCACCTGACCTGCCTCCTGAGAAATCTGTATGCAGATCAGGAAGCAATAGCTAGAACTGGACATGGAACAACAGACTGGTTCCAAATAGGAAAAGGTGTACGCCAAGGCTGTATACTGTCACCCTGCTTATTTAGCTTATATGTAGAGTACATCATGAGAAATGCTGGGCTGGATGAAGTACAAGCTAGAATCAAGATTGCCAAGAGAAATATCAATAACCTCAGATATGCAGATGACACCACCCCTATAGCAGAAAGTGAAGAAGAACCAAAAAGCCTCTTGATGAAAGTGAAAGAGGAGAGTAGAAAAGTTGGCTTGAAGCTCAACATTCAGAAAACAAAGATCATGACATCCAGTCCCATCACATCATGGCAAATAGATGGAGATACAGTGGAAACAGTGTCATACTTTATTTTTTTGGGCTCCAAAATCACTGCAGATGGTGATTGCAGCCATGAAATTAAAAGACGCTTACTCCTTGGAAGGAAAGTTATGACCAACCTAGACAGCATATTAAAAAGCAGAGACATTACTTTGCCAACAAAGGTCCGTCTAGTCAAGGCTATGGTTTTTCCAGTAGTCATGTATGGATGTGAGAGTTGGAGTATAAAGAAAGCTGAGCGCAGAAGAATTGATGCTTTTGAACTGTGGTGTTGGAAAAGACTCTTGAAAGTCCCTTGGACTGCAAGGAGATCCAACCAGTCCATCCTAAAGGAGATCAGTCCTGGGTGTTCATTGGAAGGACTGATACTGAAGCTGAAACTCCAACAGTTTGGCCACTTGATGCGAAGAGCTGATTCATTTGAAAAGACTCTGATGCTGGGAAAGACTGAAGGTGAGAGGAGAAGGGGACAACAGAGGATGAGATGGTTGGATGGCATTACTGACTCAATGGACATGAGTTTGAGTAAACTCTGGGAGTTGGTGATGGACAGGGAGGCCTGGCATACTGCAGTCCATGGGGTCGCAAAGAGTCAGACACAACTGAGCGACTGAACTGAACTGATGTTACATACGGGCTTCCCTAGTGGCTCGGACCATAAATAATCCACCTGCAATGAGGGAGAGCTGGATTTGATCCCTGGGTTGGGAGGATCCCCTGAAGGAGGGCATGACAACCCAGTCCAGTATTCTTGCCTGGAGAATTCGTATGGACAGAGGAGCCTGGCAGGCTACAGTTTACGGGTTCGCAAAGAGTCAGACATGGCTGAGCAACTAAGCGTCAGCCAATGTTATACACGAAAGTTGTTCAGAGAGTAAATCCTAAGAGTTCTTATCACAAGGAAAAACTTTTTTTCTCTTTCATGTTGTATCTGTATGAGGTTGTGGTTATTCACTAAACTTACTGTAGTCATCATTTCATGATATTTGTATGTCAAATCATTATGCTGTACACCTTAAACTGATGCAGGGCTGTGTGTCAATTATATCTCAAGAAAACCAAAAGAAAGAAAGAAAAAAAAAAAAGGCAAGGATGCCAAGTGCAGGCCACGAGGCTTGCCTGAAGGTTTGGATCTGCAAGTCCACTCTTCTAGCAGTTGTTAATTTCTATCTAGCAGTTGTTAATTTCTATCCAGAGCGTTACCCTTGGTTATACGCAAACTAGCATCCAACAGACAGTGGTGCACAATGGTCTGAACATTCAAGTTTTCTCTGGGAGCACATATACACACAGAGATTTTAAAACACACACAATCTCCAGTCAGTTCCCCTTAAATTGCAAGGAGCTGGGAAAATAGAGGGCGTGCGTGCCTCACACACAACACCCAGCAACCGCCTCCAGTCTTCTGGGTGCAGGACCTTCAGTGTGTTCTTTTGTTTTGCAAAGTGATTTGGGAGATTAGGTGGGTTTTGTTTAGGCAGGATGGCTGCGGAAAGTCGGGGAATAAGTGCTACTTCATTGCACCACAAAAGATTCACAAGAAGCCTCTGCCACAACTCAATCCCCCTTGCCCCAACAGTTTGAATTTCTCAATTAAGTTATTTTGTTAGCAAGAGGACTGGTGAGGGAAAGGAGAAAGTGCTTATTGCACCGAGATTATTCACTGTATAGAAATCAGTGTAAGCAGATCAACAGAACATTCTTGCTAAGAGTCTGAGAGCCCCTTTCTGCTGAAGCTGCTGATTCAACAGCAACATGCCTGTCTTATTGGTGGGCTTAGGAGGCTCTGCAAACAGCAAAATAACACTTCCCAACAGTCATAAGGTGGCTCAGTGGTAAAGAATCCGCCTGCCAATACAGGAGACCAGGGTTCGATCCCTGGGTCAGGAAGACCCCTTGAGAAGGAAATGGCAACCCACTCCAGTATTCTTCCATAGAGAATCCCATGAACAGAGGAGCCTGGTGGACTATGGTCCATAGGTTCACAAACAGTCGGACACAACTGAAATGACATGGCACACACATACATATATATAGCCATAAACAATGTATCTGTTGTTTTACATAATTTTAAATGTATATAAATGATTTTATCCTTTCTTCTGTTTATCCTTTCTTCTGTTGATGGACATTTAATTCTTTGTCTTGTGCTGACTGTGCTATCATGGCTAACTTGAACTTGCCTTCTACACATATTTGTGACCTCTAGGGGAATTACCTAGAAATGGGGCTGTGTTGCCAAATATGTCAAATTACTCACTACAGGTATAAGTGTTAGTCACTCAGTCGTGTCCGATTCTTTGTGACCCCATGGACTGTAGTAGCCCACCAGGCTTCTCTGTCCATGAGATTTTCTAAGCAAGAACACTGGAGTGGGTTGCCATTTCCTGCTCCAGGGGATCTTTTCAAACCAGGGATTGAACCCAGGTCTCCGGCATTGCAGGAAGACTCTTTACTGACTGAGCCACCAGGGACACCCAAATTACTCAATATTGCCAGGTTATTCGTCAAAGCACAATGTACCAGTTAACATTCCTGCGTGAGAGCATCAAAGTTCTCATATGTCTATATCTTCTACATCTTCACCAATACTTTCAATATGCTTTCAGTCATATTGCCTCAATTAATGTTCTTAGCAACCTTTTGATTTGGTATTGTGACATCCACTTTTCTGAGAGGAAAAGTCAACCTTCAGGTTTCCGGAGATTTTTCTCAAGATCACCTAGTTAGTAAGTGGTCTAGTCCTGGGATTCAGTATTGTCATTACTATAACTCAGATGACCATTAAGAACTCTTAAAATCTATTCCTCTAAAGACATACATATCATCATCAAGATCTCTGTTATTGACCTGAAACCACAGGTGTTAGTAAGTAAATGAAATGAAATATTTTTATCACTGAAATTTTTAAAGCCATTTTTAAAGTCAGACCCATTTATTCTATTTCTAAGATACTGACCTCTTCTAAAAATAAGGACAAAAGTCTGATCAAATCTAGCATGGTATTGATAGGAAAATTGGAAACCTTGCACCAGCAAGCTTTTCTTCTTCTTTTAAAAATAAATGATCCAGCGCTTCCCTGGTGGCTCAGTGGTAAGCCAGCCAATGCAGGAGACCCAGGTTCAGTCCCTGATCCAGGAAGATCCCACATGCCACGGAGCAACTAAACCCGTGCACCGCAGCTACTGAGTGTGCTCTAGAGCCCGGGAGCCACAGCTACTGAGCCCACAGCTGCAGCCACTGAGGCCTGCACTTCTAGAGCCCGTCCTCTGCAATAAGAGAAGCCACGGCAACGAGAAGCCCAGGCACCGCCACTGGAGAGCAGTCCCAGCGGGCCTCAGCTAGAGAAAGCCCGTGCGGTAACTAAGACCCAGCACAGCCGAATACATCCAGAGAATTATTTCCAATAAATGTTCAAAGGTAATCGACTGGAAGTTATAATCTTGTTTTTTCACTTAAAATCCTTCATTCAATGTGCTCATGGTAAACACATACCAATCTTAAGAAAGCTAGTGATTAGATAGGACCTTGTTCCTCATTTGAGAATTTAATATCATCAAATAAGTTATCAAACATAAGTAACACCAACAACATAAGCTAAAATTTTCAGCAATATACAGCTCCAGTTCTGTTCAGGTTATTTTACTAAGTATAAAACAAATTATGTGAATAACAGTATCACCTAGGGGCACCTGAACTTCACCCCCACCTGCAGTAGCAAGACACCCTTCCCACCCAAGCTGCAAAGAAAGGCCAGTGAGGAAGCTGGACTTCCACCCCCACCTCCTAGTAGTGAGGAAGTGTCTCCTCTTCCCTGCAGCCAGGGGGGTCAAAGGAGTTGTATTAAAACAGAGATTTGAGTAAGATCCACATTCTCATAACATAATACCCCAAACACCCAAGAGACAATCACAACCACTCATCATACTAAGAACAAGAAAAATCTCAACCCAAACGAGAAAAGACAGTGAACTGATGCCAACACCAAATTGACACAGATGCTGGAATTATCTATGACAAGGATTTTAAAGCAGTTATCATAAAACTGTTTCAATAAGCACATTGAACACATGAAAAAAAAAAAAACAGAAAGTCTCAGCAACGAATGGCAGATAAAAATGCAAATTAAAACTCACTGGGTAGTCTCAACTGCAGAATGAGGGTAACAGAGGAAAGAATCAGTGAACCCAGAGATAAGAACAACAGAAATTATCCAATATGAACAATAAAGACAGAAAAGACTTTAAAAAAAAAGACATGATTGGTGTCAAGCACCTGGAAGACCATAGCAACAACAACAAAATCTATCATTCTTATCATTCAAGTTCTGGAGGAAAAGGAGAAACAGCAAAGGCCCAAAAATGGACCCAAGGAAATGATGGCTGAAAACCTTACAAATCTGGCAAAAAAAAATCCCACAAAAACAGAAACATAAACCCCCATATTTAAGAAGATGAGTGAACACTGGGATAAATCCAAAGAAATCCATGCCAAGACATATCATAATCAAACTCTTTGAAAACTAGAGACAAAGCAAGAGATTGTGAAAGTCAGGAGAAAGAAACGTCTTACACAGAACGGAAGGCAACTGGAATGACAGCAGTTTCTCATCAGAAACCACAGAGGCAGAAGGCAGTGGCACATTGTTCAAGTGCTGACGGGGGTGGGTTACTGGCCCGGAATTCTATACCCAGCAAAAATGTCCTTCAGGGAAAAAAAAGGGGGCATCAAGACATTTTCAGATAAAGGAAAATTAAGAGATTTGTTGCCAGCAGACCTTCCCTAAAAGAATGGCCGAAGGAAAATACCTAAACAGAAATGGTAAGAATGCAACAAAAGTTCCTTCTGTATAGAACAGGGATCACAGTCAGTATCTTGTAACAACCTATAATGGAAAATAACCTTAAAAAAAAAAAAAATATATATATATATATATACACATACACACACACACATACAAACTGAATCACATTGTTGTATAGCAAAAACTAACATAACATTGTAAATCAACTGTATTGAAATTAAAAAAGAAAAAAAGAAATGGCAAGAATGCCAAGAAACCACTTCGGTTAAAAAAGAAATATGACTATCCCATTGATAATGTACAAATACTATTTTATGTGGTGATTACAGTATTGCCCTGGTTAACACACTAGGCAAAATTTTATACATAAAATAATTTACAGATGATGAATGTGGTGTTTGGGTTATTTCCACAAAATCTAGACATCATGAGCCCTTATTCAAGTCTATAACTTTCTTTTTATTTTACCATTATCTATGCTGGAAAGTCTAATTCAACTTACAGCTTTCAGCTTACAATGAGCTTTTCAAAAATATAACCTGCTGTGAGAGCTCATACTGCCTTCTTCTAACCAGCAATTCCACTTCTGGGCTAATACCAAAAGAATTGAAAGAAGAGATTCATACAGATATTGGGTTGGCCAAAAAATGCATTTGGGTTTTCCCAAATGTTATGAAAACATTCAAGCAAACATTTTGGCCAACCCAGTATTTGTACACCCACACCCAAAGCAGTGTTATTTATAATAGCCAAAGGTGGAAACAACCCAAGTGTCCACTGACAGACGAACAGGTAGGTAGATTGTGCTGTATACATATACAGTGGGATATTATTCAGCCCTAAAAACAAAGGACATGCTGACATGTGCTACAGCACGCATGGACCTCAAGGACATCATGCTAAGTGAAATATCCAGTCACAAACACAGTCTGATACCACTTACATGCAGCGCCCACAGTAGTCAAATTCACAGAGACAGAAAGTAAAATGGGGGCTGCCGGGGAACTAGGAGGAGCGGAAATGGGAAGCTGTTATTTAACAGGGACAGAGTTTTAGTTTTGTAAGATGAAAATATTTCTGAGGATGGATCATGGTGATGACAGGGCCAAAAAACCACGTGAATACACTAAATGCCACCAAACTGAGCACTTAAAGATGGTTAAGTTGGTAAAGTTTATGTCACAAATGTTTACAACGATTTGAAAAAACAGTATCTGGCATTCACTGAGTATTTTTTATGTACCAAACATTATGCTAAGAGCTTTGTATATATTTCCCTAAGTCTCCTCCCAACAATCTTTGAGGAAGGTGTCATGATCCCTGTTTTATACAAGAAGAAACTAAGTTTATATAACTTGACCAAAGTTCAACAAGTTAAAAAGTGGAGTTAAAATTCAACCGGACACTGGTAAGACTCTGAAGCTCATTGTCTCTAACCTAAGACAGTAAAGGGCTGTTTTCAAAGGCATTGGGGTAAAGCAGTCCGGAGTGTCAGAGAGCAACCTGATCTTCTCAAGTTGGGGAAGATCACTTAGAGTGTCTAACAGAAAAAGATACATATGAGATGACATATGAGATGAAAAGGATGACATCACTACAGAGGGGCTAATTCTTCAAAACCCAAACTCTAATACCAAAGTATGTTCCACAAAACCTCAACATCCATACTTCATGGGTATTCTGATTATACAGGACCGAGAGATTCCTAACTGCAAAACAGAAGAGAGAATTTAAACTCTTATAACATTGCGGAAATTAGAACACTAACAGGTAACCTTTTTCCTTTTCTACACTTGCTTTTGAAGAAATAAAAAAAAATGAAAGAGAAAGTCATCTCCAACTCTTTGCAACCCCATGGAATACTTCATGGACTTCTCCAGGCCAGAATACTGGAGTGGGTAGCCTTTCCCTTCTCCAGGGGATCTTCCCAACCCAGGGATCGAACCCAGGTCTCCCACACTGCAGGCAGATTCTTTACCAGCTGAGCTACCAGGGAATTCCAAGAATACTGGAGTGGGTAGTCTTTCCCTTCTCCAGGGGATCTTCCCAACCCAGGGATTGAACCCAGGTCTCCCACACTGCAGGCAGATTCTTTACCAGCTGAGCCACCAGGGAATTCCAAGAATACTGGAGTGGGTAGCCTATCCCTTCTCCAGCGTATCTTCCTGACCCAGGAATCAAATTGGGATCTCCTGCATTGCAGGTGAATTCTTTACCAGCTGAGCTACCAGGGAAGCTTTAAAGAAATAAAATAGCCTTAAAACAACCAAATGACCAAACTAAGAGATTTGTTTGGTTGGGGCTATTATTATTCACAACCTGCTGGGTTTCAGAATAACTGCTAACTTCACTATTCTCCAAACCCTTTCTTTCACTTTACCAGAAGAATTTCTATATACTCATCCCTCATTGTTTTCAACTGTGTTCTCTGGAACTCTTCTAAACACATCTCCTACCCCACCCGGAGGAAGAAATGGCACCCCACTCCAGTATTCTTGCCTGGAAAATCCCATGGACAGAGGAGCCTGGCAGGCTACAGTCCATGGGGTCACGAAGATTCAGATCATGTGTGTGTCTCACACACAAACATACATACACACACACCACCTGGACCCCTAGATCAAATTTTGAAATGCTGCCCTCTCACCCCAGACCCTCAGACCTTCTTCCTTTCCTGAAATTCCAAGTCCAAGCCTCAACCCAGGCCCTCTCTCTCTCCAGGGCCACTGTCCACACCTGTAGTGACTTTGTACCTTCCTTCAGTCAACCAAAGCACAGGGCTTGGGGAGGAAAGGGCAGGCTGAATTTCAGCACCCCCACCCCTGATGTCCCTGCAGTACACAATAGTTCACAACGGTCCTGACCTGCCCCTCCCTCTCCTGAGCCTCAAAACAGCCCTGCAGAAAGACCTAGAAAGATGCTGGTCAACATGAACTAGCCTCAGCAACCCTTCGTCATTGTCGCCCACCCTCAAAGCGAGCTCTTTCTGATACTCCAGTCTAACCCCAAGACCCCACTTGCACCCTCATTCTCCTGGTAAAGTTACCGTCAGACTGAAGCCAACCACTGAGCACCGCCCTCAGCTCTCCCTGTGTTCCCTCACCGCACTCTCTCTCTCAGTCCCCTCAGCTTTCTTCCCGGGCTCATCAGAGAGGCTTACGCGTGTTAGACAACTGCCAGTCTCCTCCATGCTGAGGCCACACCACCAAGGCCTAAGGTACAGTTATGGGATCCTTCGGGGAGACTGCTGCTGCTAAGTCGCTTCAGTCATGTCCGACTCTGTGCGACCCCATAGACGGCAGCCCACCAAGCTCCCCGGTGCCTGGGATTCTCCAGGCAAGAACACTGGAGTGGGTTGCCGTTTCCTTCTCCAATGCACAAGAGTGAAAAGTGAAAGTGAAGTCACTCAGTCGTGTCCGACTCTTAGTGACCCCATGGACTGCAGTCTACCAGGCTCCTCCATCCATGGGATTTTCCAGGCAAAAGAGTACTGGAGTGGGGTGGGGTGCCACTGGCTTCTCCCTCTGGGAGACTAGGAATGATAGAAGAGAGGATGGAGGGCCGGCTGGAAGGAAGGGCTGGTGAAGGCCACTGTGAAATCGATCAAATCCTTGTTCTGTGTTGTCTCTGATGGCAAACTCGGGGGTTCTAATGTGGTCACAAAAAATGTGGCCCTACACTCCACCCTCTCTAAACCCATAACTGGCAACAAAGGCTCAGAAGAAAAGCAACCATGAAGGCGAAAAACTATCTTAATCAAATAAGACTGAAGAAGATAATTAACTGGTTCACAAGTTGGTTTGTTCCTTCAAGGAATCCTTATTGGGTGGCCATTATGAACCAGCTCCTGTGCCAGGTGTTGCCGCTAGAATTAGAGGCAATGGGTGACAGCCTTTGGTAAACTGTGATGACCTATACAATTGCCAATTATTGTGAACCTCCTTTTCCCCACAACTAGATCCGGAATCCCTTCTGGGCAGAAATTCTATCTTTGTATCCCCTACATTCCACATGGTGCCTGGCGCAGAGCACCTTTGAGAATATTCACTCGAAGACCTCAGTGGCGCACACCGGCAGCTGAAGCATTTCTCATCTCCATTCCATCGGCTACCAGCCCAGACAGAGTCCACTGCCGCCACAAATGCCTCTGAGCTCAGCTCCCTGGGTCCTGTGACTTTTATCTCCTTTCAGAAAATGAACCTAGTCCAGGTTCTCTTTATATCAGAGACCAACTGCATGGCAGAAAGTTAAGCCACTAAAGTTGAATGCTCCTCTGTGTCTAGAGTCAAGAGATGTATTACGCCCAAGAGTCTTTATGTTGGTGAACAAAGCTAAGGAAAACACTGAAACAAAAGGAATCGCGAGAGAACGCAGAACTCGAACTGATTGGTCCATTTAAAGTACACCGCCCTCTAGCACATTTATTTCCTAAGGACGATGCTGGCTTAGGGATGTGGGCTTGGCCTCCTCTTCTTCCTCTTTCTCACAAAAGAAAACAAAGGAAAGGAAAAATATTCCCTCATAAAGAAGCCTCTGTTTTTTACATTGCAGCCACATCTTTGAAGGCTCAGTGACACCTGCTTGGACATACATAAAATTCTGGCATGTGAGTGGTGGTTCCATCCTCCCTATTTAATTTCTGCCTCTTAATATTTGAATTGCTTATCTTAGATGTCCATCAGAAGACTTGAGCAGCTGAAGACTTTCGGTCAATAAGATGTAGAAACCTAAATAATGGTAAAACAAAATTCTCAAAGCTATCCATACGACCTATCACTAATCTCCTGATTGTTTTGAAACAAATGCAACACTACAAATACTGTACAGCAAAAGTTAACAAAACTTTAACCTACTGAAATAAACCCCATTACAGTAGTGCTCCTTTCTCTTCAGAATCCTGCAGTTCTCTTTTAAATCTTTTCCCTCTTCCAATCATGTATGTGGCTTCCTTCCCTGTTACCCCAAATCAATAAGATATTAGCATACTACAGCAGGTACTCAGTAAACATTTGTCCAATAAATGAATAAATGAGTGAATAATTATAAAATGTTGGACTAAAGCCCCCTGGGAGGTTTGTATTAGTACTATTATAGCATTTTGCATTTGTATGTTCAGGTATATCTAAACGGGACTTAATAACAGACATCGAGAAGCAGTTAAATATTAATCTATTTCTGCCTTAATAAATCTACTTCAAAATATGACACAACACAAACTACAATGAATAAATGCTGAGATAAAGTTCATTTACAATCATATCGCTTGTATTTACACACTTTAAGATTTGAAATATTAACACTAATGTGGAAATTTATAAACTAAATGCCAATGTGTTTGTAAAATAAAAGGTCTGAAAGAAAAGAAGAATGCACTACATTAAACCTAAATGAATGTATTTGACAATGTAATCAACACTTCTTAAACATATCTTTGAAAAAAGAAAAGGTTGTACAAAAAGTCTCTATTATATCCCATTAAGAAGGAACAACTTAATACAGAAATTTTTTCAATATATGTAACAAGTAGGCCAGAGAGAATATACTAGTGAGAAACTTTATTAGCTATAACAGCTTATGTTTATTATCAAATCTTAAGTCTAATAAACACTATAACATGTAACTTTACCACTATCGAAAAATTCATTATTTTTAAGGTATGTTCTGATATCTTTGTTTTTCAATTCACTTATTTTTTATTATACTGTTAGAAAATAGCTAGATAAAATAGTCTGGATGTAAGTTTGTTCTTACTGCATTCGCTGCATAGAAGTTATGAAATAACCTAGCAAATAATTATTCTACCTTAAAGGGAAATAAATAAAAGAATAAAAGTCTTCAATAAATAAAAGAAGTTATACATCTAGAAAATCTAAATGACAAGAGGTTTCTGTCAAACGTTTAAGAGGTAAATGGAAGTAAATATAAATCGGTAATAAGACGGTCGGTCAGTATTAAAACGTAGCTCTAATTTAAACTTATTTACTGAATTTTCCTTTTGTTTCCTATATGGTTGGTTTTTAGTGTAGGCGTGAATGATCCTGTGATCAGTTCAAAAGGGAAGACGGTAGCCAGGCAAACATCCCTTCCAGTGCCTATCAGCATGTCTTTTATGTCTTGGCGTCCATTTTAGAGCATCAGCGAGGTGGTGTATAAAGAAGCTTAGAAAACAAAGGTTGTCATTTTGGCAACCCACATGAACATTGAGTGATTTCAATAAAATGAAGATCAAAATGTTGATGAGTGAAAAAAAAAAAAGTTGAGGGAACTATTCAAGCTGGACTATGCAAAACACCTGTATTAGGTTTCACATATTTTTAAATTGTATTTGTGTACTACATGTCATCCTCACCACTGCTGATGTGTCATGATATTACCATAAAAACCATTTAAAACAATTGATTATCGAAGGCGCACAATAATATCAAGCTACAAACAAAAAAGAAATTTTTTTTGTCAAAGGATTCACAGATCCACGATGACAAACTCCAAACAAAAGCATAGCTCGTGGAGCAATCTCTTATCCTGCCCAAAATGATTACTACTTTTTTGAACATACATGAATTTCCTGTATTCCTTTAGTACACAAAATGTAAAAGAAAATATATTATTACAGGAAGTCAGAACCTAATTCTACCTCTCAAACTCTCTTCTTTAGAAATCGAATACTCACTGACAATGAGGGTGGTCGACAAAAATACGTGCCTTACAGGGCATCTCTCCTATAATAATGCTGATTTTTAAGAGCAGAACTATCACAATCCAACCATACCCAGGCCTAATAGGAAGTATTTATTGTTAAGAAATTAGATATAAAGCATATATATCTAAGTAGAAGACCAGGTAGTATTGGAAAGGAAATCGATGAACTTTCTAGATTTTCCTTCCACTTAAAAACATTTTGAGAGAGGCAGGCTATAGTCATCGTTTAATTATACAATCTAATCAACTAAACACAATAGAATTTTTCTCCAAGTATCTCAAGCACAGCTCACTACTTCTTATCCAAAAGATTTAAATTGCCTATTCTCTGCCATTCCCAGCCATTTCTGCCAACATCATAAAAATTACCTTTTATCATTTCCTTCTCACAATGAGAATTCCCTAATCACACACATCTTTTAGACACAGACACCTCCCCACCCACCTCCCCACCCACCTCCAAAAACTGGTTCAGACCAAAGACACACACAAAAATAATGACCAAGCTCACATTTCTTGTTTGCCCTTCAAGCGAAGTCTGGTGTCTTCAGCTTGCCTTTCTGGTCTTCAGTGTTGTCACTCATTGCTGGGGGATGTAGTTTAGGACAGCATGAAGCAGCAGAAATAAAAGCTGTTGCTTTAAGAAAACGTTTTCTTAAACACATGGATAAAACAACTTCTACTCTGACTTCCTGGCTGGGTTGCATAAAATCTTAGAAAGACTCCTTGACAAGTGAATGTCTACAAATGGGAAAAAATAAAATAAGATAAAATCTAAAAACTTACGTTCTGAACACATTCCGAAGGAGGTCTGATTTGATTTGAAAGCAGGTTTGTATTGATGAACAAAGTTTATTTTGTAGAAAATTAATAGTCTCTCTAATTAGATTTTTGCCTTGCCATCTTCTACACTGTCAATCCTGTCTCTCATAGTATAATCATACATGCCAAAAAAAAAATCAAATACAGTATTTCCCAAATGCATGGACACTGTGGAAGCTTCATTTTGAAAAAGGCTTTTATTTCCCTTAATACTGGTGCCTAAACGTCATTGTATGTACCAACACTTTCAAATAGCCCAAGAGACTTAAAAAGCCTTCTAAGTTTGAAAACCAAAAAGTTCTGAGTTTTCTGTACCCCAGGACGGTTTTCTTTCCTGAAGCTCAAGCCGAGAAAGCAGACAAAAGAAGCTGATTTGACTGAGCTGTGCCAAGTCTTGCCTTTTTTTCTTTCCTCAGCTCTCCCTCTGCCTCTCTCTCTCCCTTCCCTCTCTCTCTCTCTTTCTCCCTCTCACTCTTTTGCTCACAGTATGGCAACCTTCCGAGCAGTCTTGGCGGAGGTCCAGCCTGTGCCAGCCTGTCTGAATTCTTGTCTCCAAAAGATGTCCTTTGCAGATCAATTAATACATCTGAAAACAGGAAAACTGTGGTACGGTACCCCAATCCTGGCACCCACAGCATCGGCTTCTGCCAAATCACCTTACGGATTTCATGGTATCCTACCTTTCATCATCATTACTAACATGTTCCCGGAGCAATAATGGAGTGCTAGAAGCCAGTCACTGTTCAGCGATAAGGAATCTGTTCCCTAGAAATGTCCACATGCGACATATGCACAACCTGCAGTAAATCAAAATTCTCCTGTGAGAAGAGATGTGTGTAACTTTAATAAGCACCACATACTGTATTTCTTTTTATAAGGCTTGCTTTCCCTTGCCCTGCTGCAAAGAATCATGGGAGAATAGAGAAGGAGGCATGCAGATTAAAATTAAAACTGTATGCCCAAATAAGTCATGCTTTATCCTAAAGGAAAAGAACAGAGTTCTGATTGATCGGCAATTCCTACGTTCAAGGAAACTCTAATATAAACTGTACCCATTCAAAATGTTACTGGACATGAAAAGCAGAAAAATTTCTTTTCAAAACACAAATATCAATTAAAAGGGGAAAAAAAGAGTAGACAGAGTAAAACTAAGCATCTTTTGATATTTTGAACTTCAAGTATCAACATAGCCACTTGTTTATTAAATTCATACCATCTAATAAGTATAAATAAATGCTTTATATTTGCAGCATGCACAGCTTTTGAAGTGAAATAGCCCATCTGTGTTTCACACACATACCTGTCCTTTGTGGATCTAGTAATACATTTGAAAACAGGAAACTGTGGGTATGGTATCCAAATTCCAGCACCAAGAGCATTGCGGTCTACAAAATCATATTTCATTTAAGAAATCATTTTTACCTCTGATGTTTGAAAAGACAGAATACTCTAGACGTGGTTTCATAGAAAGAACCCAGAACAGTAGCCTCTAGTCTTTGGCTCAGACCTTCTAACTTATGTAACCTCAGGGTTTTCAACTGCTTAATCCATATAATACTTAGTTTGCTTTTCTATCAAATATAAAAATCAGTGATTTCCTCCTCTGTGCTCCCAAAACACTCTGTTTATATTCAGTATACCTTCATTCTAAATGTATAATAATTGGTTGAGTATGTGTCCTCTACCAACCAAACGTGTCATCCTCATAGAGAGGACCGTTTGTCACTTACCTAAGAAACCGGAAAGTCTTGCAAGGATTCTTTCATATGCAGGAGCTCAACAAATCTATTGTGAATGAATTATGGGGGTCAATCATATAAACATCACTCAGAAGTTCTATAAAACTATGAAATATAGTAATGAAAAACAAAACAACATCCCACTAAATCATAGAGTTGACGGATGAGAGAAATGCTACAGAGATACCTTGAAGGGGAAACTAAAGCAGGAACCAAAATGTTCCACATTACCCTTTCAAATAAGGACTGATGGGCAGTGTGACAGTGGGTTTGCAATTTCCAATCAAAGTGTTGAAACCAAAGACAAAGAGAAAATCTTGAAAGTGGCAAGAACTGACTCTTCAGGTAGAGTAAGTCCCCTACATGTGAACCCTCAGGGTGCAAACTTTCAAAGATGTGAACGTGTGTTTGCATGTCCAACTACATGTTAGTTCACATGTCTGGCATACATTGTTACATGCATGCATCTTCTACAAGTGGTTGTGCTTTTAAGTACTTTACTATACAGTACTTTAATGCACTCTATTACTGTACTAAAGTAATAGAGTATCTTTATTTCAAGTCCAGGATGTACAAAAGCAAGTGTAAAAGCAGCAGTGATGTCGCTGGTCCTGCTAAGAAGTGCCAGGCAATACCAATGGAAACAAAAGGGAAAATAATTTAGAGAGTGGAGCNAGGGAAAATAATTTAAAGAGTGGAGCAAGGTTTATAGGATATAAACCTATACAGCACAGTACAATACTATACAGCCAACAGTGTTAGTTGGGTACCGAGGCTAACTTTGTTGGACTTACAAACAAACTGGACTTATGAATGTGCTCTGGGGATGGAATTTGTCCATATACAGGGGACTTACTGAACAAAGAAGGCTTCAAGAGATTAACAGCTGACTGATCAGTGAAAACCATGGAGGCCAGAAGCAGGTGGTATGACACACCAAAAGCCCTGAAAGGAAAACTCCACCCACCAAGAATTCTGTCAGCAAAACTCTCCTTCAGAATTCAAGCAGATATTAAGACATTCCCAGATAAATAAAAACAGAGTTTATTGTTAGCAGATCTGCCCTATTAAGAAACACTAAAGGAATTTTCCTTCAGGCTAGATAGGAGGCTAGATAGCAACTCAAATCCACATGAAGAAATAAAAACCACAGGTAAACCCACAGGAGCAAATGTTAAAAACAGTAGAAATATACGTTTTGTTTGTAACTCTTTTTCTTTTATTTGATTTTAAAGACAAAAGCATAAAGCATAATTATACATTATGTTGATAGGCACATAATGTATGAAGATTTCCAACAACAGAATAAAGGAAAGATCAAACACCTATACAGGAAAAAAGCTTCCGTGTACTACTAAAGTTAAGTGGGTATTAATCTTAATTGCATCACTATAAATTAAGATGTTAACTATGATTACCACAGCAATCACTAAGAAAACAACAATAGAATTAAAATGTTA
>SJYQ01003244.1:427192-465817 GCA_006410935.1 Redunca redunca
AGTTGGACCATAAAGAAAGCTGAACACTGAAGAATTGATGCTTTTGAACTGTGGTGTTGGAGAAGACTCTTGAGAGTCTCTTGGACTGCAAGGAGATCAAACCAGTCCATCCTAAAGGAAATAAGTCCTGAATATTTGAATAATTGGAAGGACCTATGCTAAAGCTGAAACTCCAGTACTTTGGCCACCTCATGCGAAGAGTTGACTCATTGGAAAAGACTCTGATGCTGGGAGGGATTGGGGGCAGGAGGAGAAGGGGACGACAGAGGATGAGATGGCTGGATGGCATCACGGACTCGATGGACGTGAGTCTGAGTGAACTCCAGGAGTTGTTGATAGACAGGGAGGCCTGGCGTGCTGCGATTCATGGGGTCGCAAAGAGTCGGACATGACTGAGCGATCGAAATGAACTGAACTGAACTGAATGCTAAAGCTGAAGCTCAAACTTTGGCCACCTCATGCAAGTGCTGACTCATTGGAAAAGACCCTGATGGTGAGAAGGATTGAAGGCAGGAGGAGAGGGGGACAAGGACAGTATGGTTGGATGGCATCACCAATTCAATGGACATGAGTTTGAGCAAACTCATGGAGTTGGTGATGGACAGGGAAGCCTGGCATGCTGCAGTCCATGGGGCTGCAAAGAGTCAGTCATGAGTGACTGAACTGAACTGAGAGTGGAACTAAATGAAATAGAGAATAGAAATTGAGACAGAAAATCAAAGATACTGTAAGAAAACCACACACCAATATCCCTTATGATTATCCCTGCAAAATTTCTGAACAAAATATTAACAAACTGAATGTAGGAACATATAAAAAGGATCATAAACCTTGACCAAGTGGGAATTAGACCAGGAATGCAAGATTGGTTCAACACAGAAAAATCAATCAATGTAATATACTATATTAATAAAGGACAAAAACCACTTGCACCAAAAGACAGAAAAAGCATCTGACAAACCAAACACCTTTCATGATTAAAAATCTAGGTCTTCAGAAAGAAAAGAAAAGCACTAAAGGAATAAATGAAGGTAAAAACTTTTATTGTTCTTATTTTTAATTGATCAAACAGATAACAGTTTTTCAAAATGATAGCAATAATGTATTCAGTTATATATGCTTATGCATATACTTACATGTGGGGTCTTCCCTGACAGCAATAAAGAACCCGCTTGCAACCAAGAGACTCACGTTCAGTCCCTGGGTCAGGAAGATCCCCTGCAGAAGGAAATGACAACCCACTCCAGTATTCTTGCCTGGGAAACTGCATGGACAAAGAAGCCTGGCAGAGCTACAGTTCATGGGGTTGCAAAAGAGTAGGACATCACTTAGCAACTAAAAAAAAAAATACATATATGTATATATGCTGATGTACAGTTACATATAAGCAAAATGAATGACAGCAATGATACAAGAGTCAGGAAGGATTAACTAGGATTATTTTGTTATTATAAGGCACTCATGCTATCCATGAAGGAATATAACATTATTTGAAACTGGATTTGGGTTAGCTGTATAACTGATATACTGACAAAGGCAAGAAAACTGAATCATACGAAATGCTCAATTAAAACCACAAAAGGCAGGGAAAAAAATACAAGACAAAAACAGAAATATAAAACACGGCAACAAATAGAGAAGAGAAACAAATATGGTAGATATTTATCCAAGTGTATCAATTCTCACCTTGAACGCCAATAATCTACATGCATCAATACAAGACAAGAGATTGTCACTGTGGATCAAAAACATATTTCTACACACAAAAAAAAACTGTACACAAATGTTCATAACAGCATCATTCATAATAGCCAAAAAGTGAAAACAATCCATATGTCCATCAACCATCGAACAGGTAAACAAAATGTGTTTTCTCCATACCGTGGAATATTATTCAGCAATAAAAGGGATGAAACAGCAACGCACGCTACAATATGGATGGCCTTTGAAAAATGTATGCTAAGTAAAAGAAGCCAGACACGAAAGTCCACATACTATATGTTTCTATGTATATGAAAGGTCCAGAATAGGCAAGTCTACAGACACAAGACTAGCGGTTGCCAGGGGCTGGGCAGCAAGAACGGGGAGTGGCTGCTCATGGGTACGAGGTATGTCCTTGGAGTGGAGAACGTGCTATGGAATTACTGGTGATGGTTGCACAACACAGTCAATATACTCAAACCCACTGGACTGTGTACTACAGAATGGGGGGTTTACAGCATGTGAAGTGAAAAGTGAAAGTGTCAGTCACTCTGCCATGTCTGACTTTGAGACCCCATGGACTATAGCCCGTTAGGCTCCTCTGTCCATGAAATTCTTTTCAGGCAAGAATACTGAAGTGGGTAGCCACTCCCTTCTCCAGGGGACCTCCCCAACCCAGGGATTGGACCTGGGTTTCCTACATTGCAGGCCAGATTCTTTACCATCTGAGCCACCAGGGAAGCTAAAACCCACTGGATTGTATACTACAGAATGGTGGATTTTACAGTATGTCAATTATATCTCAATAAAGAAAAGAGTTGCAGTCCATCTCTCCAGTATTTCTAAGTGTTATAAATGATTATACCCCGTGGTAAACCCTCAAAAACCCTTTCAGCTTCTTTCTTAAAGAAAACACTACACATTAGCTCTTCCCATGCAGTCCAATGCCAGAGGGCTTACTAAGACCTTCTCGGTGCGAACCCATGTTCTGACTCAAGCTTTTAATCTCGGCCTTTCTCCACCTCTCTGTGTTTCCCCCTCCCAGCTACCCACTTCAGTGGGATACTACTCCCCGCACCCACACAGGATACTGACCAAGAGACCCCCAATCCATAAATATGGGACATTTCTTTCCAGTGTGTACTGTTTATCTGATT
Organism: Redunca redunca; assembly: GCA_006410935.1. Classification (NCBI taxonomy): domain Eukaryota; kingdom Metazoa; phylum Chordata; class Mammalia; order Artiodactyla; family Bovidae; genus Redunca; species Redunca redunca. Next base: position 430,051 of record SJYQ01003244.1, read on the forward strand.
CACTGGTGGCCTCAAAACCTTCTATTGATTCAAACTCTCAGAGAGAAAGTACAGTCAGAAGGCACTGATTCTCAGAAGTTTTATCTAACCCACAAGTTAGTGGTTTCAGATAGGAGTTTGGTCTTTGTACAGACAGCCAAAGTGTATTGAGGGCAGCAGAAGAAATACAGGGTCAAAATGCAAGACTTCCTCTGACCCTGTGGTTTTTCAAACTTTCTTGCATGGATCCTTGGAGATGCTGCAGGGCCTTTACAGAGGTGAAAGAAATGATAAGCAGGCAGGGTTCTAGGGCAAAACCCCTGCATTGACCAGAGTAGTTCTGTTTTTATGATGTATATGTCTGGAGTTCACACAAGATTTTATTTGGCCAAAAAAAAAAAAGTTTTTCTTAAAAAAAAAGTTTAATTTCCTTTGTATGTATATATATGTACTTAGTCATTTCTGACTCTTTGTGACCTCATGGTCTATAGTCCACCAGGCTCCTCTGTCCATGGGATTTTGCAGGCAAGAATAGTGGAGTGGGTTGCCATTTCCTTCTCCAGTGGATCTTCCCAACCCAGGGATTGAACCCGCATCTCCTGCGTTGCAGGTGGATTCTTTACCACCAGTCCTTTACTTTAAGCCAATTCAGGGAAACACTCCCTAACGAGCTAACTTGACAATGACTTCTAAGGTTGTAGCCCTCTCAGAATATTTACAATATGAGCTAATGTTGTCATCTGAGATTTAAGATAGTCATGGGGAGCTACTCCCTAACATATTGAGATTATATCTACCTCATCCACAAGATAGAAAATAGAGTTACTGGACCATTTACCTACTGTCTTTTGCTCCCTAGATTTATATCTTTAGAGTTATAATCTGAAACCCCAAAGAGCATGAATCTGATCTTTCCCAGCTACGAATTAAGTCTTGAATACAGTTATGCGCTCAGGAATAACTCTCTCAAGCATTATCTGAATGACGACTTTGTGCCAGGTTTGTGCAAGGACATGAAGCCCCTGCCATCACAGGGCAGATATGAACACAGGTAATTATAATTCCAGGTCATCTGTCAGCTATGAGAGAAGCATGTCCACAACATCCTACAGACATAGGAAAGAAATAAGCTGCTAAAGAGTCCTCTATCCACCAACTAAAAGTCAAATACATGTCACTCTAGTTAGAATGAAGAGAGAAGTTTAAAAATTGTACTCAAATCATGTTATACACATTTGTGGTGTTCATATTATGCTTAAGTTAATGCTCTGGGGGATTCAGAGGCTCATCAGAAATCACCCCAGTTCTCAAGAAGCTGAAAGTCTAGTATGAAGATAAGACACCTACAAAATACTACACTTTATGTGATGGATGTTATTATTTAAATATCTCCCCATATAGGTATATGTATGGCTGATTCATTTTGCTATACAGCAGAAACTAACACAGCATGGTAAAGCAACTATACTCCAACAAAAATTAATTTTAAAAAGTAAATAAGTAAATAAAAATATCTCCCCAAATCCAAATTTTTCCATGTTCCTTCCTGGAGTACACAATATAAAAATAAATTGCCTGTCTACAAAGCTTGAGTGTGAAATTGTGACGGTCATCCTTCCTAAAGCCAATCCAAATTATATCCACTCTCTCTTTCCTCTCTCCTCCCTTCTTTCTCCCTCTTTCTTACTTCTCTTCTTTTATCCTTCTCTAACATCATACATTTAGTTGTTACCTGCATTCATTAAGTCAGTATTTACTGAGCACTTGCTTATGTACAAAATATGGGGTCAGAAGCCACAATGGACACAAAAATGAAATAAAATTCATGTATTACTAATAATAATCATGATAATAAGCACTTTCACATTCACTAATGCATTCACTCCTCGCCCAGCCTTTGGAGGAAGAGAGGTGTTACTTTATAGATGAGGAAACGGACATCAAAGGAAGTTATATGACTTGTCCAGAGCATCAGACACCTATCTAGAGTACAGAAAACTGAAGCAGCTATTCCAGGTTTCATTACTTAAGGAAGTTAGAAGATGCAATGAACACAAGCGGCCTCATACATCCCTCTCCCTCTGAGTGGTAAACAGGCACCTCAAAGCCAACTTGGCCAAACCAGAAATCTTGATTTCTCTTAGAAAAGTTCATTCCTCCCTCAGCCTCCACTAAACAATCCAAGAGTCACCCTTGATTCATCTTCCATCGGCCACTAGAAAGGCTAAAAGGAAAAAGATTAACACCAGGTGCTGGTAAGGACGCTGGAAACTGGAGCCTCATACACTGTGATGGGAATGTAACACGGTCAACACCTTGCCAGCTTCTTTAAAAGTTCAGTTTATACTCACTGAAGGAACCAATGACGTCCACCCCTAAGTCTACGTGTGAGAACACATGTCCACACAAAGACCTGGGCGTGGACATTCACTGGAGAATTATTCCTAATAGACAAAGACTGGAAACTACCCAAAGTCCACCAGGTGAAGAATGGATAACAAAACGTGGTCTACCTTTCACTAGTACACAACGAAAAGGCACAAATTACTAACAAATTCAACAACGTGGATGAAGCTCAGAAACGCTGTACTACAGGGAAAAAGGCAGACAGACAGGACTACATGTTGCACAATGCAATGCCTATAAAATACATGTAAGACAAGCTTTATTAAGATAAAACTGCAGAAACAGAAAGCAGATTATCTGTGGTGTGGGGCTAGGGTAGGAGAAGGGACTGAAAGCAAACAAGCAAGAGAGAACTTTGCATGGGGAGGGAAGTGTTTTCACTTGAACTGCACTGATCGTTTCAAGACTTCATCAATTTATTAAAAGTCATCAAACCATACACTCAGAACAGGTGAACAATTGAAGTGTTTAGCAACAGTTTACTTCGTCTAAGACGCTGTATTAGGCCCCAGAGGAGGGACTAAGACACTGTCCCCACCCTGAAGACGCTTCCAGCCCCCTTCTTCCAATTGCAGAAAGAGAACACAGACATCACAGACATCACACACCAAAAAATGACCGCCTAATAAGTGGAACAGGCAATGAGTGTGACAAAGACCGGAGCAAGGTGTTGCGGAGGCCTTACAGAGGAGGTTAGGTTTAACTAACCTCTGAAGGATGGATGATCATCAGAGAAGTGGGATCTGGGGGGCCGTCCTGAGGAAAGACCCAAGGCAGGAATGAGCAATTGGTGGGGCAGGCTGGCCGAAACAGAGGCCCGAGAAGTGGGATCTGGGGGGCCGTCCTGAGGAAAGACCCAAGGCAGGAATGAGCAATTGGTGGGGCAGGCTGGCCGAAACAGAGGCCCACGGGGAGAGCAGAAAGGGTCCCAGCAACCGTGGAAGCATGAAGCCTGTGCCTTCTCATGGGGCTTCCTCAGACCTCAGGTATCTGAGCACCACGTTTATGATTTTTGCCATATTTAAAATTATACTATGATTTCTGTATTATTGGCTTAACATAATTCTCAATTATTTTACCTAGATTCATTTCTAAAGGAGACTATAATACAACTAGACAATGAAAACTAGCATCTTTGCCAAAAATAGAAAATACTATAAATACGGGTGTATTAAATTGTCAAAGCCTGAAGCCATCTCTAAGCTGGAGGCCTATCTCTATTAAAAAGAAAGACTTAACAAGTGAGGGAGAAGGGTTAAAAACACTCAACATTCAAGCACCAAACTGGTACTTTCCTTGATATAATCGGAAGAGCTAAAAGACAATTGAAAAAATGAATAGCTTTCTCTCTGTGGTTTAGTCTCATTTATGCCATAGCTTTGAACTGTCTAATATCACCCTGTGTTAGGAGTTCCACATTGTGGAAAATGCTGGAGTACAGTAAATCCTGGGGGCGGGGGAGGGGGATAGAAGGGATAATTAGTATTTATTTAGCATTTACTACGTGCCAGTCACTGTTCTAAACATTTCTCATTTAATCCTCATAGTAACAATACCTACCTTAAAAGGGTACTGTCAACCTATTTTCAGGTTAAGAAACTGAGGCATACAGAGTTTAACTAACTTGCCCAAGGTCATACAACTTGCCCAAGGTCACACAGTTAATAAATGGCAGAGCTGGAACTGAACCCAGGCAGCCTGTCTCCAGTCTATGAACTTAACCATTGCAACTGAGTTGATTCTCATGTGAAATGACATTTCTGGAAGATTCATCTGGCTATGATTTGCTTGCTGAACTAAAGGAAAGAGAGGCCAGAAGACTACTGTAATGACCCAGGCAGCTATGAATCCCTTGGGCAGCTGGGCTGGAAGGGTTTATTGCCATTTGCTGTGGACAGCAGAGGGCAGTAGAGAGCTGTGGAGCAATAGCTGGGCCTCCAGCCCAGACTTCCAGCCAGGGGACTTCTGATGCAGAAGGGAAACAGGCCTAAGACTCAAGTCAGAGATGCAAAGTCTACACCAGAAAGAGAAGGGCTAGGGACACCACCATCCTTAGGGACCAGGAGAAGTCAACCCTGGATGTGGGGATGAGCCCAGAGCAGGCACAGGGGTGCTAGCGGAGCAGCGTCTCAGAGCGGCCAGGTGGCTGAAACACCAGGCCCTGGGCTACCACTGAAAGACCTCCTACACTCTGACACTAAGCTCTTCCATATTTCACTCGCAAAAGCAACAGCAACACCATGACCTCTTTTTTTTTTTTAAATGGATTTCAGGTCTTTCAAAAGCAGGAAATATGGATGTACCTCGGCCTAAACCTCCTTTAAATTCAAAATACGCACTTAGGGCTAGTATCCAGTTCTTAGACAAAGTGTTTTAAAATTAAAATTAAGATACACATTCAAATGGCATTTCCAAGCTTCTGACAGGTCTGAAATATCTTGAATACCGACACCATTCATCCACAGACATCAAAATTGCTTTATTACCTTAAATCTTCCAAAATCACTGTTTGAAAAAAAAATAAGATAGCAGATAAAACTGTCAGAAAACCTCCTCAAAGAAAATGCTCTATGCATGGAAAAAGAAAGACTCAAAAAATTAAGAACAAAAATAACTTATCTGGACTGCCTGGTTTGATGCTAAACTCAGGCTTTGTTAAAAAGGTAGAAAAATTCAACTTTGTAAGTTTGGGAAAATGTGATTTCTTATTTCCCAGGAGAAAAGCTTTACGAGCATCAATAGATTTCTCTGGATATCAAGTATTTCTCCATTATTGTGAGTAAATTATATTTAGATCAAAATCAGATGGATTAAATTTCCTTTAAAATACCCAAGAGATTTTAAAAATACAAGGAAACGTGTCACATATACAAAAACAATATTTTATCCTAATACCTCTGTGGAAATATCTCCCCATTAGAATAATTAGCCAGAAAACAAAACTAACCTGAGTTTTAGATATACTAAGTTCAGTATTCTTGCCTTCAGAACCTCATGAACAGTATGAAGAGGCAAAAAGACAGGACACTGAAAGATGAACTCCCCCGGTCGGTAGGTGCCCAATATGCTACTGGAGATCAGTGGAGAAATAACTCCAGAAAGAATGAAGGGATGGAGCCAAAGCAAAAACAACACCCAGTTGTGAATGGGACTGGTGAGAGAAGCAAGATTTGATGCTATAAAGAGCAATATTGCATAGGAACCTGGAATGGTAGGTCCATGAATCAAGGCAAATTGGAAGCGGTAAATCAGGAGATTCCAAGAGTGAATACTGACATTCTAGGAATCAGTGAGCTAAGATGGACTGGAATGGGTGAATTTAACTCAGATAACCATTATATCTACTACTGTGGGCAAGAATCCCTTAGAAGACATGGCATAGCCATCATAGTCAACAAAAGAGTCCAAAATGCAGTACTTGGATGCAGTCTCAAAAACAACAGAATGATCTCTGTTTCCAAGGCAAATCATTCAATATCACAGTGATTCAAGTCCATGCCACGATCAGTAACACCGAAGAAGCTGAAAATGAACGGTTCTATGCTGAGTGCCGAAGAATTGATGCTTTTGAACTGTGGTGTTGGAGAAGATTCTTGAGAGTCCCTTGGACTGCAAGGAGATCCAACCAGTCCATTCTGAGGGAGATCAGCCCTGGGATTTCTTTGGAAGGAATGATGCTGAAGCTGAAACTCCAGTATTTTGGCCACCTCATGTGAAGAGTTGACTCACCGGAAAAGACTTTGACGCTGGGAGGGATTGGGGGCAGGAGGAGAAGGGGACGACAGAGGATGAGATGGCTGGATGCCATCACTGACTCTATGGACTTGAATCTGAATGAACTCCGGGAGTTGGTGACAGACAGGAAGGCCTGGTGTGCTGCGATTCATGGCATCGCAAAGAGTTGGACATGACTGAGCGACTGAACTGAACTGAACTGATGAAGACCTACAACACCTTCTAGAACTAACACCCAAAAAATATGTCCTTTTCATTATAGGGGACTGGAATGCAAAAGTAGGAACTCAAGAAACACCTGGACTAACTTGCAAATTTGGCCTTGGAGTACAGAATGAAGCAGGGTAAAGGTTAATAGAGTTCTGCCAAGAGAACACACTAATAGCAAACACCCTCTTCCAACCACACAGGAGAAGACTCTACACATGGACATCACCACATGGTTGACACTGAAATCAGACTGATTATATTCTTTGCAGCCAAAGATGGAGAAGTTCTATACAGTCAGCAAAAACAAGGCCAGGAGCTGACTGTGGCTCAGATCATGAACTCCTTATTGCCAAATTCAGACTGAAATCAAAGAAAGTGGAGAAAGCCACTAAACCATTCAGCTATGACCTAAATCAAATCCCTTATGACTATACAGTGGAAGTGAGAAATAGATTTAAGGGACTAGATCTGATCAACAGACTGCCTGATGAACTATGGATGGAGGTCCGTGACATTGTACAGGAGACAGGAATCAAGACCATCTCCAAGAAAAACAAATGCAAAAAAACGCAAAATGGCTGTCTGGGGAGGCCTTACAAATAGCTGTGAAAAGACGGGAAGCAAAAAGCAAAGGAGAAAAGGAAAGATATACACATTTGAATGCAGAGTTCCAAAGAATAGCAAGGAGAGATAAGATCATGGATTAATGCAAAGAAATAGAGGAAAACAACAGAATGGGAAAGACTAGAGATCTCTTCAAGAAAATTAGAGATACCAAGGGAACATTTCATGCAAAGATGGGCTCAATACAGGACAGAAATGGTATGGACCTCACAGAAGCAGAAGATATTAAGAAGAGGTGGCAAGAATACACAGAACTGTACAACAAAGATCTTCACAACCCAGATAATCACAATGGTGTGATCACTCATCTAGAACCAGACATCCTGGAATGTGAAGTCAAGTGGGCCTTAGGAAGCATCACTACAAACAAAGCTAGTGGAGGTGATGGAATTCCAGTTGAGCTATTTTGAATCGTGGAAGATGATGCTGTGAAAGTGCTGCACTCAATATGCCAGCAAATATGGAAAGCTCAGCAGTGTCCACAGGACTGGAAAAGGTCAGTTTTCATTCCAATCCCAAAGAAAGGCAATGCCAAAGAATCCTCAAACTACCACACAACTGCACTCATCTCACACACTATTTCAGTTCAGTTCAGTCACTCTGACTCTTTGCAACCCCATGAACCGCAGCATGCCAGGCTTCCCTGTCCATCACCAACTCCTGGAGTCCACACAAACCCATGTCCATCGAGTCAATGATGCCATCCAACCATCTCATCCTCTGTAGTCCCCTTCTCCTCCTGCCCTCAATCTTTCCCAGCATCAGGGTCTTCTCCAATGAGTCAGCTCTTCACATCAGGTAGCCAAAGTATTGGAGTTTCAGCCTCAACATCAGTCCTTCCAATGAACAACCAGGACTGATCTCCTTTAGGATGGACTGGTTGGATCTCCTTGCAGTCCAAGGGACTCTCGAGTCTTCTCCAACACCACAGTTCAAAACCATCAATTCTTCGGCACCCAGCTTTCTTTAGTAATGCTTAAAATTCCCCAAGCCAGGCTTCAGCAATACATGAACTATGAACTTCCTGATGTTCAAGCTGGTTTTAAAAAAGGCAAAGGAACCAGAGATCAAATTGCCAACATCTGCTGGATCATCGAAAAAGCAAGAGTTCCAGAAAAACATCTATTTCTGCTTTATTGACTATGCCAAAGCCTTTGACTGTGTTGATCACAACAAACTGTGGAAAATTCTGAAAGAGATGGGAATACCAGACCACCTGACCTGCCTCTTGAGAAACCTGTATGCGGGTCAGGAAGCAACAGTTAGAACTGGACATGGAACAACAGACTAGTTCCAAATAGGAAAAGGAGTACGCCAAGGCTGTATATTGTCACCCTGCTTATTTAACTTCTATGCAGAGTACATCATGAGACACACTGGGCTGGAAGAAGCACAAGCTGGAATCAAGATTGCTGGGAGAAATATCAATAACCTCAGATATGCAGATGACACTACCCCTATGGCAGAAAGTGAAGAACTAAAGAGCCTCTTGATGAAAGTGAAAGGGGAGAGTAAAAAAGTTGGCTTAAAGCTCAACATTCAGAAAACGAAGATCATAGCATCCGGTCCCATCACTTTATGGTGAATAGATGGGGAAACAGTGGAAACAGTGGCTAACTTTATTTTTCTGGGCTCCAAAATCATTGCAGATGGTGACTGCAGCCATGAAATTAAAAGACACTTACTCCTTGGAAGGAAAGTTATGACTAACCTAGACAGAATATTAAAAAGCAGAGACATTACTTCGCAACAAAGGTCTGTCTAGTCAAGGCTATGGTTTTTCCTGTGGTCATGTATGGATGTGAGAGTTGGACTGTGAAGAAAGCTGAGCACCAAAGAATTGATGCTTTTGAACTGTGGTGTTGGAAAAGACTCTTGAGAGTCCCTTGGACTGCAAGGAGATCCAATCAGTCCATCCTAAAGGAGATCAGTCCTGGTTGTTCATTGCAAGGACGGATGTTGAAGCTGAAACTCCAATACTTTGGCTACCTGATGTGAAGAGCTGACTCATTGGAGAAGACCCTGATGCTGGGAAAGATTGAGGGCAGGAAAAGAAGAGGACGACAGAGGATGAGATCGTTTGATGGCATCATCGACTCAATGGACATGGTGTGGACTCCAGGAGTTGGTGATGGACAGGGAGGCCTGGCATGCTGCGGTTCATGGGGTCGCAAAGAGTCGGACACGACTGAGCCACTGAACTGAACTCAAGTTCAAAATAACTCTTTAAAACTCAATTGTCATTTGCTGATACTAAGATGAAATGCATAGTCTTTGATGTACCTTTTAAATCCCTGGAAATATGCCTTTACATTTTTGCTTTCAATCTGGAAAAAAATGTATCTGATTTAGTGACAAGCTGGATAGAAGCCTGAATTTTATTTAAATACTACTACATATACAACCAAGACTGTAAATAACAGTACATGCTTCCAGATTCTTGACAAATTCAACCCCGCATAAGTATCACAAGGTTCATTGCTGAACTTCTCGCCTCTATATTATTTTTGTCTTCTTGACTGAACTATACATTCCTTAAGGGATTAATTTTTAAACTCCTCCATTAGCACCACACCGACCCATCTATTTGCTCAGTAAATATTTACTGAATACCTACTATGTTAAAAGGCACCTTGGTAAGTGCTACAGGGATAAACGATTTAATGAAGCAGAAACAGTCTTTGCCTTCAAAGATGCTACTGTCCAGAGGGGGAAGTGTGGAGGCTGATGCACATAAAATGCATATAAGAGTGAGATGTTTGCAAATATCCCTCAGGGGAAAGAAGGGCCTTCTAAACCCAATCGCTCTTTACCATCTCCTCTTCCCGGTCTCAAACCTACTTAGTTTGCCATCCAGTTCAATTTCCTATATTACAAAATTTAATCCTAGGTCAATGCAGGACAAGTCTTTGGTCTTTGAGAAAACAACTTGATATGTTTTTGAAACATTAGACAAGACCCTTAGAACTGGATATTAGCTGGAACTCAAGGCATAGAGAGGGGCTTCCCCAGTGTCTCAGCAGGTGAAGAATCCATCTGCAGTGCAGAAGACAGGTAATGTGAATTTGATCCCTGGGTCTGGAAGACCCCGTGGAGGAGGAAATGTAACCCACTCCAGGATTCTTGCCTGGGAAATCCGTGGACAGAGGAGCCTGATGAGTCGCAGAGTCGGACATGACTGAGCACGCAGGCAGGTCATAGAGAAGTGCTGGGTCTGTTTCATGTGAGAAGACTTACATTTTCTTGGAAAGAGGCTGAAAGAAGTGAGGAATCAGGGGGTGGGAGCTGAGAGGATACAGAGAAGGGCAGGCTCGGCCCGCGTTGGAGAGGGCTGGGAAGGAGGCCGCTGGGCCAAAGGCGCAGGGGAGCCGGACTGTGCACAGGCTCTGCTCTGCGCAGCCAACCCCCCTCCAGCGCTCCCGGCCCACCCTTCAGGCCAGCCTGTGACCTGCTCCCTTCTGCTATGTGGCCAATTCAGTGTGATAGAGAGAGAATACCTGGGGATGCAGGAGCCGAGAGGCCGTGGGTAATCGAGACAATACAAGCATCCCACACACATATTCCAGAATTTAGAGGAATCTCAAGGATGGCTTGGGCCTTCCATGGTTAGGAACTGGGGTTTGAGTCAAGAGCAGGAGGTCCCCAAGGCCAAGTGAGTTACACAGTCAGCTAGGCGGGGTTCAGAGCATGAAGGGGTGCCAGCAGCTTCAGAGGAGGTCCCCTACACCTGGTCTCATCCAGACCGGTCCTGATGATGCCTCCTGATCACCCCCTCCTGACGGTGACCGGCACACAGCCCTAAGTGGGGCTGCCGCCTCCCGCTGTGTTGACTGCCCCTACCCCGCCCCAGTGCCACTTCTGCTTCTACCTGGGCTGTGACACCTCCCCCAAGCATTTCCCCAGCACACAACCGCAACCTGTCTCTGCAGCCCATTAACTACTTCTCTCTTCACACTGAGAGCTTACAAGACAAGGGCTGCCCACGCAGGCACTGCAGAAGACCTGGGCACCATGATTAGGAGGAGACTAGACTTCAGATGGAAAAGCTGTAGACAAATTCCACGTTTAGGAGACAGAATGACAGGTGGGAACCGGACCGAGTCTGCAAAGAACAAGGTCCACGTGTCGTCTGTGTGGGAAGAACTTTGCTCAGTGAAAAAAAATCCACAGTCTGCTTCTACTTCTAAAATGCCTGTGGGTTTGCTTCGACTGTACTTTGAAATATTCATGTATAGAGGGGAAAAGTTGATTTCCAATGATGTCCAAAAGAAAACCATACACAACAAAGAATGCAAATAATAGTACGTGCTTCCAATTTCTTGATAAATTTACCTTGTCATCAGTGGCACAAGGTTCACGGCTTAACTATTCTCACCTTATTATTTTTATCTTCCTGACTGAACTATAAACTCCTTAAGAGATCATTAACTTTTTAAGTCATCCATTAGCGCTACTCTGACCCATCTATTACCTCAGTAAATATTTACTGAATACCTACTATGTCCAAGGCTCCTTGGTATACGGTACAGGACAAAGTAATAAAGTGGAAACAGTTCTTGTCTTTAAAGATGTTACTGTCCAGAGGGGGAGTGAGGAGGCTGATAAAATGCATATAAGAGTAAGCTGTCCCGTTAAAATAAAATAAGGAGGGATAAAGAAGGCTGAGCGTCGAAGAATTGATGCTTCTGAACTGTGGTCCTGGAGAAGACTCTTGAGAGTCCCTTGGAAAGCAAGGAGATCAAACCAGTCAATCTCAAAGGAAGTCAACCCTGAATACTCTTTGCAAGGACTGATGCTGAAGCTAAAGCTTCAATACTTTGGCCACCTGATGCAAAGAGCTGTCTCATTGGAAAAGACCTTGATGCTAGGAAAGATTGAAGGTGGGAGGAGAGAGGGATGACAGAGGATGAGATGGTTGGATGGCATCATCAATTCAATGGGCATGAATTTGGGCAAACTCCAGGAGACAGTGAAGGACAGGAAAGCCTGGTGTCCATGGTGTTGAGAAGAGTTAGACAGACTTGGCCACTGAACAACAAAGTTAGTTTGGAGGCAGAGAGATGAATTCACAGTTGCCAGAGTAACTTCCTCCAGATTGAGAAACAAGCCATCAGGAAATATTGTAACCATAAGCACAACCACCTTGCATGCCTCCACTTTCTTTCCCTTTCTCTGCCTTTTCCTCAAGGGGAGAAAAGAACAGAAAAGAAGAGGGAGAAGAAAGCAAGTACAGCCATGCAAGAAAGATGCAGGGTTTAGAGCTGGAGTTAATAAGCTTCTAAGGAAGGAGATGAATTCTGAAGGGAAAAGAGAAAATCATAAGTGTAATACAAAGAAAGCACTTTAAGTCACTGCAGGAATGGAAAAGAACCTCTAGGAACTTTGTTTCCAAACCCTTTTTATATAAAAGCCAATGGGAGGCTAGAGAAGTAAGTAAAGGACACAAAGTTACACAGCAAAATAGTGACACAACCAAGACCCAGGAGTGTGCCCACCTCCAGAGGCCATTCCGGAGGCCTGCAAGGGCTTCTCACTTTGGCTTTGGTGAATAGAACAAGAGGGAGAAGAGGAGAAAAGCTTTAAGTAGCTCAGGGAAACTGCTGTATGAGCCAAGGACCCTGTGATCATTAATTTCAGCAATGCCAAATATAAAAGACGAGTAAAAGGCATCCTTGAAGTACGAAAAAAAGGGGGGTCAAGTTTCATGATGCAACAGTTGCTGATAGCTGGGCTTAACAGCAAAGCTGGTAGTTTATTCCAAGAGCTTGGACCTCTGTAAATGTCATCTCTTCTAGTGATGAGCTATAACTGATGAGGCTACTTTAGCAGAGAGCTTTATTTTTCTAGGGGAAAAAAAAAAAAAAACAATGTAAGAACCAGACCAGACTGCTGAGCCAGGTTCTACCACTCACCTGGTTCTCAAAACGTAAATGTGTATGTGCCACACGCCTGGAGGGACAGGCTCCGAGTGTGTGAGTGAGGCCGCGGAGAGCCAAAACTACAGCCTCCCTGGACTCGGTGACAGGGTTGGCTGCCCAGTCGGCAGAGTTTCCTTCCCATAAATTGCAGTTTCCAGCTTCTGTGCCCAGAAGAGAGGCACCCAAGCCCTGGGAGGGTCAGATCGCATCCCAGGGAACCCGAAGGGCCATGGCCAGTCACAATAGATAGTCTAGCTCTGGGAGGAACCTCCTGAAGGGGGCGTGGGCCACATGACCCCTGATGAGCACACAGCACCAACCTCACTGCTCCCACCCAGGGCACCAGATATCAGCAGCATATGCCTACAGAGACTGCTCGTACACAGCATCTCTCATATGCCAGCTTCCATTCCTGTCTCCACCATGGCGTATTACATTCAATACCATGCTGGCTGACAAGAGAAGAGGAGGAAGGAGGGAGNAGGGAGGGAGGGAGGGAGGGGAGAAGATGGGAAGGGAGCAGCAGGGAGGGAAAGAACAGAAAGGAAGTTTCAAAACTGCAGATGCCTCCTCATTGCACTCACTTCTCCCCCTCCAACAAAGACAATTACAAAACACTCACTGGAAAGCAGTAACTAAGTTTTCCCACATTGGCTTTGTATCAGTTCTAAAACCAAAAAAAAATTATTTTGTGTGTTTCATTTCCTGTGCCACTGTTCTTGACAAAAGGTGGTTGGGCTTGCATCTGAAAACCTACAGAGAATTAGGCATGGAAAACTTAGAAATGGCACAGGGCAGATACAGTGCCCTGAGATGTGGCTTGACATGTAACAAAGCAGGCAGTGAACAATGTAAAGAGCATTAGGAAGGATTAATTTATAGCTGAAGACGCATGACTGGGACCAAAAGACAATATGAGTTTCTTCCTAAAAGGTTAATAAGAAGTCGTCATACCCAGAACCCTTGTCGTACTCATGATATCCAAAGGGACAGGCCTGTAAGACGTCAATTAATAGACAAGTTGTCAGAAATCTCAAAATGGGGGGCTTCCCCGGCAGTTCAGCGGCTAAGACTCGTGGCACGTGGGTTCCATCACTGGTTGGGGAACTAAGATCCCATATACTGTGTAGTGTGGCCAAAAACAAAGGGTGGGGGGAGGGAAGAAAAGAAATCTCAAAAGGAGAGCAAGGAGGAGAAGAAAGGAGGGAGAGAGAGTGAAGGAAGCAGTGGTGAAGGGAAGGGGTAAAGAAGGAAAACGAAGCAGGAAAATAACCATGAATTAAAAAAACAAAAGAAGACTGGTAGTCAGGAAGAGAAGAACCCACCCATAAAATGACAAAAAGCAGGGCAAATCCAAATGAACCTCTTTTCTATAACATCCTCCCATATCTTCCCCCGTCAGAATATATACCTTCTCGAGTCACTCCCGTCTTTTTAAAAACTATCTCCCTTTTGAACTTAACTATTGCCCTATTTGCTTTCCACTCCAACCAACTCTGTTGCAACAGAAGATGGAGTCCATTCTCTTCTCCGCTTCCTCAGCAGCCAACCCCGGCCACCGGTTTCTGCCCTCCCGTCCCCACGCCCACCAAAGCAAGTGGTTCTGGCTGACTCCCCATCTTCCCACTTGCTCTCCCCATGGTTTCCTGAGTGCTCCTTTCTCCTTTCTGACTGCCTCTTCTGTGCATCCATAATGGCTCGTCCTCCTTCGCTCTTAAGTTTTGGGATTCCACCACACCCCATCCCAAGACTCTCTTCTCTCTCCTTCTGACGCTGTATACTTCATGGGAGCAGAGAACCATGGGTCCAGGCTCTGGACTCTAGAAAAGGAACCCAGAGCTGAGGGGCACCTTCATGGCAACAACTGCAGCCTCTACTGTTGACCGGGGCTCTACAAACATCCCAGTAAGGAATCACTCATGCTGACACATTGTAAATCAATCATACTGCAATTTAAAAAAGAAAGAATCACCCAGGCTTTGCTTGAACTCTTCTACTGACAGGGTTAGGGTTAGGGTTAGGGTTAGGGTTAGGGTCAGGGTTAGTTAGGATCAGGGTGGGCTTCCCTAGTGGCTCAGATGGTAAAGAACCTGACTGAAATGCAGGAGATCTGGGTTACATTCCTGGGTCGGGAAGATCCCCTGGAGGAAGAAATGGCAACCCAGTGCAGTATTTCTGCCTGGAGAATCCCATGGACAGAGGAGCCCGGCAGGCGACTAACGCAGTTAACACTAGGATCAGGGTTAGGGTTAGGGTGAGGGTTAGGGTCAGAGTTAAGCTCACTGACCACAAAGCAGTTCAGCCATGAGAGAATGGAGTGGGCAGTCAAGAAGGACCCATCTCCAGGGAGCGGTAGGACAGGGGCTAAGTACACGCACACCCCTTGCTGTCCACCTAAAGTCCTCTGAGAGGTGTATGGTATAAGTAATGACCTCCCTGGGCCACAGGTGGATCCAGGGTCAATCCTTCTGAGAGCAAAGTTGGCCTAGAAAAGGAAATGAAGTGCGTCTGAGGTCACGATGAGCCTGTGCCCGGGTCGCATGGTTGACCCACCCCGCAGCTCTCTTGGTGAGCACGCTCATAAGACAACCGCCAGCCCGTGCCACAGGACGGGGCAACGACACGGGGGGAGCCGTTCCCTCAGCCTCTCCACTGGGACATCACACTGCAAAAGCAACATTCATGCATCTGCCAACGGCCAGGTGTCACACTCGTTCTTTTGGTTCTTTCCCTGTGATCTCAGCTGTTCCCAGAAACACCCATTTGAGGAAGGTGCCACCGTTTCCGTTTTACAAATAAGAAAACCGAGGCAAATCTATTCATGCTCACACAGCTGGTAAGCACACGAAACGAAGTTCAGAGTCACTGTCCAAAGGTTACGTGCCTGTGCTTTCCAGCCTCCCAACTCACTGCTCACTGAAGAATACATTTCTGAACACTGCCTATCGATTGTGAGGTGGCAAACGTCCACCTAGGGTCCCGACAGGTCCTGTAGAGCGAGACAACAGACAGGCGTTCATCTCCCAGCACCGTACGCTGCAGCGTAAATGAGTCGCCACATCTTGGTATTAAGTCAGGATGGGAAAGTGGAAATCCTCGGCAGAAACTTATGAATGATACCACAGGAACACAACAACTCAATAAATCCAGAGACTAATATCGTTACGTGATCTCTGTAGTAGTTATGGTGATGATAACCTTACAAACGTTCTCAGTGGAACGTGTTAAATCATAAAATCATCTCTTGATTCTGGAACATAAAACAATGTCTTTTTTATGTCAACACAACCTTGGGGAAACAAGGATAACTACGGATCTTTTTTAAGATATTTTCTTCTGTCACAGTGGGAGCCATTCCCTTTACTCATCAATATTTTTACATATTTGTAGAAAGACTTCTCTCCCATAAATATGAAACACAAATTTCAATGTCACAGCTAAGGGCTCAGATCTCCTCTAACAACTATTTGGAAAGTCAGCCATTGGGTTCACACAAGCAGTCAAAATCAAATTTCTAAAGATGGATACCTCATGCTGCTGGAAGATAAGTTAAAAAGTGAACACCCATTTATTGAGATTCAATTAATATTACTATGTATTGACCTGCACCATACTAAAAGGATTTTATTGAACAGACAACTTCAAAACTTAATTCTACACAGAATATTACCTCAATCATTCTTTCATTCACTTAACTGATAATTACTATGTAACATAAACACACATAGGCATAGAATTATACAAATAGGTAAACTACTTACAGAAATTTGTACATTACTCGATATGAATAATTAAATAAGCCATCACTAAAAACGCAGTTATAGAGAAATATGTACATATATTAAAGCGAAATTGTTTTTATAAAGTTAAATAATGACAAGACAACAATGTAAGACATCTTCAGAGATTAAGATTGTACGTTCAATAAATGTTAAAGAAAATATGCTAAATGTTCTAAGAGACAAGGATCAAATGGGTTGGAGTGTAAGGGAAGATATCGCTGAGGATGGAGGTAGTAAACGATAAAAGGAAGTCAGGTGAAGAGAAAAAAAAAAGATGCATTTTTGGTCAAAGCATGTTCTGGAGAGAGTAGATCAAGCAAGTTTAAAAAAAATGTATCTGCAGAGATGCAGGATGTAATATCTCTACAATTAATAATCTATAAGCACAAACCTACAATGGTTGACCTTTCAGTGATCCAAGGAATATATTCATTTCTTTCCTAACTTAAAGGCCATCATTTCTCCAGGTCCTCATTTTCAACCAAAGCAACACACCTGCCAAAATTCTAAAACCTCTTAGAAAAACAAAACACAACAAATATGTATCTATGGTGTAAAGAGTCACTGAGTTTAGAGCACCACACACCACTGGACCCTTTCAGGTCAGTTCAGTGGCTCAATCATGTCTGACTCTTTGTGACCCCATGGACTCCAGCACGCCAGTATTCTCTGTTCATCACCAACTGCCAGAGCTTGCCCAAACTCATGTCCCTGAGTCGGCGATGCCATCCAACCATCTCATCCTCTGTTGTCTCCTTGTCCTCCTGCCTTCAATCTTTCCCAGCATCAGGATCTTTTCTAGTGAGTCAGGTCCTCTCATCAGGTGGCCAAAGTATTGGAGCTTCAGCATCAGTCCTTCCAATGAATATTCAGGACTGATTTCCTTTAGGATTGACTGGTTTGATCTCCTTGCAGTCCAAAGGACTCTCAAGAGTCTGGACCCTTTAGAGATCACTAAAATCATGAGTCATCCCATCATGTAAACATTCTGAAACAGCAGTGCAGATGATGTACAGTAAGAGTCCAGGAATTTGGGCAGGAAACAAGGGCCAGTGTAGTGCAAGTAATTTGTTCAGGTGGATGGTCAAGGTAAGAGGTTAACAGTAGTTACTGGGTCAAAAACTCTCCAAAATACTACCGCTGATATTAACAGAAATACAGACATGTTTACAGTAGAGAAGGCCTTGGGAAGTCAGCCAGATCTTCACACATCCATACTCTCTTTCAAGGTGGGAACTGCCAGCAACTCAGGGTCTAAGTCTTGGACAACTGAAGATGCATATGTGGAGTGATTAAGAGTTTGTAACCATCTTACAATATCAAGAAATAGAAGGAATTCTGATGGGGAAAGGAAAAAAAAAAAGGTGAACCAAAATGAAGACTGTGAACTACAGTAGCAGTCAGAAAACCTTTTCTATGAAAGACTAGATAATAAATATTTCAAGCTTTGTGGGTTACAAGATCCCTGTCCAACTCTCACATCCATACAAGACTACTGGAAAAACCATAGCTTCGACTAGACGGACCTTTGTCGGCAAAGTAAAGCCTCTGCTTTTTCACATGCTGTCTAGGTTTGTCATAGCTTTTCTTCCAAGGACCCAGGAGAAGGAAATGGAAACACACCCCAGTATTATTGCCTGGAAAATCCCATGGACAGAGGAACCTGGCAGGCTATAGTCCATGGGCTCGCAGAGTCGGACATGACTGAGCAACTTCACTTTTCTTCCAAGGAGCAAGCATCTTTTTAATTTCATGGCTGCAGTCACTATCTGCAGTGATTTTGGAGCCCAAGAAAATAGTGTGTCACTATTTCCACTGTTTCCCCATTTATTTGTCATGAAGTGATGGGACCAGATGCCATAATCTTCGTTTTTTGAATGCTGAGTTTTAAGCCAGCTTTTTCACTCTCCTCTTTCACTTTCATCAAGAGGCTCTTCAGCCACTCTTTGATTCTGCCATAAGGGTGATGCCATCTGTGTATCTGAGGTTATTGATATTTCTCCCAGCAATCTTGATTCCAGCTTGTGCTTCATCCAGTCCAGCATTTCGCATGATGTACTCAGCATAGAAGTTAAATAACCAGGATGACAATATACCAGCCTTGACATACTCCTTTTCCTATTTGGAACCAGTCTGTTGTTCCATGTCTAGTTGTAACTTGACCTGTATACAGATTTCTCAGGAGGCAGGTCATGTGGTCTGGTATTCCCATCTCTTTAAGAATTTTCCACAGTTTGTTGTGATCCACACAGTCAACAGCTTTGGCATATCCACTGAAACAGAAGTAGATGTTTTTCTGGAACACTCTTGCTTTTTCTCTGATCCAACAGATGTTGGCAATTTGATCCCTAGTTCCTCTGCCTTTTCTAAATCTAGCTTGAACATCTGGAAGTTCTTGGTTCCCATACTGTTGAAGTCTCACTCGGAGAATTTTGAGCATTACTTTGCTAGCCTGTGTGATGAGTGCAATTGTGTGGTAGTTTGAACATTCTTTGGCATTGCTATTCTTTGGGATTGGAATGAAAACTGACTGATGCTTTTGAACCGTGGTGTTGGAGAAGGCTCTTGAGAGTCCCTTGGACTGCAAGGAGATCAAACCAGTCAATCCTAAAGGAAATCAGTCCTGAATATTCATTGGAAGGACTGATGCTGAAGCTGAAACTCCAATACTTTGGCCACCTGATGCAAAGAACTGACTCATTGGAAAAGGCCCTGATGCTGGGAAAGATTGACGGCAGAAGGAGAAGGGGACGACAGAGGATGAGATGGTTAGATGGCATCACCAACTCAATGGACATGAGTTTGAGCAAGCTCTGAGAGTTGTGTGATAGACAGGGAAACCTGGTGTGCTGCAGTCCATGGAGTTGCAAAGTCAGACACGACTGAGTGATTGAACTGAACTGTACAGGTCCCTGTCATAAGTCTCAATTCTGATATTGTACTGTCAAAATAAACAGAGACAGTAGCCAAACCAATAAGCATACCTGTGTTCCAATAAAACTTTATTTACAAAAACAGGTGGTAGAAGACACATTCATGATAAAAGTCTCAGCAAGTTAGGAATAGAGTGGGATTATATCGCCTCTATAAAGAAGATCTGCAAAAACTCTACAGCTACCATCACACTTAACAATGAAAGACTGAATGCTTTTCCTCTAATGTTTGGAACATGGGATTTCAACAAATGGTTCTTCAGCAACTGGATATCCATAGGGCAAAAAAAGAGAGAAGAACCTCAAAATCAATCTCAAACTTTAAACAAAATTAACTCAAAATGGATCACAGACTCAAATGTAAAATGTAAAACTACAAAACTTTTACCAAAAAAAAAAAAAAAAAGGAGAGAATCTCTGAGATCAAGGTTAGGCAGAGTTAGACTTAACACAAAAAGCATAATCCATGAAAGGAAGAAATGATAAATTGGAACTCATCAAAATTGAAAAATTTTGCCTGCAAAGCCTCTACTATGAAGATTAAAAAGAAAAAAAAAAAACAAGCTACAGGATAGGAGAAAATATCTGCAAGCCACAGAGAACTGATATTTAAAATATATATAAGAACTTACAAAAATGAGCAGTATAAAGGCATATAATCCAAATAGAAATGTCTAACTTTTTACCAAAGATATTTCACTGAAGAGGATATACAAATGACATGAAAGCACATGAAAAGGTGTTTAACATCCTTAGCCATGAGGGAAGTGAAAATTTACACCAATGAGACATCACTACACACCTATCAGAATGGCTAAAATAAAAAATAACGGGGACTTCTCCGCCAGTCCAGTGGCTAACACTCTGCGCTTCCAATGCAAGGAGCACAGGTTCAGTCCCTGTTCAGGGAACTAAGATCCCATAAGCTTGTACAGTGCAGTCAAAAAAAAAACAAAAAGTGATAACATCAAATGCTGGCGAGGATGCGGAGACCGAATCACTCAGACACTGCTGGTGGGAATGCAAAATGGTACAAGCACTCTGGAAAATACTCCAGCACTTTCTTATAAAACTAAACACGGGACTGCTCTATGATCCAGCAATTGTACTCATGGGCCCTCATCCCTAGATAGAGAGAAAAAAAAAAAAAAAAAAACTATGTTCACATAGACACTGTACACATTCTGAAGGCTGACCAGCTTCAGACACAGATATAAAGAACAGACTTAAAAAAATAAAAATAAAAAATAAAGAACAGACTTTTGGACTCTGTGTGAGAAGGCAAAGGTGGGATGATTTGAGAGAGTAACAATGAAACATGTTTATTACCATATGTGAAACAGATAATTAGTCCAAGTTCGATGCATGAAACAGAGCACTCAAAGCCAGAGGGATGGGAAGGGGAGGGAGTGTGGGAGGGGAGTTCGGGATGGGAGGACACACGTACACCCGTGGCTGACTAATGTCAATGTATGGTAAAAAACCACCACGATATTGTAAAGTAATTAGCCTACAATTAAAATAAATAAAATTTTAAAAACTGTACACAAATGGTCATAACAGATATATTTATAATACCCCAAAACTGGGAATACTCCATATGTCTTTCAGTGGGTAAATGGTTACACAAACTGTGGTACATTCATACCGTAGCGCGGGATACTATCCCACAATAAAAGGGAATGAAGTGTTGACTCTGACACATGCAGCAAGTTTGCTGAATCTCCAGGGAATTACATAAACTGAAAAAAGACAACCTTAAAAGCTCCATGCTGTATGATTCCATTTATATAACACTCTTGATTTGATAAAATTAGAAATGGAGATGAGTGGTTGCCAAGTATTCGGGACGGGGGTGTGAGGAAGGCGGTGGGGATGGGTGCCGCCTTCTATAGGTGCCCGGTAACAGGGCGACTCAGGGGATCCTCGGGACAGAACTGTTCCAGATATTGACTCTGTCACTGTCAACATCTTAATTGTCTACAACAGATTTCCAAGATGCAACCTTTGGGGAAACTGGGGAAAAGAAAACTACAGAATCTCTCTGTATTATTGTTTTACAACTATGTGTGAATCTATAATTATCTCAAAATAAAAAGTTTAATTTTTTACAGACCATAGTACAGGCCAAATATGACCCACAGGCCATATTCTGCCAACCCCTGGTTTATAGTAAAGGTACTGAAACTGTATAGTCCAATTCATTACACGTAACCAGGTTATAACTCTAGATGTAAACTGTATAGTCCAATTCATTACACGTAACCAGGTTATATAACTCTAGATGTAAACTGACCTGTAAGTTCCCAGAATAAATAATTCCATAACCTGGTTGCCAAGCTGTATCCAGAAACCAATCCAAACAGTACCAGCAAGCATCCACGACCCACAGGACGTTTATACTTCGTGGACAGAGGGAAAACGTCTGCACACCTGAACCTCTGACTTTCCCTCGTATGCGTCATCAGAGAACCTACATTCTGTCCATTTTCTATTCTAATCCAGACCCCTTATTTAGGTTGGCTTCGAGGCATTGCATAACCTGGCACCAACTTTATCTCCTTTGACTAGATTTACCAGGAAGGTATTCATAAGTGCTTACAGTATGTGCACAACAGACCATGATTAATAAACGTATCTACAGCATTACTGGAGCCAAACATGTAATAACTGATCAAGAGTTCAACTTTGCTTATTTTAATCAACTGTAGTTTACCATGGGCTACATACATACAGTCCATTCTAAAGGAGATCAGTCCTGGATATTCATTGGAAAGACTGATGCTAAAGCTGAAACTCCGATACTTTGGCCACCTCATGCTAAGAGTTGACTCATTGGAAAAGACTCTGATGCTGGGAGGGATTGGGGGCAGGAGGAGAAGGCGAAGACAGGATGAGATCGCTGGATGGCATCACTGACTCAATGGACATGAGTTTGAGTGAACTCCGGGAGTTGGTGATGGACAGGGAGGCCTGGCGTGCTGCGATTCATGAGGTCGCAAAGAGTTGGACATGACTGAGTGACTGAACTGAACTGAACATACATACAGAGGGCTATTATGCAGCCATTTAAAACACCATATTGAATTTCAGCAAACTGGAAATGAGGGGAACTTCCTCAACTTGATAAGAACATGTATAAAAAAAACCTAAGCTAACATGATAACTAATGGGGAGAAACCAGATGCTTGACCACTAAGATCAGGAAGAAGGCAAGGATGCCACAGGGTCACAAAGAGCTGGACACAACTGAAGCGACTTAGCGCACATACACACATGTCCCCTCTCACCACTACTGCCCAACATC
Source organism: Redunca redunca (assembly GCA_006410935.1). Classification (NCBI taxonomy): domain Eukaryota; kingdom Metazoa; phylum Chordata; class Mammalia; order Artiodactyla; family Bovidae; genus Redunca; species Redunca redunca. The sequence goes on from SJYQ01003244.1 coordinate 452,945, forward strand.
ATACTGGAAGTTCTAGCTAATGCAATAAGAAAAGGAAATACAAGGTATACAGATGGGGAAAAAGAAATTAAGATGCCTTTGTTTTGCAGATGATATGACTGTCTGAATCCCAATGAATCAACAAAAACAAAAAGATTACAGGATATAATTTTACTAAAGCAAAATGTTTTCTTATATGCCAACAATGAACAATTGGAATTTGAAATTTTAAAAAATACCTTCTACATTAGCACTAAGAAAGGTAAATACTGAGGTATACATCTAACAAAATATGTACAAGACCTATATGGGGAAAAATATGAGATTCTGATGAAAGAAATAGAAGAATATCTAAATAAATGCAGAGATATTTCATGCACATGGATAGGAAGACTCATTACTATCAAGATGTAAATTCTTCCCAAATTGATCCATAGATTCAACACTATCAAAATCCCAATAAGTTATTTCATCAGTCAGTCAGTTCAGTTACTCAGTCATGTCTGACTCTTTGCAACCCCATGGACTGCAGCAAGCCAGGCTTCCCTGTCCATCACCAACTCCCAGAGCCTATTCAAACTCAGGTCCATCGTGTCGGTGATGCCATCCAACCATCTCATCTTCTGTCGTCCCCTTCTCCTCCCACCTTCAATCTTTCCCAGCATCAGAGTCTTTTCAAATGAGTCGGTTCTTGTCATCAGGTGGCCAAAGAAAGTACTGGAGCTTTAGCTTCAGCATCAGTCCTTCCAATGAATATTCAGGACTGATTTCCTTTAGGATGCACTGGTTGGATCTCCTTGCAGTCCAAGGGACTCTCGAGAGTCTTCTCCAACACCACAGTTCAAAAGCATCAATTCTTCAGTGCTCAGCTTTCTTTATAGTCCAACTCTCACATCCATACATGACTACTGGAAAAACCATAGCTTTGACTAGATGGACCTTTGTTGGCAAAGTAATGTCTCTGCTTTTTAATATGCTATCTAGGTTGGTCATCTGGAGAAAGAAATCGCAACCCACTCTGGTGTTCTTGCCTGGAGAATTCCATGGACAGAGGAAGCCGGTGGGCTACAGTCAAAGGGGTCGCAGAGAGTCAGACACAACTGAGCTACTGAACAAGGCTGGTCACAGCTTTTCTTCCAAGGACCAAGCGTCTTTAATTTCACGGCTGCAGTCACCATCTGCAGTGATTTGGGAGCAAAAAAATAAACTCTCTCAGTGTTTTCCATGGTTTCCCCATCTATTTGCCATGAAGTGATGGGGCCAGATGCCTTGATCTTAGTTTCCTGAATGTTGAGTTTTAAGCCAACTTTTTCACTCTCCTCTTTTCACTTTCACCAAGGGGCTCTTTATTTTGTGGATATGGACAAAATGATTCTAAATTTCATATGGAGAGGGAAAAGAGCCAGAGCTGACAACACGATATGGAAGATGAACAAAGACAGAGGGCTGAGGCCACCCAACTTCAAGACTTACCATAAAATATCATAATCAAGACAGTGTGGTATTGGTGAAAGAACTGACAAATGGCTCAGCAGAATAGAATAAAGAGCCCAGAAACAGACACACACAAGTACAGTCAACTGATGTTTGGAAAGGGAAGAAAGCCAATGCAATGGAACGAATATAGTCTTTCAAAATGGTGCTTAACAACTGGACGTCCACAAGAAAAAAAAATTTTTAATCTAGACCTAGATGTTACATCTTTGACAAACATTAACTCAAAATTTAAAAGGCAAGCCTATAAAGCTTCTAGAAAGTACCTGTGACTTTAGATTTGGCAATGATTTTTGAGATACTAACTATGACCTGTGAAAGAAAAATTTGATAAGTTGGGCTTCATTAAAATTTAAAATGTCTGCTTTGCAAAAGATATTGTCAAGAGTATAAGAAGACAGGCCACAATCCAGGAGAAAATATTTGCAAAATACATATCTGATAAAGAACTGCTATCCAAAGTATAAGAAGAATTCTTAAAAATTCAACAATAAGAAAATCTTGAAATTGAATTAAAAAGTGGACAAAGGACATAAATGGACATTTCATCAAAGAAGATATATAGATGGTAAATAAGCATGTGAAAAGATGTCCATCATATGTCATTTGGTTCAGTTCAGTTCAGTCGCTCAGTCATGTCCGACTCTTTGAGACCCCATGAATCGCAGCACGCCAGGCCTCCCTGTCCATCACCAACTCCCGGAGTTGACTCAGACTCACGTCCCTCGAGTCAGTGATGCCATCCAGCCATCTCATCCTTGGTCGTCCCCTTCTCCTCCTGCCCCCAATCCCTCCCAGCATCAGAGTCTTTTCCAATGAGTCAGCTCTTCACATGAGGTGGCCAAATTAGGGAACTGCAAATCAAAACAACAATGAAGTAATACTTCATACCTTTAGAATGGCTAAAATCTAAAACAGTGACTAAACCAAATACCGACATGGATGTGAATCAACAGGAACCTCATTCACTGCTGATGAGAATGTGAAATGGTACAATCAACTTGGAACACAGTTTGGCAGTTTCTTACAAAACTAAACATATTCTTATGGTACTAAGATCTACCAATTGTGCTCCATGCTATTTATCCCAAAGGAGCTGAAAACTTACAGTCACACAAAAACTTTCATAAGAATGTTTCCCGTAATGTATTCATAACTGTCAAAACCTGGAAGCAACCAAGATGCTCTTCAATGGGTGAATATTCAGATAAACAAACTGTGATAAATCCATACAATGGAATATTATTCAGCACTAAAAAGAAATGAGCTATCCAGATACAGAGAAACCCTAAATGCTTCTAACTAACTAAGTGAAAGAAGTCAGTCTGAAAAGCCTGCGTACTGTATGATTCCAACTAAATTATATTTTCAAAAAGGCAAAACTGCGGAGACAATGAAAAGATCAGTGGTTGTCAGCGGTGCATCAGGAAGGAACTGAAGAGTAGGTGGAAGACAGATTTTTAGGGCAGTGAAACTATCCTGTCTGATACTGCAACGGTAGATACCTGTCATTTTGTAAAACCCACAGCATGTACAAACACAAAGAATGAACTCTAATATAAAGTATGGACTTCAGATAATAATAATGTATTGCTATGACTTGTCTATTATAACATGTACCACAGCAAAGCAAAATATTAATAACAGGGGAAATTGGGTGGAGGGACAGGTGTACGTGGGAACTCGTGCTTTTCACTCAGATTTTTCTATAAACCTAAAACTTCTCCAAAAAATTAAATCTATTAATATTGCTAAAATGAATTATATTAAGATATACCAGCTGACTTGGAAATGTTTCCATAATGCACTATTAAGTGAGAAAAGTGAGATGCAGGGAATGCAAAACGATCCACTTTTATAAAATAGCAACAATGAATAATCTTGAGTGTTTAGGCAGGACTTCATGGCTATGAAGAAAGGCACTGAAGAATGCGCCCTTCGTTCTGGACAGTGGTTACTTGGAAAGTTGAGAGAAGAGGAGAAAACTGACTTGCTGCTGTTGTTCAGTCACTCAGTTGAAGAGTCTTCTCCAACACCACAGTTCAAAAGCATCAATTCTTCGGCTCTCAGCCTCCTTTATGGCCCTACTCTCATATCCGTACACAACGACTAGAAAAACCATAGCTTTGACTAGACATACCTTTGTTGGCAAAGTAATATCTCTGCTTTTTCATATGCTGTCTAAGTTTGTCATAGCTTTTCTTCCAAGGAGCAAGTGCCTGTTTAATTTCATGGCTGCAGTCACCATCTGCAGCGACTTTGGAGCCCAAGAAAATAAAAATGATTAAAAACTTCCAAACTTTGAGCAAAAAATATGGATAAAAAGTTAAGGTTTAATAAAGGCCCTGAAGCAGAGAGAAGCCATCTCAGCACAGGCTGGGCAGAACAGTGAGAAAAGCCTATGTTCAGACTCCCTGGGAAGGAAACTCAGGCTGAGAGCGAAGACACCTTGCTTCCTTTCTAAGAGAGCAAACAACAAAGAATCCTCATTTTTAAAATTATATCAATTTCGTTTGTCAACCACCCTATAAGTTGCAAAGCAAACATATACAGAAAAAGAAGCCTAGGCTTCCGGTCTTGAATCAGTCTCGTTTTTCTGAGAAAAATAATGGTTGGGTTTCTGTTGAACTGAAATAGCCAAAGCTTAAGTTCCATCATATTCACAGAAACCCCTTGGTTCATATTTTGCCCCTGGAAATTCCTATGTAAATTTATATAGCTTCTTCCTGTATGTTTACCCCACCCCCAAAATACTGCAGCAAACGGCTGTATTATCTCACTCATCCGACCCCTAATTTTCACCAGAAAATAATTATTCCCTGTTACTCTACTTATCAAAATAAATCCACAGAGCTTCTTAGGATGAGCATAATCCTGAAGAACAGAAAAAAAAATTTTTTTTCTTTTTAATTTCTGAAAGTAAAGTTATCTGCAAAGGGCCTCCTCCAGCCTCTTTTATGTGCAGAGGCAGTTGGGTGCAGAGTCTCCTCTGGGGGGCGGAGGGGGGGGGTGCGGTTTCCTGGCAACCTGCCTCCAGTTGTCAGGGAGAGGAGCTGGTGAGCAGGGCTGTTATCTAGCGAGGTGCAGCCTAGGTTGAGTGGGGGGGCGGGTGGAGCGGACAGCTCCATGCAGCTGCTTCGTGCCAGTGCACACAGCTTGGTGTGCGAGGAATGCTAAGTGGTGGGCCAGGAACCCCAGGGACCAGCAGGATTTGCTACATTGGGCTTCCTCCTGGATGACGTCGCTCTTCATGAATTGGTTCTTAGGAAGAGATAAGGAAATGGAGATTTGCAGCCATGCAGTGTTTTCTCCGGGGCTCTATTTGCAAGCTGGCTGCTCCATTCGGCCAGCCCTAACGTGGTTTCCTTTTCATCTGCTAACTACGGTACATTCGGGATTTTTTTTTCCTTGAGGTTTCATTTGCTCCAGCTGGAAAGCTCTGAATTCCGTTGCAGTATTTCATTTTCATGGCTCTCGCCTTCTGGGTAAAATCTGTTAAAATATCAAATTTTCTTCAGCTGGCCAAAGAATAATTTGGGGCCTCCTGGGAACAATGCTTTTTAATTTTTCACATTGTGTTTGACCTAAGCAAACTATAAATTGCCTAAGAATAAACTACAAGTTTAAAAAAAATTAAAGGTAAAATATGAAAAAGTTCCAGAGGAAAATTCAACACTAATCTTATTACCTTACCATGATAACATTTTCAAAAGAATTCATTTTATATACACGCTCTGGGAAGACAGTCAGTGTTTCTGAATTTTATTCTTCATTTTTAAAAAACATAATGATAATATATTCATCAAAACATATTGCAATCCTGCATTTCTTCCAGTTTCACTACTACCAGTCTTTGCTGTATTATAATGCAAATTTAACACACTTATTCAGCAAGCTAGTGGATCAGAAATATATCCTGCTGAGAAACTTTGTAGATATGCTCACGTGAAATGTTACAAAAGTCCTACAGAAATGTAAGGGACCATCTTTTTCTCTGTCAAGGACAATAAATAGCTTTATTCAACCTTTGAGACCTAGCTTACATAAGAGGTCCCAGCTGGTTCAAAGGGTATGGCAGTCTCTGGTCAAGGCAAAACCAAGCATTTGGTGGTTTTTAAAAACAAACAAAAAACAAGCCCCAAATAGAGTCACTTATGCTAAGCCTCATGGCTTCCCAGGTGGCTCAGGGGTAAAGAATCCACCTGCCAATGCAAGAAATGCAGGATATGTGGATTTGATCCCTGGGTCGGGAATGGCAAGTCACTCCAGTCTTTTTGCCTAGGAAATCCCACGGACAGAGGAGCCTGGCAGACTACAGTCCATGGGGTCCCAAACAGTTGAACACAACTCAGCAACTGAGCACGTGCTAAGCCCCATGACCCCAAATCAAGATTCACCTTGGCTATCTATGGTTTTGGCTCTCCCAAAAATGGGAGAGAAGTAGTTTAAGAACCAGTCAATCAGGAATCTCCTGATGGGCAATAGCTGGGTAATCTATGTGGGAGACATTCAGCCATGCCCGGGGGGAAAGTAACCTTACTATAACCACCCTGCCTAGCACAACTTGTTTCCCCTCCCTTCTGGCTCTAAGAATCTTTCACTTTGTACAGCTCCTCAGAGCTCCTTTCTATCAGCGAGATTGGATGCAGCCCAATTCGAATGAATTTTTGCTCAAATAAACTCTTAAAAGTTTATAAGTTTTAATGTAAGTTTATGCTAACAGCATCATGCTCAAAGTAGTCAAATGTCTTGCCAAATGGGAAGAACATTTCGACAGGACTCCCAGAGAGGAAGTTACCAGAAGACCAAGCGGCCTGGTCCTTGCAATCCCCGAGCTCTGGTCATGTAACCAGGCGAGTTCAGGAAACACAAGGAGAAAAGTGGCAATCTCCGAGCTCCAAAGACTTTGAAGGAACTCAACTCCACCACCCTTAAGGAGAAACACTGGAATAAAAGTATCAAACATGGAGCTCTAGCTCCATGTCCAACTCTTAAGAGCAATCGATGCTGCAACAGTCCCCCAAAAGCAGCATGGAAGGGGCAGAAATGAGAGTAGCCTTGAAAGGCCAGGAAGGTTGAAATGGGCTGTGACAAAGAAAGTCAACTTCCCGGGGGAAGTTACTAAGAGCAGGAGTCAGGCACAGGGGCGGAAGCAGAGATGAAGAACACTGAGATTAGCAGCAAGTTAAAGAAGGCTTCTAACCCCAGGATGAACAGTCATTGCCAGATCACACAGAGTTATCTTTATTTTCTTACAAGTGACAGAAAGAAATCTGAGGTTTAAACAGATGCCTGATAGTGGGGCTCCTGACAGACTGAGAAGACTTAAAGCGGTAACCAAGGAAAGTATGCTGGTTGGTTTCCTCTGCCAAGCTGACTGAGTTAAAGGATGCCCAGGCAGCTGGTCAAACGTTATTTCTGTGTATGTTGTGAAGGTACTTCCAGAAGAGATTAACATTTGAATTATACCCTGAGTAAAGAAGGTGATCCCACCAACATGGTGCAGGGAGGTGGAGGGGGGCGGGTGTGTGTCTCATCCAGTCCCATCAGACTGAAACGAAAAGGTGGAAGATGAGTGAATTCACTCTCCTTGTCTGATCTGGAACATCCATCTCCTTCGGCCCTCAGATGCTCCCGGTTGTCGGGCTTTAGGATTCAGACTGGAACCATCGGCTCCCCTGGTTCTCAGCTTTCAGGGTTGGGCTGAATTACATCACCAGCTTACGGACAGCAGATCTTGAACTCCTCAGCCTCCAGTATCATGTGAGCCAATCCCTCCTAATAAATCTCTTTACACATACACATACACATACACACACACACACACCACACATACACACACACACCACACATACACACACACACACACACCACACACACACACACACACACACCACACACACACACCACACACACACACACCACACACACACACATATACAATTGGTTCTGTTTCTCCGGAAAACCCTGACTAATACAGAAGGCAAGGAACAATCAAGATTTGTTGGAAGAGGGCCAGTTTAAATACAGAGGCAAGGATTGAAGATGCATGTGGCTAAGGTTTGGGGGACTTGAGAGCATAGGAGTAATGTCACCAACAGAAATGGGGAAATTAAAATATGCATCCAATGTTTTGAAGGGAAAATGGTTTGGTTTTAGAACTGAGTTTGGGGTTATGGGAGGATATACAATCCTCCAGGGCTTCCCTGGTGGCTCAGCCAGTAAAGAATCCACCTACAATGTGGGAGCCCTGGTTTCAGTCCCTGGGTCGGGAAGATCCCCTGGAGGAGGGCATGGCAACCCACTCCAGTGTTCTTGCCTGGAGAATCCCCGTGGACAGAGGAGCCTGGCGGGCTACAGCGCACAGGGTCGCAAAGAGTCGGACATGAATGAATCTGGAAATGGGAGGCAGATGAGTTTATGGGAGAAATTAAATTCAAGCAGGGCAAGTTTTGAAAAACAGGATAAGGCTATATGGAAAACACAATATTTCACCCAAGCAAGCATTAGCAAGCATTTAACAAAGATGACTGAATGAAAAGATTACAGTGTCGATCCCACTTGGACATTTCCAGAGGCAAAACACTGAACCACATGCTAACCAGAAGATGAGGTTCTAGAGCAGTGGTCCCCAACCTTTCTGGCACCAGGGGCCAGTTCCATGGAAGACAATTTTTCCACAGATGGGGGCGGGGGGGTGGTTCTGCGGTGAGTCAAGAACATTACATTGATTATTATTATTATTATTACATCAGCTCCACCTCAGATCATCAGACATTAGGTCCAGAAGGTTGGGGACCCCTGTTCTAGAGGGGGCACAGTAGGAAGAAAAGCTGGGGAGGTGAGGGTCAGATAGTGGGAGCTCTGGAATCCCCTTATCCCAGGGACTTCAGAGAAGTACTGCAGATTCTGAAACAGAGGGGAAAATAAACAGCTTTAGACGGGATGCAGAGAGGATAGATAATAGTTCTGCGTCCTACAATTTAGAAATTAATCGCACACTGGGGAAAATTTTTTCTAAAAGGAAAATTGTTTTCTATCATTTTCTTCTAAAAAGTCTATGTACATCACTCAAAATAAAAGAAATACACATAATGCCTTCTACATAATAGTGGAAGAAATCTGTCCCCAAAGATCTTTTCTTTGTATAAATGATGCCACCACAATTGACACTTCAATAAAAATGAATATTTATGAAATGTAAAATGACTTGGATTAACTTATTCCAATTTCACCCTCTAAATTTAGATTTTTAAATCATGCCAAAATGTGGATTTTGATTACAAAAGCAAGTTGGGGCAGAAAAAAAGAACTTGACATGAAAAAGAGAGCAAAATTTAAAAAGAAGGAAAAAAACAGAACTTGAAATAGGGATGACAAAAGATGATAAAAAGGTGGTCAATTAGACTAAAAATATCAGAAGGAGATCAACTGCAAAGTGGAGTTGTTTAATTCAGTAATGCAGTCAGATTTACAAGAATCAAAAGTTTTTTAAAAAGCACAGAGTCAGGTCTCCTGGCTGTGTCCCCCTCCACCACCAGCTCACAGCATAGGCCTTTCTGTGGCCATTACTTTCTGAGCTATCCTTCCAAAGCTTCAAAGTTTCTATTATTATTTTCCTCCCTGTTCACACAAAAGTTAATATATAACACTGTTCTGACCTTGCACTTCCCACCTAACACTGTACCTTGGCAATCTCTCTATATCTATTCACATAGATATTCCATGTTCTTTTTTACAGCTGCATTTTCCATTGTGAGGAGGAACCATAATTTATTTAACTAGCCCCTATTGATGGGCATTTGGGTTGTTTCCAATCGTCGATGACTGCAAACAAAGCTGCAGTGAATAACCTGGTACAGTCATCATTTGGCACAAATGCGAGTATATCTGTAGGATAAATTCCCAGAAATTACATTCCTGGGTCAAAAGGTATATGCATTTAAATTTTAGGTAGATGTTGCCAAATTGCCTTCCATAAGAGTTGGACCAATTTACATTCTTGCTGGCGAAGGAGGAGGGTGTCTTTTTCCTTAAGGATTACCAACAAACTGTATCATCAGAGTTCTGGGTTTTTGCCAATCTGAAAAATGAAAAATGGTATTTACGCTCTCCTCATTATGAAAGAAGTTGAGCATCTTTTTATCTGTTTAAGAGCAAATTATACTTCCTTTTCTGTGAACTGCTCATAACCTCTATTTTTCTAGTGGATGTTGTTTTCTTATTATCTTCTAGAAGTTTCCTATATATTAGGGAGATTAGCCCTTCACCTATGATATGAATTGCAAGTTTTTACCCCAGTTTGTCTCTTGAATTTGCTTACAGTAATTTTTGCCTGCAGAAGATTTTTATTCTGTCATGATCTAATTTGTCCATCTTTTTTGTCTTCTGATGTTCAAGCTGTGGTTAGAAAGGCTTTGCTTTCTAAAAGAATTCTCCCTTGCTCATTCTTAAATTATTTCATCCTTTACATTTAACTAAATGAGAAAACAGTACACATAGTACTGTTAAGATTACAAACTCTAGACGCAAACTGTCTACATTCATATCCCAGATCCACCACTTATTAGCCATGTGACCTTGCATAAGTCACCTAAAACTCTGTAGGCTTCAGTTTCCACTCCAACAAGTGAGGGTAAAACAGTTAACACCTCCTCGGGTCATGGTGAAGATTAAATGCATTAGTCAGACATGACTTAGCAACTAAACAACAACAAATGTAAATCAATTACTACAGTGTCTGGCATATAGTTAAGCACTCAATATGCATGAGCTATTATCAACATATATCTTTTGGAACTTATCCTGGTTTAAGAATGTGAAGTATAGATCCAACTTTGGAGGGTTTTCTGGTTTTGTTTTTTCCATATGGCTACACAGTTGTACCATAACCATTTATTGAATATTTCATCTTTTCATCACTGATTTAAGATGTCACCTGTATCATATACTATATTTTCACACATATGTAAGAATTTCTGATCTTTCTATTCTGTATATTGACTTATCTGTTCATGGACAGTCCCATGTTGTTTAAATTATTAAGCTTTGCTTTTACTATCTGTAAGAGCCAACTGTTCCTCTTTGTTCTTATTTTACAGTTACCATAACTATTCCTGTTTATTTTTCCAAACGAATTTTTTAAATGAATGCATCCATTTCTAGAACAAAATAAAAACATCATTAGTATTTTTCTTCAAATCATGTTACCCTTATAAATTGACTTTAGGGACAACTGATACACATTTCCTGTTTAGTCTTCGAATTCAATAAACTGGTATGTTCTTTCATTTGTTCAAGTTTTCTTTTTGTGCTCCTCTGAATGTTTTCTTCACAAAGACTGGACATGTTTCTTGCCAAGTTTGTTCTTAAATTTTAATTTTTTTGGTTGCTATTACGAAGAGGGTGTTTTTTTTCCATTATATTTTCCAACAGGTTGTTTAGAGTAAAGCTATTGGTTTCCGTCTAATAAGTATATAAATTGATACCTCATTAAACTCTCTTGGATCTTCCAGTTATATAATCCTATCATCTGCAAGTGGCATTAGTTTCACCTCTCTTTTCCAATCTGTACATATCTAATTGCCTTGTCTTATCTGACTACACTGACTAGCACCTACAACACAATGTTAATAATAAACAATCGTCCAAAGCAGGCCAAGTCATAACTTGATACAACATAGGCAGCCCTGGAAAAATTAACCAGCAAAGAAACCTGAAGGTTTGACTCTTACCTTGTTGCAGAGTAGTAAATCTACCAGGCCACAGTTCATAAAAGGATGGAGATTTTTTAAGAACACAGAAAAGGTAAGATTAAAACCAAGATGATGACCCTTAAGAACAAAAGAATTTAGTAACAGGGTACACCTGCCACTAGGCAAAGCAAGCATTAACCACCTCCACATTCTTCCTTGATTGGGACTTAAATGGAAATCTCTAATATCTCTTCATTAAGCATGATGTTGGCAGATATGTTTTATCACATTAAGAAGTAGCCATCTCTGCATGTTACCAAGAATGGTTGTTAAATGTGGTCAAATAACTTCACAGCATCTGGGGAAATACTTATATCATTTTTCTCCCTAGACCAACTAAATGATGAATTATATTAATAAGGGCTTCCCAGGTGACACGGTGGTAAAGAATCTACCTGCCAGCGAAGGAAAGGCAAGAAATATGGGTTCAATCCCTGGGTGGATTCCTCTCCCCAAAGAGAAATCACAGTAATATCCCTTGGAGGAGGAAATGGCAAGCCACTCCAGAATTCTTGCCTGGAAAATTCCATGGACAGAGGAGCCTTGCAGGCTATAGTCCATAGGGTCACAAAGAGTCCAATATGACTGAGCCACACACAATGAAGTATATTAATACATTTCCTAATACTGACAAATCCTTGCATTCTAAGACTAAATCCCATTACTAGATTCTGCTTACTAATATTTATTTAGCAGTTTTGGATCTATATTCATAAGTGAGAGTGGTTTGTTTTCTTTTTAGTGCAGTATTTATCAGGTTTGGTTTCAATATTATACTTGTTTCATAAAAAGGAATTTGACAATCCTTTCAGTTTAAATACACTGTTGGAATTATACCTTAACTATGTAGACATCACCTGTAAAGCTGCCTGGGCATAATGCTCTGAGAGGAGGCAATCTTTGACAACTTCATTTCTTCTAGAAAAATCAGTCTGTTAAGATCTTCTCTTTCTGGGGTCAGTTTAGGTCAATTATATTTTCCTAAAAGTTATCTATTTCATCCAGGTTTTCAAATTTATTTTCAAAGAATTGAGTAAATAGTCTCTTATGATTCTTCAACTTTTCTATTTCTATTATTCCCTCTTTCAGTTATTTCATGTATTTGTACTTTATTCCTTTTCTCCTTTATTAGATAGCTAATAGTCACAGTACAATTGGTTTTTCAAAGAGCCACCTTTGAACAATTACTCACATTGTTCTGTTTTTCTGCTTATATTTATAGTTCTTAGAAGAGCAAACCTTTAGCCGGTGTTCTATACCTCTTCCTCTCCCCAAAGAGACATCACAGTAATAAATACAGCAAACACTACCTACGGATATGCAGGCAAGAAAGCAAAGATTAAACAGGAGCTGCCAACGCTCTCTTGGATGATATACCCAAATCCCAAACACCTGATCAAAAAATAGATTAGCTATTTATTTTCAATACAGCTAGAGAAAAATGAGCCATATAAGAAGCTGTGCTTTCACAATAATTGATTCACTAAAAATATTATCAGTTCCTCTTTTTCTGTTGATTGCTTTTCTATATTTTTTAAAATTTTTTTATTGAAATATAGTTGAATTACAAAGTTGTATAAGTTTCAGATGTATAGCAAAGTGATTCAGATATATATATTCAAATATAGATACATTCTTTCTCCGA
>SJYQ01003244.1:466028-500879 GCA_006410935.1 Redunca redunca
TCTGAGAGGAGGCAATCTTTGACAACTTCATTTCTTCTAGAAAAATCAGTCTGTTAAGATCTTCTCTTTCTGGGGTCAGTTTAGGTCAATTATATTTTCCTAAAAGTTATCTATTTCATCCAGGTTTTCAAATTTATTTTCAAAGAATTGAGTAAATAGTCTCTTATGATTCTTCAACTTTTCTATTTCTATTATTCCCTCTTTCAGTTATTTCATGTATTTGTACTTTATTCCTTTTCTCCTTTATTAGATAGCTAATAGTCACAGTACAATTGGTTTTTCAAAGAGCCACCTTTGAACAATTACTCACATTGTTCTGTTTTTCTGCTTATATTTATAGTTCTTAGAAGAGCAAACCTTTAGCCGGTGTTCTATACCTCTTCCTCTCCCCAAAGATACATCACAGTAATAAATACAGCAAACACTACCTACGGATATGCAGGCAAGAAAGCAAAGATTAAACAGGAGCTGCCAACGCTCTCTTGGATGATATACCCAAATCCCAAACACCTGATCAAAAAATAGATTAGCTATTTATTTTCAATACAGCTAGAGAAAAATGAGCCATATAAGAAGCTGTGCTTTCACAATAATTGATTCACTAAAAATATTATCAGTTCCTCTTTTTCTGTTGATTGCTTTTCTATATTTTTTAAAATTTTTTTATTGAAATATAGTTGAATTACAAAGTTGTATAAGTTTCAGATGTATAGCAAAGTGATTCAGATATATATATTCAAATATAGATACATTCTTTCTCCGATTCTTTTCCATTATAGGCAGCTATTATAAGCTATTTAGAATAGTTTCCTGTGCTATACCTTAGGTCCTTGTTGGTTACCTATCTTACTTATAGTAGTGTCTATATTTTAATCCTAAACTCCTAATTTACCCTCCCCTGAAGATCAGTTCTAACTATAATAAACTTAGATTTTAATAACACAGGAGGCACTCTGAGGTTTTAATTATAAGCTTTCTGCCTCCTGCCTATCTCTAGCAATTGACTGACCACCAATTCAGTCCAGCAAGCATGAATTCCCCTTTTTCCCCAGTCCCAAGTTTTCTGAATACTGCTCTGTAGCCAGGTACTGAAACAAAGAGACCACCACTACATAAAAAGACCAGCAAGTTCCTGTGTGCCCTGCCAGTCAGTGGTGCCCAGAGCCTACCACCGATCTAAAAAGAGTATGCTTCAAATGAGGCAGTCTGGGCCAGGTTTAGTTCTAACCAGCCACCCAAAGTAGGCCTATTCATGTTTTGATCCACTTTAGGTAGCCTGGGAGAAATTAAAGAAGTCTGAAGGGTTGAATCTCACCTTCTTGCAAAGTAGAAATCTATTACTAGGCTGTAGTTTATGAAAGGGTGTACATTTCTGGAAGAATACCCAAAAAAGGTAGGGTTAAAGCTAAGACGATAACCCTTCACCCCAAACATATTTGGTAACAGTGCACACCTGGTACCAGGCTGAGCCAAACCACTGAGCCAAAGACACTAAATGGAGAGGCTTTGTCTTCTAAAATCAAAAGGTGATGCTTTTGCCACAGAATTTTTCAGAGAGTAGGGGCGCGAATAACAACAGATATAGACAGAGGTAATATAGAGAGGTGAAGAGCTGTTAAACAGATTGGAGGTTAGAGCAGAGATGAATTTAACTTCCAAAGCAATAATATTAAGTCTGTAAGCTTCAATCTTAAGCCACTGAAAACACACCTGAGAAGTAACACTACCCATGTCTGAGGCCAATCAGAACCTTTGACAACCTGTCAAGGCAGAAGTCCCAGGGTAGAGACAGGAAAGCCACTATCTAAAATTTAAGTATGGGGCGGCGGATGGTTACAATAGCTGAACACAAAGGACGTGCATTGTAGGCTTAGCCCTACACCAAAAAAAAAAAAAAAAATGGTTTATTGGTCCAGCAATAGCAATGTATGCATGGCTATATAAAAAGGCAGAAGAGTCAGGCCTTGAGGTTTTGCAGTCAGAATTAGTAGATGGATAGAGAAATGTCATGCTGGTTATCTTTTACCAAAAGTGTCATCTATGTACTCAACAACTGATTGGGAAGACTTTAGTTAAGATAAAGGAGAACCAAATTCAGGACAATTTTAATCTTCAACCAGTTTGGGGATCTGATCAGGCTTGTCTGTCTTTTGACGCCTGGGAGGACATACCAAAGACACTAGTGTATAAAAATGAAGCTTCATACAAGTTGGGGAAGTTCAGCAGTGAGAAGCATTGCCTTTAAATATCCATTTATGAATCCTAGTTTGTTAAAGGAGAATTCACTTTCAAGATAAATAAAGTTTAGATAATAGCGTTATATAGTTTAGAAATAATCTGGATTTTTTTCTTTTTTTGGAAACTCATTCTCTGAATTTGAGTCTAAAATAAGCTTTTTAAGGCTTTTGATGAGTTGGGAGTGAAGTGATGGGGGACATAGGATATAAAGCTGCTTATGTAGGTGAATGAGAAACAGGTCACACAGCGTCAGTTCCCAAACTACCTCAAACGCAGACCTCTACCTTGTCCATTCTCATAATGAGTAGGGTGTATGATACACAGAACGATCTTCCCCTGTGTATACTCAACAAATCTTTAAGGAAAAGAAAAATGGAAGAATCCCTAAGAAATTGTAAAACTGTAATTTATCTTGGCATCGAACCATATGGGAAAGATTTATCACACTTAACCCTCCAACAGCTCTAAGGCAGCGGTTTTCAACTATGGAATGCATTAGGATCACTGGAAGGGCTTGTTTAAAAGATAAAACTTTGAGAAGCAGTGCACCAAGGTAATTCTTCTCAAAGCATGATCCTCACGTTGGTGGCAGGAGGAAAAGACAACAGAGGACGAGATGGCTGGATGGCATCACTGATTCAAGGAACTAGGAGTTTGAGCAAGCTCCGGGATATGGTGAAGGACAAGGAAGCCCGGCGTACTGCAGTTCATGCGGTCGCAGTCAGATACGACTGACTCAACACCCGGTTGGTGGACTTGCGCTGTCTGCGGCCTTCTACAGTGCTGAGATAGAGTGAAGCTTTCAAAACTTTTAGGGCAGTTTCCAGAACTTCATATTTCTTCCTTCATTTTATTCACTTTATTTCGTTTTCCTAGCATCTCACTGTTATTACATTTTATGTATTCTATTAGAGTCGCCAAAAGTATTGGTATGCGATTGGGAAATTATTTTTAATTTGGCAAGTACAGCTCTTCTGCACGTCTGATACGCAAGTGCAGAATCGGGAGCACGGGCCAGGGTAAGCTCCTGCCAAGTCGGGGAAATCGGGCAGTTCTGGAGGGTAGGGGCAGCGTGAGGCTAGCTCCTGCAACCACAACGCTGGCGTGGGAAACAATTTCAAATCCTCAGTATAGACAGCGCTCTGTATCATTCCATGGCTCCCGTGACAACACAAACCCGCACCACCCCTGCCAGTGGACAGAATCCCAGCCGCTGAAGCAGAAAGGAAAGTGGATGCACACCCGTGAGAAAGGGCGGAAATCAAGTCAGCGATTTTCCCGCCAGAAGTCTGAAGCCGCCGAGGGGTATTTACAGTCTAGGTGGGCCGTATCAACGTACTAGATCCCTTCAGTGTGTTTTCCGTTGTTCTAGTGGATGAAAACCTAAACAAAGAAAGAGGATCGATCCCTCGTCCCTCCACTCCCAGCGCCCTCCGCGCCTGCGCAGACCCCCAGCTGCCGACCCTGCCAAGGCCGGCCCCCGGCTCCCTTCCGGCGGCCGGAGGATGCGCGTGCGCAGAGGCGAGGACCGCGCCCTCGGTGCGTGGTCGCGTCCTTACCCGCTACGACGATGGGCTCCTTCCGGCCCGGCAAGGCCTCCTGGGGGCTGACGATCTTGGAGGCGGAGTCTCCCATTCTCGGGATGGGGAAGAGGCTGTGAAAGAGCTGGCGGGCCGTCCTGGTGGCCGAGAGCATGGGCGGGCCGCTGGCCGAGGGGCCGCCGGGCGGTCGGGAGCGGAGGCGCCGCTGCGGAGTGGGCGGCTGGCGCGGCGCGCACTGGACGCGGGGCCGGCGGGCGGGTCAGCGACGACACGTGCGCCGCGGGTTGTGCCGCTGCCGCCGCCCCGGAACCGAGGTTATTACTTCAGCCTCGGGCCGGGACAGCCGAGACAGAGGGCGTGTTCTCGCCCTGAACGGGGCCTGTGCAGGGAGGCACCTGCGAGTTCTCGCTCCCCTTCTGTATCAAGTTCCCAGGCGGAGAACGAGTGTCCTAATGGCAGTACAGTACGAAGTACGTGAAGCGGAAGAGGCCAAAATAATAATAATAATCCCCTGCTTTGACTTTAAAGTCACTACGGTTTTCACAGCCTCCTTACCAATTGCTGGGTATGCCCAAAAAGCTGTAGGACGACCTGACTTTCAAACTAGCATCTATGTCTGTTTCCCCTGGAGCCAATATGATGGTAAATAATCCAAGAGATGGATTATTTATCGAAAGTGAAAACCACAATTTTCAAAAAGAATAGGGGAGATAATTTAATGTTTTATATATGTATACACATATCCACACACATAAATAATATATTGATTATCATAATGTATTTCTCCTATTTTACAAGGGGGAAGAAAAGAGCGAGATGCTAATACTTCGTTAACGCTGTTCAGGTGAACTTAAGGGTGCTATTGGATCATTCTTGCCTTTCAAATCATGGGGCATAACATTTGTTCTGTGACAAATTTTCGAACCAAAAAATAAGGTGGGTGGAGGCAGATGGGTGACTTGGGAGTTCCATATGTGAAATTTTGGTTTTCCGCAAATGTTATGCCAAAATGGGCAGATAGTCTCATGAAGGAAGGAACTTCAGATTAGCACCCACAGAAATGAGAAGGCTTTGACCCAACCTTCCACACAGGTTCAGTTTCCTTGTTTTCTTCATGTGGTCTGTAACATGAGGATAGGAGGATTAGCGTTCCTGTGTTGTATGTAGGATATGGCCTGACAGGAAACATTACAATTTAAAGTGTTTATTTTGTAATACAGATTCTGTCTGGGCAATGTGCCTCGGTTTTTACTTCTTATTTATTTGGTTTTGCTATGAGATTACAGGAAGTAGTTTCTGTAGGCCTTTCCTGAAAACCCTCCAAGGTGTCCATTCTAGGTGGTAAGATCATTCTTCTGTCAAAGGAAATAGTCTGTTTTCTTTTTCATTTCTGCGTTTTGATACATCCTGATTTGCTTTTTCTGTTTTTTTTGTAGTTGATTGTATAAAATTAAGAACTGAAGAATTTTTCATGTCAAGGAGAAGTACTTAACATTATGTTAAGAAAGCACAACAAAGCTGCAGTGTGTCTATGTGTATAGTATGTCATATCAGTTCAGTTCAGTTGCTCAGTCGTGTTGACTCTTTGTGACCCTATGAATCGCAGTAGGCCAGCCCTCCCTGTCCATCACCAGCTCCCAGAGTTCACTCAAACTCATGTCTGTCGAGTCAGTGATGCCATCTAACCATCTCATCCTCGGTCGTCCCCTTCTCCTCCTGCCCCCAACCCCTCCCAGCATCAGGGTCTTTTCCAATGAGTCAACTCTTCGCATGAGATGGCTAAAGTATTGGAGTTTCAGCTTTAGCATCATTCCTTCCAAAGAACACCCAGGGCTGATCTCCTTCAGAATGGACTGGTTGATCTCCTTGCAGTCCAAGGGACTCTCAAGAGTCTTCTCCAACACTACAGTTCAAACGCATCAGTTCTTCGACATTCTAATAAATGCATACACCTCTCCTTAGGCACCCACTGAAGAAAGGCTAGAAAAAATTAAAACGATGTTTGCGGCAGTGTTGTTGATCATGGTAATGGCTGACTAGTTTTCTCTTGCTTTAAACTTCTTGTTTGAAATAGTTACATTTTTACAGTGTTCTCAGATGTTCCAATAGCTGTGTTACTTTTATTATTATTTTTAAAAATAAACCTTTTAAAAGAGAAAAATACCTTATTTCATAAAACAGGAGTTTCTTACATCATTTACCAGAATAGATGAGAGAAAAGTTGAATTGAGATTGGTTTGTTGAATGACTGTTGTTGCCTTCAATGATGCCATTTTCATCATTAGAGTTTCCTTTTCTTCAAACTGCTCCTAATCCCTTCTGAGCTTCTCCACACCGAGAGTCTTTTTTTGTCCATATTCCCCATTGGGCACACACCGCTTTGATGTGTTATTTTTGTGATTATGCTCTGCTTTTCCAACGAATTCTAACAATGTATGTTCTTTAGGATTCAGTCTAACCATCTTCTTTGGTACAATAAAGAGCCAAAATACAGCAGTGTAGATAAAATAAGAAGTTTATTTCTTCTATTATGTAACGATCCAGAAATAGGTAGTTCAGCACTGAGCCAGACCATGTCTGTTCTTTTAAAAAGTTTGAAAGCCATGTTCTAAAAAGACTATAAATTCTCAGAAGGCCCTTACTTTCAGCAGGTCACGCACTCCATGGCATGTGCACAGCGGGAGCTGTGACTAAGGGCAGGGCCAAATCTATGGACCAGAGGACAGCCTCACAGGTTCTTGCACCATAAGGTTGAGTGTGCAGAAAACAGAAGAGCATGGCCAGGTCTCCCAAGGTGCATGGGGATGTGGAAGGACTGAGAGAACCCATGACCCAGATAAAGCCTGGAGTTAGAATAAGGAGGCCCCAGTGCTGAGACCATGTGACCAGATGGAACTGCAAAGCCCTCACTCATCTGGAGCAGGACCCTGCCTGATGCCCAAAGGACATCCAGGAACAACTGTGTCTCAGCCCGGCAGGAGCCCAGTGACCAGGAGTCCATACCACATTAACGCACATGCTTAGGATGTGGGCCAAAGCCGAGAGAGACCTTAGTGGGACACCACGAGACCAGGAGCACAAGCAGCTCTCCAAAAACCCAGATACTGTCTTGAAAGAAGTAAGGAAAGCCTTGGAGAGAACCTCAAAAGATTGAACATGGGAGTCCATGCCCCAGGGCTGAAAAAAGCTGTCACAGGTGTGAAAGATGAACGCAAGGACAAATGGTGCAAAGTGAAGGAAAGTGAAAGTCACTCAGTCATGTCTGACTCTGGGATCCCATGAACTATACAATCCATGGAATTCTCCAGGCCAGAATACTAGCCTTTCCTTCTCCAAGGGATCTTCCAAACCCAGGGATCAAACCCAGGTCTCCCACACCCAGGTCTCCCCCATCATGGGGGCTTCTTTACCAGCTGAGCCACAAGGAAAGCCCAAGATTACTGGAGTGGGTAGCCTATCCCTTCTCCAGTGGATCTTCTCGACCCAGGAATCAAAACCGGGGTCTCCTGCAGCGCAGGCGGATTCTTTACCAACTAAGCTAAATGGTGCAAAGGGTAAGCATTGTCCCCTCCAAGAGGCATTTCAGCTCTGCCCCTGTTCTTTATTAAACCATGAATAACTGCAGGGGGCACCCTGGTGGACTCAAACTGATATAAGGCTTTTTTTTGGTCTTTTTAGAGAAATCCACTTCAGCAGGCAAAAGACACCCTTATAAGTGAATAAACAGAAAGCTTACTATGATACTTGATGTTTGCATACTTAAAACCACGTGCCTTATTCATGGTCTGTCTGTAGAAGATTCAGAGCTATCTTAACCATGTTAATTCATCGCTTAGATTATTTTACTGTGTTTTAAGAGGAGAAAATCACAATAATAATTCAGTTATTTGAAGTTTCTCTTGCGTGGGTTTCAGTTTCCTGAAGTCAATCTCAGTCTGAAAATACTTAATGGAAAATTCCAGAAACAAATAATGTGTAAGTTTTCATTTTCGTGCCGTACTGAGCAGCATGATGAACTGTTGCTGTCCCTCTCCATCTCCCCCACACCACCGCGCCCCACATGATCATCATTTTGTCCCGCATATCCCATCCGTTAGTAGCTTACTCCACTATCAGATCAACTTTCAGCTGTCTCAGTGCTTGAGTTCAAGTAAACCTTATTTTACTTAATCATGGCCCCAAAGGGCAAGACTGGTGAAACTGGCAATTGGGATGTGCCAAAGAGCAGCCGTAAAGCACTTCCTTTAATCGAGACTTCCCAGGCGGTCCAGTGGTTGAGACTTCGCCTTCCAGTGCAGGGTGTACAGATTCGGTCCCTGGTCAGGGAGCTGAGATCCACCTGCCTCGGGACCAAAAAGCCAAAACATAAAACAGAAACAGTATTGTAATAAACTCGATAATGACTTAAAAAATGGTCCACATCAAAAAAAAAAAATCTTTGAAAGATAAGATAGAGAAAAAAAACATCATAGGCTGAGGTTGTGAAGATCTTCAGTAAGAACAAATCTATCTGTGAAACTGTGAAGAAGGAAAGAGAAATTCGTGCTAGTTTTGCTGTCACACCTCAGGCCAAAAAAGTTAACAG
This sequence comes from Redunca redunca, assembly GCA_006410935.1. Lineage (NCBI taxonomy): Eukaryota > Metazoa > Chordata > Mammalia > Artiodactyla > Bovidae > Redunca > Redunca redunca. Next base: position 474,393 of record SJYQ01003244.1, read on the forward strand.
CCACAGTGAGTGATAAGTGGGTAGTTAAGATGGAAAAGACATTAAATCTGTATAATATTTTGAGAACAAAAGCTCCACCATATTCACATAAATTGTATTACAGTGCATTGTTTTAATTGTTCTATTTTATTATCAGTTGTTGTTCATCTCTTTCTATGCCTAATCTATAAATTAAGCTTGATCATAGAATGTATGTACAGAAAAAAGCACAGCATAGATAGGGTTCCATGCTTGCCGTGTTTCAGGCATCTACTGGGTAGCTTGGGCAATATCCTCAAAGATATAGAGGAATGACTGTAGTTACTGGTTGTTAAGCACCTATTAGCAATGGCACCCCACTCCAGTACCCTTGCCTGGAGAATCCCATGGACGGAGGAGCCTGGTAGGCTGCAGTCCCTGGGGTCGCTATGAGTCGGACACGACTGATCGACTTCACTTTCACTTTTCACTTTCCTGCACCGGAGAAGGAAATGGCAACCCACTCCAGTGTTCTTGCCTGGAGAATCCCAGGGACGGGGGAGCCTGGTGGGCTGCCGTCTCTGGGGCCGCACAGAGTCGGACACGACTGAAGCGACTTAGCAGCAGCAGCAGCAGCAGCCACCCTGTCGTGGGCTTCCCAGGCCGCACGAGGGATAAAGAACCCTCCCACCAACGTGGGAGACATAAGAGACATAGGTTTTATACCTGGGTTGGGAAAATCTCCTAGAGGAAGGCGTGGTGACCCACTCCAGTATTCTTGCCTGGAGAATTCCATTAACAGAGAAGCCTGGTGGGCTAGGCTCCTAGGGTTGCAAAGACTCGGACACAATTGGAGTGACTGAGCACACACACAAGGGGTTTGAGTGGGGACCAGGGCTCTGCAGACAGCACAGGAACAAGCTGAATGCTTGGAAACCAGGAAACATCAAAGATGCTGTCAGAGAATAAGCCGGGAGACCTTCAGGTGTCTAACTCACACTTCCCTAACCCATGGTGGCCTTTGGAAGGCACCAATAAGAGGGGACTTTGAGCTTTTTCCCTGGCAAAGTCCCAGGTGATTTGCGCACTCACCTCCACTGCCACCAGGGTGCCCCCCCCAGCCACAATAGAGGCCACTTTCATGCTGCCACCATCAGAGCATCTGACACTGCCAACCCTGTGTGGCTGCCAGTCCCTAGGGTTCAGGGGCCACCTTGTTTTAATTAGAGAATTCCTTGGGATTGCAAAGAGTCGAGACAACTGCGTGACTTCCATTTCCACTTTCACTTCATTGCCCCCTTGGAAGGCAGGACAGCCTGTGACAATCCTTTCTCAGTCTCCTTGGGGTACACCCCCAAGCCAGGTTAGTTTCCCTAAGGAATGATCTCATATCATACGAACCATTGCTTCGTGGCTCCAATCAGAAAAATAATTGGGGATAATAAGAGTAGCACCTAACTCAGATTTTTTAATTTCAGTTTTGTTTTTTTTTCTTGGTGATGATTACATAAGTCAATACAAGCAAAGTGCCTGAAATCATGTCTGACACATAGGAAGCCCTCAGTAAATATTAGCTATAATTATTTTAAACATTTATTTGTGTGATTGGTGGAAATATCTGTCTCATCCACTAGACGATGAACTCTAGGAATAGATGTTATGTTATGTCCTTTTTTTTTTTTTTTTTTTTCATTTTATCCCAACTGCCTACTCAGTGTCAAGGTCACAGTATGAATTCAGCCAATATTGGTCAAATGAATGCATGAATCAATCATAGCATCTCTGGAACCAACTGGACAAATTGTTCCAAAAGTTCCTTCTCTCCACTTCTCCTCAATGTCTGATGGGTCCTGATGCAAGTAGGACTGACTTATCTGTTACTTTGCATCTGAGTGTTCTCTAGTTAGGATATAAGCTAGGCTCCGTACACACACAGACACATGCACATCAGAGTCCCCCAAAGGACGCAAGTAGAGTTTTCTTTGTTTTAACAGCTTTATCAAGATGAATAATTGATATCCAAAAGCTGCACGTATTTAACAGATAAATTTGGTTGGTTTGGACACAGGCAAACACCTCTGAAGCCAGCACCACAATCACGGTGACAGATATTTCCGTCATCTCCAAAATTCTCTTGTCTCCCTTTGTTTTGTTTTTATTTGGTTTCATGTGGTAAGATCACTTAACAGGAGATCTACCCTCTTAATAAATCTTTAAATGCACAATACAGTATTGTTCACTACAGGCACTATGTGGTACAGCAGATTTTTAGAACTAATTGCTATTTTGTAACTAAAAGTTTATACCTATTGAACAACATCTCACTTCCCCCACCTCTCAGCCCCTGGAACCACCATTCTGTTCTTTGTTTCTATGAGTCTGACTATTTTAGGTACCTCTTATAAGTGGAATCATGCCGTATTTGTCCTGCTATGACTGACTTATTTAACTTAGTATAATGTCCTCCAGGCTCATCCATGTTATAGCAAATGAAAAGATTTCTCTTTTCAAAGGCTGGATAATATTTCATTGTGTGTATATGCCCTATTTTCACCCATTAATGGACACTTTGGTTGTTTCCATGTTCTCGCTGTTATAAATAGCCAGAAGATCTCTTTAGGATGCTTTATAAGACAATTTTTAAAGAGCATATTTAGGTTTACAACAAAATTAAGAGAGAGGTACAGAGATTTCCCCCTAACCCTCTGTTTCCTCACAAGCATAGACTACTGCCCCAGTGATCAACATGACTGTCTAGAATGGTATATTTCTTTACCAGAGATTTTTACATTGGCGCATCATCGTCACCCAAACTCCATAGTTTACCTTAGGGTTCACTCTTGGCGTTGTACATTCTGTGGATCTGGACAAATGTAGAATGACATATCCTGGAGGAGGGCATAGCAACCCACTCCAGTGTTCTTGTCTGGAGAATTCCATGGCCAAAGGAGCCCGGCAGGCTACAGTCCATGGGGTCACATAGAGTCGGACACGACTGAAGAGACGTAGCACAGATGCATAATGACATATGTCTATGACTATAATACCACACATATAATACAGTATTATGGTATTTTCACTGTCCTAAAAATCCTCTGTGCTCTGCCTATTTACTTCCCCTACCTGGACTCTCCAGAAAGTTTATTAAGAATATTGTAGTTTTTAAGGTTAACTTAATACATGTCCCACAAACAGATTGTACCTTCTATTTTTTACCCTGTGCCTCACAGTAGGTTCTCATTAGCTATCTATTTTATACATAGTCTCAGTTGTGTGTATATGTCATTCCCAGTCTCCCAACTCATCCCACCCCACTTTCCCCTCCTTGTCGTCCGTATGTTTGTTCTCTACGTCTGTGTCTCTGTTTCTCCTTTGCAGATAGGTTCATCAGTACCATTTTTCTAGATTCCACATATATGCACAATATGTTTGTTTTTCTCTTTCTGTCTGACTTTACTCTGTGTGACAGTCTCTAGGTGCACTTATACAAGGTACCCAGAAGAGTCAAGTTCATAGAGTCAGAAAGTACATTGGTAGATGCAAGGGTTGGAGTGGGGAATGGGCAGGGAGACTGAGGACTTAGCGTTTAATGAGGACAGTTTCCGTTTAGGAAGGTGAGAAATGTGGGTAATAGAAGATGGTGAGAGTTCCACAACTATGTGAATGTACTTACTGCCACTGAACTCTGCAGCGGCTGCTTCTGCTGCTAAGCCGCTTCAGTTGTGTCCGATTCTGTGCGACCCCATGGACTGCAGCCTACCAGGCTCCTCCATCCATGGGATTTTCCAGGCAAGAGTACTGGAGTGGGTATATTCTTGAATATGTGACTTTTACCACAATAAAAATATTTTTAAGAAAGAATGCTGTAATTTGCCAACATTATTTTTTCTGCTCTAAGTGCTTGCTGAGATTATATAACCATTAAACAAGATAATCCAAGTGAGAATTCTTAATATAGTCCCTAATTCCTGGTGGCTCAGACGGTAAAGCATCTGCCTGCAATGCGGGAGACCCAGGTTCAATCCCTGGGTTGGGAAGATCTCCTGGAGAAAGAAATGGCACCCCACTCCAGTATTCTTGCCTGGAGAATCCCATGGACGGAGGAGCCTGGTAGGCTACAGTCCATGGGGTCACAAAGAGTCAGACACAACTGAGCAACTTCGCTTTCCCTTTCACTAATGCCTAATAGCTATTGTTATTATTATTTTGTCTTTATTATGGGAAATGATGAGCCCAGAGGCCTGGACCGCCTTTGGAGAGACAATAAACATTTGAAGATTAAATGAATAAATGGCAAAGCGAATGAGTACACAAAAGAAGTGAGTGCTGACTTATAATACTCATTTTGGTTTAACTAGTTCTGCGGTCTTTCACTAGTTATATAATGTTTTTGTAATTGTAAAGTTGAAGCAAGAGGAGAGAGAAGTCACAACTTCTCCAAAAGCACTGAGTCACCAACTTTTCAACCTGAGAGAGCATTTGGCAGAACCCTCCCCTGGTGGATAGTTCATCAGGTTCACCCGGAGTCCGAAGGTGATATTGTCCAGTTGTTCAGGCTTGAAAAACAAGACTGTCTGGTTCCTAGTCCAGAAAACACCTCTAGCCACACAGAAAATCTCAGGAACAATGTGCTGAATAAATAGTGAACAATCCAATGTTATCTAATTTAAAGCTGATTTAGACAGGCTTTTTAAAGCTTAATTGTCAAACAACTTATTTGACTATTGGTTATCAACAATAATTCTTAAACTTTGGGTCTTCTTCAGGTCTTCTGCAACTCCAGAGAAAAAAGTGAGATTTCCCTCAGCATCCAGTTACATATATGTCATATTTAAAACCAGAGGGAAAAGAAAAAGAAATAAAATACAATCATACCTCATTTGGGGCTTCCCTGGTGGCTCACACGGTAAAGAATCCACCTGCAAAGTGGGAGACCTGAGTTCTATCCCTAGGTCAGGAAGATCCCCTGGAGAAGGAAATGGCAACCCACTCCAGTATTCTCGCCTGGAGAATTCCGTGGACAGAGGAGCCTGTTGGCTATAGTCCATGGGCTCGCACAGAGTTGGACATGACTGAGCAGCTAACTTTCACTTTCACCTCATGTTACCATGTTCCACTTTATTGTATTTGGCAGATATGGCATTGTTTACGAATTGAAGGTTTGTGACAATCCTGCGTCCAACAGCATTGGCTCCACCTAGTATCTCTGTGTCCCAACTCGGTGATTCTCGCAGCACTTGAAAATTTTTCATTGTTATTATATTGCTTCTGGTGATCTGTGTATCTGTGCTTTTCTGTTGTAATTGTTTTGGGGCACCACGAACCACACCCATATAAGAAGGCAACTTAATTATTGAAAGGATGACAAAAAATTTAGAATATGACATAAATTCAGTTGATAACAGGGTTTGAGAGGGCTGGCTCCAGTTTAGAAGGAAGTTCTACTGTGGGTAAAATGCTATCAGTACTGCATGCTACCGAGAAATCATTCATGAAAGAATCAGTGGATGCGGCAGGCTTCTCATTGACTTATTTTAAGAAGTTGCCACAGCCACCCAGCCTTCAGCAATCACCACCCTGATCAGTCAGCAGTCTTCAACATCCAGACAACACCCTCCACCAGCAAAAATCTATCTGTTCACTAAAGGCTCAGATAATGTTTAGCATTTTTTAGCAATATTTTTAATTAAGATACGAACATTGCTTTTTGTAGACATAACACTATTGCACATTCAGTAGACTGCAGTATTGCGTAAATATAACTCTTATATGTACTGGGAATCCAAAAAATTCATGGGATTCATTTTAGTGCAATATGTGCTTTATTGGGTGGTCTGGAACCCCACCCACAATATCTCTGAGGTGATCCTGTAACCCAAATGCAGACAGTGGTTTTCTCTCTATAATGGAACTGTGGTTAATTTTTATTTTTTTCTTATACTTTTCTATTTTTGAACTTTCTGCAGTATACATGTATCACTTTTGTAATCAGAACACAGTTTATTTCAACAAAACATGATTACTGCAAAGATGAATTATAGATTAGTAAAAAAAAGAAAAAGTAAACTGTCTTAACCAGTTCAATTTTTCTCTTAACTTCAAATACTGGACTACCTCATTAAGTTAGATTTTTATCTCCTTTAGTTTATTCATAACCTGAATAGGAGGATAAAACTGCTTTATCAGCGAAAGAAAATATTCTTTCTGCACCTTCAGAAGAAATCAGTGCTTTCAGCAGTTAATTGTCCAATTTTAGGTTATGTTTGAAAAGGGAATGGTTCCCTATTTATTGGTCTTCTTTTATTCAATTCTCATTAGCAAATAAACATTTAAAAATTGCTAACCAAAAATTATAAGATGCGTGTGCCCTCAGAAATATTTGCTGAATTCTTTTATACCTACTTCAAATTTGTTCAGTAGTTTAATGATCTGATATTGAGTATTTCTGAAGAGGCTTTTTAATGCATGTTTTAAAAAGCAAGCATTTAAAATATTTTGAAGTACATTATTTATTTAAATATATTAACATATTTAAAAGTAGGCATTGAAGAGTGACATAACTTTTAAATAATCTCGAAAGGTTAACTATCTCAATGTGATTATAAATAGAAATTAAGATCTCTAATTCCAGACTATCTTTAAGTTCTGCTTCCCTCACGGTGGCTACCCCTTAGTATATTTGACAAATAAATGAATGAAATTCTCTTTAACTAGGTTTATATGTCATTCTTTACACTCCAAAATTATAAACAAACATGTGCTTGTTCCAAAAACATCACACAGTACGGAACATCCAGAGATGAAGCAGCCACTTGAACATATTCTATCATTGGAATACATCCTCTCAGATCTTTTTAAATATGGATTTATTTTTAAATTGCTTCCTTAAAACATTTTAATCTGGTCTGAAATTTCAATTCTGGTTCTCATATACAAACACCATATAAAATACATTTTGATTTAGAAACAATGTGGTCTCCTCGAGTTTTGCTTTGCTTTCTTTTGTTTTGTCTTTTACCTACTCTGCCTACAGATAAGATGCAAAAATTTTCTAGGTCACAATTATTTTCCACCAGCATCTCTCCTTGAAACTATAACCAGCAGTAGTGCACACAAAGAGGAAAAAAGCATCCGTTTTTACCTCCAGTCTCGTGTACATTTTCCATCTTGAGTGAGCTGTGTCTCGTGTGCCATGTGCTTCAATCAGCCTCCCAGAAGGTCTAATTGGGACTTAGGCACTTAATAAATATTTGTGGGATTAAATTGAATTTCAGTAATTATTCTAATTTTTAAAGCATGTAGACATTGGGAGGAGGAGGCACACTTTGGTGTTTTTCACTTCAGAGCCTCTACACACCCATTCCTGAAATCAGGTGACATTGGTAAGCAGGGGGTTTATGAGTTATTTGGCGTTCACCACGGAGAGTATTTTGAACGCCTTCAATCATGCTTTAATTCTTGATCCTAGATTTCTCAGCTAACATCTCAATTGGAAATAAACTCATTTCCTTAAGCCATCTGGTGGCTTTCACTTGTAACTACAACATCACCAAATGGCCAAAGGGCATTTACCTGCATCCCTCAATACAGGCCAGCTCTGTCATTTTCTTCTTAACGTCTCTTACGAGATGTTATGATGACATGATGTTATGATGACATCATACCTAAGTAATGTGTAGGTGGTAAAAACCCAAAAGAAGTAGTCATGATTTTCACCTCGGGAACACATGAATATCAAGGGCAACATGATGAAGGCTATGAGTGATGGAGTCAGAGAAATTATATTATTGTATTACTTTCATGCATTGGAGAAGGAAATGGCAACCCACTCCAGTATTCTTGCCTAGAGAATTCCAGGGATGGGGGAGCCTGGTGGGCTGCCATCTCTGGGGTCGCACAGAGTTGGACACGACTGAAGTGACTTAGCAGCAGCATTACAGTTATATAATAAGATAGGGTTTGTGAAGTATCCACCATGTGCCAGGCAGAGTGCATAGGTTAGAGAACCAATGCAGTTCCCATATTTTCAGGGAATAGGGGCAAATTGATATGTGAACAGAGTCTAAGTGTTATTTAATATAATGGCCATGCTGACTTGGAGACAGGAAGACCCTCACTGGTCTCATTTATCTCCCACTGGACACCAGGAAATGGGCACTATTCCCTCCAAGAATACACAAGACACCAGAAAATAATATCAAAGTTCCACCAAAATTTCACAGCCTCTCAGGAACCTTCTCAAACCTTACAACTCAGAAAGTGTTCCAATAACATTTTTTTGTTCAGAGGTAATGAGATACAGCCTGACCAAAATATTGTGGTATCCACTTTGGAAGAGATGTGTTAAATACATTTCAAATGAATAAACACGTATTCTTATATACACCTGATTATTTACAGATCACCCAGAAGGCTGAATAGGAGGAAGTCAGCCTAGTTTTTTCTGCAGACTACTGCCTGAAAATGACATTGGAGTCAAGTCGGGGGAGACCTGGAGGGAAATGAAGATCTGGTTTCATGAAGATGTTGTGGATAATTCTAAAAATAAATTTTCTACCAAGTGTATGTTCAGCTGCATTAATACCCTATCTGTCTGCCTGTCTGCTCAGTCATGTCTGACTCTTTACACCCCCATGAACAATAGCCTGCCAGGCTCCTCTGTCCATGGGATTCTCCAGACAAGAATACTGGAATGGGTTGTCGATTCCTCCTCCAAGGGATCTTCCCAACCCAGGGATCGATCCCATGTCTCTTATGTCTCCTGCGTTGGCAAGCAGATTCTTTACCATACTGGAGGTCAAAGTGCTAAGTCACAGTCACACTTATGCACAGGAGGCTGTCACTGCTTATCTTCAGCCTTGTTTGGAGCATTAAACCCTGGACCCAACCAGCATGATGAAACAGAAAGTGAGGAGAGATGAGAGCGGCCAGTATGGAGCTATGAAAAATGCACCTCCATCTTTTTCTGGCCATCTCACACTGGGGGCAAATGGCAATCAAGGTCACTCTGAAGAAATATCAACACTATTCATTTACTGGAAATTTAAATTTTAAAGCTACCTAATTCTTTAGGGGGTGGAATTATTTTCCTTCTATCAATAAATCAACTTTCCTCTCTCATCTTCCATCCTATTATATTTTAAAAGAAATTCATTCCAGTTAATACGAAAATCAGTATCCAGAAATTATGAAGGATGCTTGTGGACACAGCTCTTGTGATTCACCAAGTCTGTCTGTTAACCTAGGTATCAACAACACACTTGGTTTTCAATCATTTAAATGCTCTCAGTATCCATCTGCTCTTGAAACCAATCAGAACATCCTCACATTATTTTATAAGGGATGCACTAATGGAAAGATACTAAGCCCTTTTATTAATATTAAGAGCTCCCTGTCACTTTTAGGCAATCAGTAAGATATTCTAAAGAAAGAGATGACGTCCACACAAGGATAGTATTGGAATGAATTTGAACCTTGTGGAAAGAACCCTCATTTCCCTTATTGAAAGGGAAAAAATATAAAAATATAAATAAAGTAAAAAATATATATATACTTCAAAAAAGTAAAAAATATATACATACTTCACCACATTTCTGCTCTAATATTTATTATTGTCTTTATTAAACCCTACATGGTCAGATAAACAGAGAATAGTTTCCTCAATGAGATCAAGCCCTTTTTATAAAATATTTTGACATTGAATAAGGTAAGTATTCCCTTGTTAGTATTCTTTTTCAAACTACTTTGGTCCTTCTCCCTATTCATTTTTGTTAATAGATTTTTAATAAGTTTGTCAGTTGCTCCCCCAAATTCTTTGGGGTTTTGATTGAAATCTTTTCATTTTTATGTCATAAATTGGAGAAAACAGACATCTTCAGTTTTCATATGCATGAAAGTGATAAGTCTCTCCATTTCTTCCTTCTTTTTCTGCCTCAGTGAATTACAGCATTTTCTTTATGTGGGCCTACCTATTAAGTTTATTCATTGTTATTTTGCAACAGTTTTGCTGCACTTAAAATGTGTCCAAAAGTGCAAGCTGGAGTGACACTTAAAGAACTGAAGTATTTCTAGTATGGTATTTTAAGAAATCACAGAAAATAGAGAAAAACGTAGGAGTTCATCTTTTTTTTATGAAGAAATGGCTCGTTTTATAAATTATATTTTGGTTGCTTTATGGAAATACCTAGAAAATTACAGTGTGACTGCAGGAAATGTGGTTTTTGAGGAGTACACAATGTCAGATCAGTCTGTTTTCTTTTTGATCAGGATAGCTGACTTTTAGATAAGAGTGAAGAATTACATGTGAAGCACTTGGATTTCAGGAAGCGTTTACTCTTAATGAATACGGTTCTGTCACAAAAGAATACTCTAGGGCTGACTCCTTCGTTGGAGAGTTTCTATGTGAGAAGGCGCTATCTGTTTAACTCTATGTTTATTTATTAAATTAAAAGGCAATAGCCATATGACAAACGTACATTATTCTTATAGGACAACACAAATAACTTTTCCCAAAGTTTCTGTTGATCACCATCACCTGGGGTGTTGGGGATGGGGGATAAATTGGAAGATTGAGACTAATATATACCCACTACTGGGCTTCAAAGGTAGCTCAGTGGTAAAGAATCTACCTGCCAATGCAGAAGACACAGGTTCAGTCCCTGGGTCAGGAAAATCCCCTAACAAAGGAAACGGCAACCCACTAAACAACAGCAACAAATACCCACTACTATATAAAACAGATAACGAGTAAGGACCTCCTGTAGCACAGGGAATGCTACTCAATACTCTGTGGCTTATATGGGAAAAGAAAAGTGTGAATACATGTATATATAACTGATTCACTTTGTAAATCAACTCTATTTCAATAAAAGCTAAAAATAAAATAAAATTGTATTGAATGAAATTTTTTTAAAAAAAGCAATGTAATTCTCTTGGTCTATTTGTTTAGAAAACATTCTGTTGCTTAAATTCCCAGTGTACAGCTATTAATATTAGACTCCATAACAATGTCAGCTTGAGAACAAAGAGAGGACCATAAATGTAAAACTCCATGATTCTGTGAATTCTACTATTCCAATCCCACCAGTTTATTTAGTGTTTTATTAAGTCATGGAAGCCCAAGTTCAAAGGAGACAGAGAGGGTGGGGGTTGACCACAGATGAGCATTAAGACCCTTACAACATACTAATGCCTTCTCTAGATTTACAGGTTTGAAGAGATGACTATGGTAGAAAGCAGCAGGAACTGATAAAGGTACAGAGCAACTGGAAATCTCGTATGTTGTCACTGGGGTGCAAAGTGGTACAACTGCTCAAAAAGCAGAACATTAAACCAAGCACACAGCCCTTCTGAGGGCCAAGGCCCATTGTTCCCACCCATGAAGTCGCCCTGTATTTACCCAACAGAAATGAAAAAATGTATACTCACACAAAGACATGTACATGAATGCATGTATCTCATTACCCATAGTAGCCCCCAGATTGGAAGCAACCCAAAATATCCACCAATTGATACATGAATTACATATGCTATAAAATGAACTATTACTTAGAAATAAAAAGGAAATATTATATTAAATCATACAACATGGTTGAGTCTCAAAAAGTTTCTATTAAATAAAATAAATGAGACACAAAAACTAAAAACTGTATAATTCTAACTATACAAAATTCTAGGAGAGATAAATTATTGTAACAGGAAGCAGATCGTGGTTACCTTGGGCCAGGGATTGGGGAATGGGCTTGACTACAAAGCAGCAGGAGGAACTATTTTTGGATGATGAAAATGCTCTCTATTTCAAGGAACTATTGTTATATGTATATTATACTTCAAAGAACCTAGGAGGAAAAATTGAATAGCAACAGAAAGCTCAATTTATATAGACTTAAGTATACATCACATTAATCCAAATTTTTTTTAAATATATTAGTAGGAAAAAACCTAACTAAAGAGGTAAAAGACCTGTACTCAGAAAACCATAAGACACTGATGAAACAAGCTGAAAATGACACAAACAGATGGAGAGATACATAGTGTTCTTGGGTTGGAAGAATTAGCATTGTTAAAATGACCATACTACCCAAGGCAATTTACAGATTCAGTGAAACCCCTACCAAAATACCAAGGGTATTTTTCACCTAACTGGAAAAAATAATTTTAAAATTATTTAGAAACACAACAGACTCCAAATAGCCAGAACAGTCTTAAAAAAAAGAGAGAGAGAGAGAGAGAGAGAGCTAGGGAAACCACGCTCCCCAACTTCTGACTATACTACAAAACTACAGTAATCAAAACCTGGCGCAAAAGCAGAACTATAGATCAATGGAACAGAATAGAGAGCCCAGAAATAAACCCATGTACTTATGGTCAATTAACCTATAGCAAAGGAGGCAAGAACATAAAACAGAGAAAAGACAGTCTCTTCAATAAGTGGTCCTGGAAAACTAGACAGCTTTATATAAAAAGATGAAATTAAAACATTCTCTAAGACCGTGTACAAAATAAACTCAGAATGGATTAAAGACCTAAATGCAAGAACAGAAACCATAAAACTCCTAGAGAAAAACATAATCGGAACACTCTTTGATGTAAATTACAGCAATATTTTTCTGGATCTGTCTCCTAAACCAAAGGAAATAAAAGCAAAAATAAGCACATGGGGCCTAATTAAACTTAAAAGCTTTTGCATCGTGAAAGAAATTGACAAAACAAAAAGACAACCTTATGAATGGGAGAAAATAATTTGCAAGTGACATGAGTGGTAAGGGGTTAATATCTAACGTATATAAACAGTTCATACAACTCAACATCATAAAACAAACAACCTGATTTAAAAAATAAGGAGAAGATAAGAGTAGACATTTTTTCCAAGGAAAACATCCAAATGACCACAGGCACACAAAAAGGTGCTTAACATTGTTAATCCCCAGAGAAATAAGGTATCATCTCACACCAATCAGAATGATACAAATAACATGTTGGTGAGGATGTGGAGAAAAGGAACTCTTATACACTGTTGGTGAGATGGTGCAACCAACTATGGAAACGGCCGTTGCCCAAAGAACTAAAAAGAGCACTATCATATGACCCAGTGATTCCATTCCTGGGTATATCTTTGTAAAAAAAAAAAACAAAAACACTACTTCAAAAAAATACATGCACCTCAATGTTCATAGCAGCATTATTTACAGTTGTCAATATGGAAGGATCTATCAACAGATGAATAGATAAAGCATTGTGGCATATATAAATACGTACACAAATAGTATAATGGAATACTACTCGGTTGTTAAAAAAGAACACACTTTTGCCATTTGCAACAACATGAATAGACCTGGAAGTATTATGCTCATAGAAACAACTCAGACAGAGAAAGAAAAATACTGTATGTTATCACACATATGTGGAATCTAAAAAAATACAACAAACACAACAGACCAGTGAATATAACAAAAAAGAAGCAGACTCCCAGATATAAAGAACCAACCAGTGGCTACCAGTAGGGAGAAGCAAGGGGAGAGAGGTCATGTAGGAGTAGAGGGTGATGCGAGACACAGGCCCCAGAGGTAAACAGTGTGATTTTTCCATTGGAGTATAATTGCTTTACAATGTTGCATTACTTTCTGCTGTACAACAAAGCCAATCAATCACGTTTACATATATCTTCTCCCTCCCAAAGAGGGAAGAGGGAAGCGGGGCACTGGAGGAGTGCTGACACACAGTCACACTTGTGGGTTCACCTTCACTCCCTGTTAAAGGGTGAACTGTGGGCCCCAAAGGGTTTATCGGAGGTCCTAACCCCCAGAATCCCAGAATGTGACTGTCTTTGGAAATAGGGTTATTGCAGATGTGATTAGTTAAGATGAAGTCATACTCGAGTAAGGTTGGGCTTTTGATCTAATAGGACTAGAGTTCTAATAGGAAGATGGTGTGGCGATCCAGGGGAGAAAGCCATGGAATGATGGAGCTCAAGCCAAGGGACACCAAGGATTGCTGCCCCCACTGGAAGTTAAGAAGGGCCACGAAAGATCACCCCAGAGTCTAAGAGGGATCATGGCCCTGCAGACACATTGTTTGGACTTTCAGCCTTTACAGTTGTGAGGGAATACATTTCCGTGCTTTTAAGTCATCCAGCTTATAATTTGTCATGGCAGCTCTATGGAACTAGCTCACCCCACTAGACTGCAAGCTTCTGGAAGGCAAGTCATGCCTTGCTCACTTTTCCCCTTCAGGGTGTGCCTCATAGCAGGTGTGACAGAGACAGTAACGCACTCATTCTCCTTCTCAGATCCCCAAAGCTGAGGCCTTGCCCTGGGGTGGCTGAGCAGCTCCCCCTCTTCTGTTAATCTATTTATTTTTATTTTTGGCTGGGCTGGGTTTTTGTTGCTGCACACGGGCTGTCTTTAGTGGTGACAAATGGAGGCTACACTCGACTTGTGGTGCATGGGCTGCTCATGGTGGTGGCTTTCCTTGTTGCAGAGTACGGCCTCTAGGGCTCAGGCTTCAGTAGCTGTGGCACACGGGCTTAGTTGTCCTGTGGCATGTGGGATCTTCCTGAACCAGGGATCGAACCCATGTCCCCTGCATCGGCAGGTGGATTCTTAAACACTGGACCACCAGGGTAGTCCTGAGCAGCTCCTTTGACACTCATGTGGGAGGTGGCTATGGGGATGGGGCTAACCCTCTGGAGGAGTTAGGACCCTTTTCTCCCCATGTGATGTCTGTGTTATGTTCTTGAAGCCCACTTGGGAGCTTCCTCCAGGTTTGTATTGCTGTTGATAGCATCGATCAGCCTCACTCTTCGTATGTGAATCAGTTAAACATCTCTCCTCTGGACTCCTAGCACATCCTGGTAAATCTTCTATCCTTGCTCTGCCACAGACAATGAAAAGGGTCTGTGTGTGCCTCTCTCACCCCCCACCCCAGACCGAGGATTATGTTGGGGGAGGTGGGCTTATTTGTTTCTGAACCTTTCACCCTTAGTGTCTGGTGCGTAACAGAATTCCTGTGCAAGTGCTGAACTGGACCGACCTGCCTTGTAGAGTTTAGCTACAGATTCAGGCAAATTTCTGGGTGATCTGGAGCATGCGATTCCTCACTCACAGTGACACTGTGTCTTAAAGAAGACCCCGCGTGTCCGTGGCCTTTTACTGGCACATCGTGCTCCTGGAGGGGCTGGAAAGCTGGCCTGACTCATTTCCTCACAGTTTATTATGTGGAAAAACATAAGCCTTCTGTTTTCTTGGGCTGTTAACTTGGCACCTCATTTCATATATATATAAAACTTGCATTGAAAGATACTACCTCTGTGATTTAATCAGCCATAGAGGATCAAAACTGCTTTATGGGAGGAGGAAATCTCGGTGCTCATGCCCATGAAAAATGATTCCCTAAGCCAGGCAAAAGAGACTGGGTGCCCAAATATTAATCCTCAAAACAACGTAATGAAGTTGGTATAAGACGTGCCTCAAAGGTGGTGGAATTGAGCCTCAGAACGGGTGAATGACAAACCCAAGATCACACAGATGCTAAGGGATAGGGCCTAATGTCTCTGACTCAAAATGTCTCTGGATTATTTTTTCTGTTTTAAAATATATATATTTACTGTTAAATCATCCCTCTAGGTTGTCACAGAGCCCTGGTTTGAGCTCCCAGAGTCATACAGCAAATTCCCGCGGGCTCTCTACTGTATATGCGGTAGTGTATGTGTTTCCAGGTTTCCCTTGTGGCTCAGTTGGCAAAGAATCCGCATGCAGTACACGAGACCTGGGTTCGATCCCTGGGTTGAGAAGATCCCCTGGAAAAGGGAAAAGCTACCCACTCCAGTATTCTGTCCTAGAGAATCCCACGGACTGTATAGTCCATGGGGCTGCAGAGAGTCGGACTCGACTGAGCGACTTTCATTTCACTTCACTTCACGTGCCTCCATGCTGCTCTCTCCATTCATCCCACCCTCTCCTCCCCAACACCTTGGGGCCCACAAGTCTGTGCTCTGGGTCTGCATCTCCATTGCTGCCCTGCAAATTGGTTCATCAGGACCATCTTTCTAGATTCCATACATATAAAGCTGTGGATTTTCTAAAAACTCCATTCAGACTCTCAAAGTAACAGAATCAAAGAGGGGAAATTTTTTTTTGAATGGAAGTGTGGTTGCTTTACAAGGTCATGTTAGTTTCAGGTGACAGAATTTTAAAGAAAACAATGAATTGTCTTTCACAAGAAGACTTGGAATTATTCAAATACATAATGCCCTTCACAGCTATTTCTTAGCAGGTTAAACAGCAGTTCTGATGAGTAGCTGTTCTTTATTTCATTCGGAGGACACTTCAAAGATTCAGGTCTTCAGACCTTGATGTACATTTGGGGGGAGGGGGGAGGTGCGGAGCTGCACCGTGTGACTTGCAGTATCTTAGTTCCCTGACCAGAGGTGAAACCCATGCTCCCTGCAATGGAAGCTCAGAGTCCTAACCTCTAAACCACCAGGGCAGTCCCCTGATGTCCATTCTATTATTTATTACCCCGAAGTGGTAAATCTTCAACTCTGAAGTCTTTCTGAGCAGAACATGGAGAACAGAGCAGGTGATTAAACTGAGCACTCATATTTTAGGTCAAACATGGTTGGCTATAAAGATACAGGATAGATTTTCAGTATGGATCTAGAAACAGCTTGACCAAGTTCCTGCAGCTGATTTGAAGCCAGGAAGAAAGAAAGGGTCTGAAATCTGTTTTGCCACTTACTGTTTGACCTGGAGTAAGTGGCTTAATGGTCCTCCCAGGTGGCTCTAGGGGTAAAGAACCCAGCTGCCAATGCAGGAGACGAAAGAGACTTGGGTTTGATCCCTGGGTTGGGAAGATCCCCTGGAGGAGGGCATGGAAACCCACTCCAGTATTCTTGCCTGGAGAATCCCATGGACAGAGGAGCCTGGCAGGTGGCAAAGGGACCCTAGGAGCCCCTAGGGTCAAAAAGAGCAGGGGGTGACAAAAACAACTGAGAGCACACATGCACGCAAGTGGCTTAACCTCTCCAAGCCTGTCTCCTCAGTAAAATCAGATCATCCCTAATCTTAAAGGACGGTTAAAAAGAAACAACGGATTCACATGAATCGGCCATGGGTGTACATGGGAATGCACTGTTTCTTTTTAACTGTCCTTTAAGATTAGGGATGATCTGATCTTCATGTGAATGTATGGCAAAAACCACCACAATATTGTAAAGTAATTAGCCTCCAATTAAAAATTTTAAAAAAGAGACAGTGCATATAGAGCAGTCACAGAAGCATGGTGCTTCCAAATGACGGCCATTGTTACGGATCAAAAAAGGCTTCTCCAAAAAGGCTTTGATTAATAACAACATCATCAAACATACATCTTCAAGAGCATTCATCTAAGTGTTTAAGTTCTGGTACCCGTTCCATACGTCCAGGAGCAGGACAAACCATTCAAGGTGAGAGCTCTGGTGGTTTATGCCTTCCCATGGGTTAAAAGCAACCCGTACTCTGCAGTGAGGTTGGCCCTTACAATAACTGAACCAATAAAATAATGCCATATTCATGGTCTGCTCATTCCCTACCTGCTTATTACTCTTCTATAGCACAAGTTTCCAGGAAAAAAAAAGAAAAAAAGAAGTGGACTTCTATAACTTTTTTTTTTAATCTGTCTTTAAAAACTGGTAGGTAACCAAGCATCCTGGAGGAAGAAATGGCAAGTCACTCCAGTATTCTTGCCTGGGAAATCCCATGGACAGAGGAGCCTGGTGGCTACAGTCCATGGGGTTGCAAAGAGTCAGACACAACTGAGCGACTAAGCATACATAGGTATTAATAACTGAGCCTGGGCTCCTTCCCTGAACGAAGCTGACTCTGCACCTGAACTGACTGGTTAAATATTTATGGCAGAGTTTTATGAGGTCAACTGGCTGACTGGGATTCATATCCTAAAAGAATTGTTTTCATACAACATATATTTCTTTTTCATTTCACTAGAAATATATGTTCCTTGTAGAAAGACTAGAAATTGTTGACAAGCAGAAATAATGCTTAAATCATACATAATTCTGCCACCCAGAGATAAATACTGTTAATATTTTGGTGAACGTTCATTCAAGTGTCACTTATATTTATCTATTTTTTACACAAATGAGACTGCATTATACATGCACTATTACAACATGGTTTATTAACTAAGCAATACCATAAACATCTCTCATTGTCAACAGACATACTTGTACAGTGCAGTTTTTACCAAATGGTGCAGAGTATTCCACCTAAGGAATAACCTATATTTATTTAATGTTGTACGGTTGAACCCTTGAGTTGTCTTAGAATCATGTTCTTGCTATTAGAAATGGTGCTGTGTGTTATAGTTCCTGGAGGGAAGGGTAGGGGGAAGGGGTAGTTAGGGAGTTTGGGATGGACAGGTACACACTGCTAGATTTAAAATGGATAACCAACAAGGACTTACTTATAGCACAGGAAACTCTGCTCAATGTTAATGGTGCCTCTGTCCATGGGATTCTCCAGGCAAGAATACTGGAGTGGGTTGCCATTCCCTTCTCCAGGGGATCTTCCCTACCCAGGGATTGAACTCGGGTCTCCCTAATTGCAGGAAGATTCTTTACTATCTGAACCACCAGGGAAGTCCCCCAAAATTACTTCACTTCAATTTTAAAAAATAAATTTTAATTGGGTCATTTATTTTTCTGGAATTGAGCTGCATAGGTTGCTTGTATATTTTTGAGATTAGTTGTTTGTCAGTTGCTTCATTTGTTATTATTTTCTCCCAATCAGAAGGCTGTCTTTTCACTTTGCTTATATTTTCCTTTGTTGTGCAGAAGCTTTTAATTTTGATTAGATCCCATTTGTTTATTTTTGCTTTAATTTCCAGAATTCTGCGGGATGGATCATAGAGGATCCTGCTGTGATTTATGTCAGAGAGTGTTTTGCCTATGTTCTCCTCTAGGAGTTTTATAGTTTCTGGTCTTACATTTAGATCTTTAATCCATTTTGAGTTTATTTTAGTGTGTGGTGTTAGAAAGTGATCTAGTTTCATTCTTTTACAAGTTGTTAACCAATTTTCCCAGCACCACTTGTTAAAGAGATTGTCTTTACTCCATTGTATATTTTTGCCTCCTTTATCAAAGATAAGGTGTCCATAGGTGTGTGGATTTATCTCTGGGCTTTCTATTTTGTTCCATTGATCTATATTTCTGTCTTTGTGCCAGTACCATACTGTCTTGCATTTCTCCAAAGAAGACATACAGATGGCTAACAAACACATGAAAAGATGCTCAACATCACTCATTATCAGAGAAATGCAAATCAAAACCACAATGAGGTACCACTTCTCACCAGTCAGAATGGCTGCGATCCAGAAGTCTGCAAGCAATAAATGCTGGAGAGGGTGTGGAGAAAAGGGAACCCTTTTACATTGTTGGTGGGAATGCAAACTAGTACAGCCACTATGGAGAACAGTGTGGAGATTCCTTAAAAAATTGCAAATAGAATTGCCTTATGACCCAGCAATCCCACTCCTGGGCATACACACCGAGGAAACCAGAATAGAAAGAGACACATGTACCCCAATGTTCATCGCAGCACTGTTTATAATAGCCAGAACATGGAAACAACCTAGATGCCCATCAGCAGATGAATGGATAAGCAAGCTGTGGTACATATACACAATGGAGTATTACTCAGCCATTAAAAAGAATACATTTGAATCAGTTCTAAGGAGATGGATGGAACTGGAACCGATTATACAGAGTGAAGTAAGCCAGAAAGAAAAACACCAATACAGTATACTAACGCATATATATGGAATTTAGAAAGAGGGATGATGACCCTGTATATGAGACAACAAAAGAGACTCAGATCTATAGAGTGAACTGCTGGACTCTGGGGGAGAGAGAGAGGGAGAGGGTGGGATGAGATGGGAGAATGGCATTGAAACATGTATACTATCATGTAAGAAACAAATCGCCAGTCGATGTCCGATGCAGGATGCAGGATGCTTGGGACTGGTGCAAGGAGAGGACCCAGAGAGATGGTATGGGGTGGGAGGTGGGAGGGGATTCATGTTTGGGAACGCATGTACACTCGTGGTGAATTCATGTCAATGTTTGGCAAAACCAATACAGTAATGTAAAGTAAACTAAAGTTAAAATGAAAATTAAAAAAAATTTAAAAAAATAAATTTTAAAAAGAAAGAAAATGAACAATGGATATCTTGTCATTGACTCCTAAATGCTCTTAAGGAATAAAGAAAGGACATTTTCAAACATGACTCCGATACCATTCATACTTTTTAAATTAACAGTAATTCCACAGTATCACTTGATATTCACTTCATAGCCAAATTTTCCCACTTGTCCCAAACATGTTTTTTACATTTTTACCTAACAGAAGATTCATGCACTGTGTGTGGTTTTAATATCAGCTCAATCACTTTTGAAAACAATCTGGTATCATTTTATAGAAATTCTTGGAAAAATGTACCAGGAAATACATATAAAATGTCCATAGCAATATAATTCTTAAGAGAAAAAAAAAAAAACTAGAAACAACTAATTTGAAGGCAAGAGGAGGAAACTGAAGGAAGCGATAATGAGTGAGTCGGGGTCTGGTTTGGGTGTCTGGGGGACAAAGGTGTCTTGCTGCCTGCTTTTCCCGCAGGTCTCATAATAGTCCATTTCTTTCTGGTTTCAAAGTTCTCCTAAGTGCCATCCACAATTGCTCAAAACTCACTCTACCAGCTTTGAGCATCAAAAATATTAAGAGCATTTTTACTGCTCTTGTGATGTCTTTCCTTGTTTGCCTTTCACAAAACTAAGAAATGTGGAAAATGCTGTGGAGGTGATTCCCCACCAACGCTGAATGACTCTACACCTGGCCTTCACTCTGCACATCCTCTGCACGTCCTTAGATGACGTAATGGCCTTTAAGTTCAAGTACAGCCTGAAACACTCCCCCACCACTCAGCAGCCATTTTTCCTAAGATCATGCCCTGCCTCCACCATGAAACTCCCCACCCTCTTCCTTCACTGCAATTGGAGCTTAAAGCAGACACCCACTGCCCCGTGGAGTTTAACTGCTTGCCTTTCTCCTGCCATCTTCTGTATGTGGCTTACATATGTATGCAGTGGTGAAATGTCTGCTTAAGACTTAGATCTACGTGTTTGTCTGCAGTAATATGAACACGAATGGCTTGGGTCACTGACTATTGAATACTCTGGCTTATAATATGTCACCTCCATAGGTCATTTTCTCTTCAGGCTGATGCAGTCTGAAGGATTAATGGGGAGGGGAAATATTGAAGAATGCCTATGAGACGCTGCTGGGGAAATTAAATCATACACAAGATTTCAACATGACTACTCATGCATTGCCTTGTATGAGGTGATCATGCTATCATTCCTGAAAATGGTTCTTCGTCATCTTGCTTAAACTCGGTACAGCATCTCTGGTAGCAGTTCTAATAGAGTCAGAAGGTCCAGACTATGCCTTATGCCCTGAAACAGACTCAAAGCTAAAACACCGTAGACTGTGTGGCATAATCCTTGCTGGGCCTCAATTCTTTTAAAGAACTTAAGTCAAAATCTCAGTCAACTAAATGGGAAGGAAATCCAAATCCAGCCGTATATGTAGAGCTGATTCACTTTGTTGTGCAGCAGAAACTAACACAACATTGTCAAATAACCATACTCCAAAAAAAATCAAAAACAAAGCAAACTTTGATCAAATATCCCCAGGCATTTTTCAGTGCCTCCCAGAAGTCTTTCAAGATTATCATAGACTTCATGTAAAGACTCAAAGGGCTGCCAGTCTCATCTTAAGCCTTTGAGGAAAGCAGTGGTTGATCCTTTTCTGGCTGTGCAAAGAAGCATGAATGGCCTTTTCCAGCATTTCTATACCCAGCACATATGATAGCACAGAGATGGGCAGCCATCTGCTGATTACAGTCTTATAGTCTTTTGTTAGTGAAAGCATAGGAGAGCTCTGTATGCCAAGGGTCATAGTCATTCATTATGCAGGGTTTGGTTCTTTTCAGTTTCCCAAGTCAGACATTGCTATGATGATACCAGGAGTGATCACTGATCATATTCACAGTCATATTTCTCTCACCCTCTATTATAAAACTTCCAATGCCTCGGAAAACCTCCTTCGTGGGACTTCTCTGGTGGTCCAGTGGTTCAATACAGCGGGTACAGTTTCGATCCCTGGTTGGGGGAAAAAGTAAGCCTCCTTAGTTATTTCTTGTAATTTCCAGGTGTCTTTGACAATGCTAGCGGGCTTCCCTGGTGGCTCAGAGGGTAAAGTGTTTACCTCCAATGCAGGAGACCCAGGTTTGATCCCTGGGTTGGAAAGATCCCCTGGAGAAGAAAATGGCTACACACTCCAGTATTCTTGCCTGGAGAATCCCATGGACAGAGGAGCCTGGTGGGCTACAGTCCATGAGGTTGCAAAGCATCGGACACGACTGAGCGACTTCACTTTCACTTTTGACAATGCTAGTGAGCAAATTCTTCCAATACCAATAGGATAGCTACCATTTTCATGCTTTTCTGACCCAATAGAGACACTTGCCTTTCACACCTAGCTGCTCA
Source organism: Redunca redunca (assembly GCA_006410935.1). Lineage (NCBI taxonomy): Eukaryota > Metazoa > Chordata > Mammalia > Artiodactyla > Bovidae > Redunca > Redunca redunca. The sequence continues at coordinate 496,951 of SJYQ01003244.1, forward strand.
CAAGCCCACATGAAGCTCTCGCTTCTGCCTCTACCCCTGGGGCTCACTAAGAGAGTCTGAATGTCAGCACCGCATGTTCTGCCTCCTTATGCTCATAAAATACCAGCCCCACCTCCCACCACAGTCCATACAGTGTTCTAGAACATATGCTGCAGAGCCTACAGCGAAGACATGGCCCTGAGTTCTGGCTTCGGCCCCTTCTTTCCACGGAACTCAGAGTCCAAAGGAGCTGCCCTAGAGGACCACTCCCAAGAGAGATTCCAACTGTGCTCAGAAGCATCCCAGTGCTCTGAACACTAAGGCATTGTTTTAAGGTCCAACCAGTGTGCCTGCCTTCCTTTAGGAAGGGCTCCTTCTGGAGAGTATATTAGGTCCCTTTTTCTGAATCCTAAGAAGTGAAAGTGTTAGTCCCTCAGTTGTGTCTGACTCTTTGTGACCCCATTGACTGTAGCCTGCAAGGCTCCTCTGTCCATGGGATTCTCCAGGCAAGAATACTGGAGTGGGTTGCCATTTCCTTCTCCAGGGGATATTCCCAACCCAGGGATCAAACCTGGGTCTCCTGCACTGAAGGCAGACTCTTTAAAAAAATCTAGAAAATGGGATTTCTCCTGTGAGAATTAATGCTTAACAATCATCAGAGTTTGAAGCAACCCATTGACACCAAGTTAAAAGCAAGAGCAGCTAGGCTTGACCACAATCAGTTTTGATGTTTCTGGGAACCAGGATAGGACATGCAGAAAGAAAGAGGTTACATTTGTCATGAGTGAGTCTGCTTGTGGTTGCCCTGTTGTAAGTGTGTCTCCTGGAGCTAGTCTGCTATTAACGGTAAACTATGCTTGCAAACAAAATGAATATTATTAAGTTTGAATGCATAGAATACATTATGTAAGTTCTATGAGTGATACTCTAAGAAATAAGTTTTGGAAACAAATGAATCCTTCACTTGGCAATGCTAGGACTTCCCTGGTGGCCCACTGGTTAAGACTCTGCTCTTCCCCTGCAGGGGGCAAGGGTTCCATTCCTGGTCAGGGAACTAAGATCCCACGTGGCACATGGAGCAGCCATTAAAAAAAAAATGAAAATATGATCATCAGGAGGTAAAAAATAATGGCAATGCCAACACATGATTCTGTGGAGTACTCACTAGGACATCCAAATATTACATTATTTGAATATTACTCAATGATGTTCAGTGGTGTTTTCCAGTGTTTGATTATTCTCTATAGACTATAGTTTTTTTTAATGTTACCAAAAAAACATTCAAAGAGAATAAGATGTAAAAATTGTCAGAAAGAATGGGTCATCTTAATTTTTTTAATCAAAATGAGAGACTCCAATAAAGCATTTGATGTTTTTGCTAGGAGAATACAGCAATACATTAAATAGGCACTAGATGTTTCAGTGAATAATTTATGTATTTCACTGGTATTAGTTCTACAATTATCTTACTACCACTTGCTGGGATATGGCAACAATTATTCACATACTAGTGTACTGATTACTGAGATTGTGGAGCAGCTTCAATCAAATCAATATAAGAAATGAAAAATAATAGAAGTATTCATGTGTTTTACCAAAACAGATAAATAAACTAGATTTGATAGAACCCACAGTAAAGCCTGATACCAAAAAAAAAAAAAAACAAACTAGAAAAGCAAAACTGGTTGAAATACCAAACACTTGCATGGCTGTGATGAACATCAACTTTATACAGTTATTGCTTTCTTCAGTTCAGATGCTTTGAGGATTAAAAAAAATCATGTGAATTAAAAAAACAGATTTAAAATGATCAAAGATTCAAATATGGGAGGTCAGGGGAAGTTACTGTGTAGCAGTGAGCAAGAAAATAGCAAACCCAACCATTGTTTTATTTATGTTTTATCAGAGGATTTACTAGAGCCCCACAAAGTCTATTTAATTAAACTCACTTATGTGATAGCAAGATGAATAAGTGTTGTTTTGTGCTATTTCACATTATATCATCTTCTGCTTTCTCTATATTTTGGTGAGCTCTCCTTCTGGAAAGCCCTGAACAATTTTTTTTCATGTCTCATGTGTTATATCCTATTGTGCTAAGTTGCTTCAGTTGTGTCCAACTCTTTGCGACCCCATGGACCGTAGCCCGCCAGGCTCCTCCATCCATGGGATTCTCCAGGTAAGAATACTGGAGTGGGTTGCCATTTCCTTCTCTATTACATCCTCTTAATTGCTTTTAATTATTTCTCTATTTGGGTAAGCAGTTTTAAAACCTATCGCCTTTCACTGAATTACCTTTGTAGGAGGCACTGTAGTGGGGAGGAGCAGAGTAAACAAAGCTTGTCCCTGTCCTCAAGGTATTCACTATCTAGAATGAGTAAGCACTTAGAGGATGCTACCAAATCTATTTAGCTTGCTTACGATTTCTGCTAATCAGGAACTGGTGCACAGTATTAAAGGTGAAATCACGTGACCCCTCTTCCCAAGCCTTCTCATCACCACCACCCCCCCATAAAGCTGCCTTTCAACAGTAAAAAGGATAAATAAATTGTAGAACAGTTGTACAATGGAAAACCACAAATAATGAGAATGAACATCTACACCAACATTCAACAATCCAGTGAATCCTACACAGAAACCGTTGGATGAAAGAAGGTAGACGTTGAGGGATGCATGCCATATAATTCATATATATAACGTGAAAAAGCAGGCCGAAACAAGCTATGTCATTAGACATCAGGAAAGTGGGTGTCCGGGCATAAGTCAGTGGGGATCAAAGACTGATTAGAAACATGTGAGTATTCTGGGGTGCTGGTGATAGCCTCTCAGTCTGAGTACTGGTTAAAACAAGTGTGTTCAATCTGTAAAAATGCAGTGACCTGTGTGCTCACGATACATGCCCTTTTCTCTATGTGTATTATATTTCAACACAAAGTTTTTTAAAAAATATTATCAAACTGCGGTTTTTTAATATCAATAATAGTTTAGCTCTATGTTTTCCTCATTTTTTAAATAGAACAGATAAGAGTAATACTTCTTCAAGACAAATCTCAGAGAGAAGCATTACTTTGTTCAAAAATGCTTAAAAGGCTCTTCATAGCAAAGTTCCCTTCATATACAGGCTGAAGGAAGAATTCACGCCACATAATTGATCAGGTTTTTGTAGTCTTTGACCATTCCAACTGATAGGCTAAAAGTTATAGGAAATTAGGATAAAGTAGTAAGAACAATCAGCTCCTTTTTAAAGGCAGAGGAGAACATGGAGACTAACAAGAACCCCAAGTAGGGTACTAGCTGGATGAAGTAAATGTGCCTTTAAATTATTTCTATTTCATGGTAGAGAAAAATGTGCTTTAAAGAACACTTACATATTGTATGCTAGCACCCATAAAGCAGAAAAGATCTAATAGAAGCACCACTAAGTGGGTAATGAACAACTTTTAAATGCAAAACAGACAACAAACGAAATATACATAGAGTCAACTGGACCAGATGAGCTTTTTAAAAAAACAAGAGTCCCCTTAAGGAATAACACAAGGAAAAGGGAAATCAGTTGCATTTTACAAGACAGAAGAGTGTTTTCTGTGGTTTAAGATCTATATTTAATTGGTAGGATTGAAAATCTTTGCACTCTCCTTTCACATGTATCTACTGTATTTAGTATATTAGCATATTTTATCTAAAAACAATTCCACGCATCCAAATTGCAAAAACACAAGAAGCATGTGGAATTCTATCAGCCCAAAGTAAGCATCTGAAAACCTGATTAGATACATACAAAATCATGGCATGACAGATAGAAAATGAATCCACAGTCTATCCTTGATTTCAAACAAGGACTTAGGAAAATGGTTCAGAATATAAAATTATGGAAAACATTACAGCACATCAAAGCCAAGCAAGTTTAATTAGGCTTAGTTTGATAATTGCTGAAAACAAAGACCCTGCCTCTC
>SJYQ01003244.1:500956-534397 GCA_006410935.1 Redunca redunca
AGCATCATGAGATTAGTTGGATCAAAACATTACTAATGCACGGGTCATGGTGGAGAGTTCTGACAAAACGTGGCCCACTGGAGAAGGGAATGGCAAGCCACTTGAGCATTCTTGCCTTGAGAACAACATGAACAGTATGAAAAGACAAAAAGATATGATACTGAAAGATGAACTCTCCAGGTTGGTAGGTGCCCAATATGCTACTGGAGAAGAGTGGAGAAATAGCTCCAGAAGGAATGAAGGAGCTGAGCCAAAGGGGAAACAACACCCAGGTGTGGATGTGTCTGGTGGTGAAAGTAAAGTCCGATGCTGAAAGAACAATATGGCTAGGAACCTCCTGGAATGTTAGGTTCATGAATCAAGGTAAATTGGAAGTGGTCAAAGAGGAGATGGCAAGAGTGAACATTGACATCTTAGAAATCAGTGAACTAAAATGGACGGGAATGGGTGAACTTAATTCAGATGACCATTATATGTACTACTGTGGGTTGGAATCCCTTAGAAGAAATGAAGTAGCCCTCATTGCCAGCAAAAAGAGTCTGAAATGCAGTATTTGGGTGCAGTCTCAAAAACGACAAAATTATCTCTGTTTGTTTCCAAGGCTAACCATTCAGCATCACAGTAATCCAAGTCTATGCCCTAATCACTAATGCCAAAGAAACTGAAGTCAAATGGTACTATGATGACCTACAAGAACTTCTAGAACTAACACCCCAAAAAAGGTGTTCTTTTCATCATAGGGGACAGGAATGCAAAAATAGGAATTCAAGAGACACCTGTAGTAAAAGGCAAGTTTGGACTTGGAGTAAAAACTGAAGCAGGGCAAAGGCCCACAAAGGTTTGCCAAGAGAATGCACTGGTCATAGCAAACACCCTCTTCCAACAACACAAGAGATGACTCTACACGTGGACATCACCAGATGGTCAACACCAAAAGAAGAAATCAGATTAATTATGAAATTTGCAGCCTAAGATTGAGAAGCTCTATACAGTCAGCAAAAACAAGACTGGGAGCTGACTGTGGCTCAGATCATGAATGCCTTATTACCAAATTCAGACTTAAGTTGAAGAAAGTAGAGAGAACCACTACACTATTCAGGTATGACCTAAATCAAATCCTTACGATATACAGTGGAAATGAGAAATAGATTCAAGGGATTAGATCTCATAGACAGAATACCTGAAGAACTATGGAAGGAGGTTCATAACATTGTTCAGGAGGTGGTGATCTAAACCATCCCCAAGGAAAAAAAATGCAAAAAGGCAAAATGGTTGTCTGAGGAGGCCTTATAAATAATTGAGAAAAGAAGAGAAGCAAAAGGCAAGGAGAAAAGATATACCAATCTGAATGCAGAGTTCCAAAAAAGAGCAAGGAGGGATAAAAAAGCCTTCCTAAGTGACCAAAGCAAAGAAATAGAGGAAAACAACAGACTGGGAAAGACTATAGATCTCTTCAAGAAAATTAGAGATACCAAGGGAACATTTCATGCAAAGATGGAAACAGTATGGACCTAACAGAAGTAGATGATATTAAGAAGAGGTGGCAAGAATACACAGAAGAACTATACAAAAGAGATCTTAATAACCCTGATAACCTTGATAGTGTGATCATTCACCTAGATCCAAACATCCTGGAGTGTGAAGTCAAACGAGCCTTAGGAAGCACCACTACAAACAAAGCTAGTGGAGGTGATGGAATTCCAGCTGAGCTATTTCAAATCCTAAAAGATGATGCTGTGAAAATGCTGCATTCAATATGCTAGCAAATTTGGAAAACTCAGCGGTGGCCACAGAATTGTAAAAGGTCAGTTTTCATTTCAATTCCAAAGAAAGACAATGCCAAAGAATGTTCAAACTACCACATAATTGGACTCATCTCACACGCTATCAAAGTAGTGCTCAAAATTCTCCAACCTGGCTTAAGCAGTTTATATGAACCGAGAACTTCCAGATGTTCAAGCTGGATTTAGAAAAGGCAGAAAAACCAGAGATCAAATTGCCAGCATCCGTTAGATCATAGAAAAAGCAAGAGAATTCCAGAAAAACGTCTACTTCTGCTTCAATGGATACGCCAAAGCCTTTGACTGTGTGGATCACAAGCTGCAGAAAATTCTTCAAGAGATGGGAATATGAGAGCACCTGACCTGCCCCTTGAGAAACCTGTATGCAGGTCAAGAAGCAACAGTTAGAACCAGACATGCAACAACAGGCAGTTTCAAACTGGGAAAAGAGTATGTCAAGGCTATATATTGTCACCCTGCTTATTTAACTTCTATAGCAGAGTACATCATGTGAAATGCTGGGCTAGATGAACCGCAAGCTGGAATCAAGATTGCTGGGAGAAATATCAATAACTTCAGGTATGCAGATGACACCACCCTTATGACAGAAAGCAAAGAGGAACTAAAGAGCCTCTTGATGAAAGTGAAAGAGGAGAGTGAAAAAGCTGACTTAAAACTCAACATTCAAAAAATGAAGATCATAGCATCTAGTCCTATCACTTCATGGCAAATAGATGGGAAAACAATGGAAACAGTGTCAGACTTTATTTTCTTAGACTCCAAAATCACTGCAGATTTTGACTGCAGCCATGAAATTAAAAGACACTCGCTCCTTGAAAGAAAAGCTATGACCAACCTAGACAGCATATTAAAAAGCAGAGACATTTTTTTGGCCAACAAAGGTCTGTATAGTCAGAGCTATGGTTTTCCAGTAGTCATGTATGGATGTGAGAGTAGGACCATAAAGAAGGCTAAACGTCAAAGAATTGATGCTTTTGAACTGTGTGTTGGAGAAGACTCTTGAGAGTCCATTGGACTGCAAGGAGATCAAACCAATCAATCCTGAAGGAAATCAATCCTGAATATTCATTGAAAGGACTGATGCTGAAGCTGAAGCTCCAATACTTTGTCCACCTGATGTGAAGAGCCGACTCATTAAAAAGACCCTGATGCTGGGAAAGATTGAAGGTAGGAGGAAAAGGGGGTGACAGAGGATGAGGTGGTTGGATGGCATCACCGACTTAATGGACATGAGTCTGAGTAAGCTCCGGGAGTTGGTAAAGGACAAGGAAGCCTGGCGTGCTGCAGTTCATGCGGTTACAATGAGTCGGACACGACTGAGTGACTGAACAACACCATTGCTACTGTCCTAGTTTTTCAAAGTGGAAAATTAATAACAGGGACTCATGAACCCTGAAAATTCAGAGTGGAGAAGGAATGCTGTCAGATGTCTGGATTCCCCACCTGGTTTAGGCCTTCATCATCTATCAGCAGCCCATCACTGAGTTCTCCTGTGGCATTCCTGACCCAGGCTCCTCCACCCACCCGTTTGCAACACTCCCACCCAAATTACAGTTCTAAAAAATAAATATGATCATGTTTTCTGCCCACTTACAGAATTCCGTGGAAATTTTAAAAATTCAATCCTCATATGAAGACTATTCAACCTTACAAATAATAAAAATGCTAATTAAAACAGCCATTTAATATATTTTTGATTATCAAATGGGGACAGATGTCAAACAAAGACAGGATGGGTGTTGGCAAGAGAGTTAAGGAAGAGGCATTTCTATAAATACTTCTAGTGAAATCATCAATTAGTACAATCCTTCTGAAAATCAATTTGGCTATATAAAATCATGCGCATTAAGAAAAAAGCCACATGTTTTGACCCTACCTTTAAGATTTCTTCCTAAGAAGTAAAGAAAGTTGTGAACAANGACCCTACCTTTAAGATTTCATCCTAAGAAGTAAAGAAAGTTGTGAACAAAGATTTGTGTAGAAGAACAATGGGGCAGATTAAAATTACTAATCTTGGTGGGATGAATCGGGAGATTGGATTGATGTATGTACACTACTATGTATAAAATAAATAACTAATGAGAACCTACTGTGTAGTACAGAGAACTCTACCCAATGCTCTTTGATGACCTAAATGGGAAGGATTTTTTGGATTCAAAAAAGAGGGGACATATGTATATGTATAGCTGATTCACTTTACTGTCCAGAAGAAACTAACACAACATTAAGAAACAACTGTACTCCAACAAAAATTAATTTTTAAAAAATCACCATCCTCAGCAAAAACAATGTAAAACTCCAAGATTAGGAAAATAACATCTAGAAGTCCAGCTCAGGCCAGACCAGACACCTGCCTCCATCCATTCAGGCTGCTATAACAAAAATACTACAGACTGGGTGGCCTGTAAACAACAGATGTTTATTTCTCACAGTTCTGGAGGGTGGGAAGTCCAAGATCAAGGTGCCGGCAGATTCAATGTCTGGTAAGAGCCCACTTCCTGGTTCACAGCCATTCATCTTCTCACTGTATCCTCACGCGATGGAAGGGGCTAGGGATTTCTCCGGGGTTGCTTTTACAAAAGATGTTAATTCCATTTATGAGGTCGAAACTCTAGTGACCTAATCACCTCCCAAAATCCACAGCTAGTAATACCATCACACCAAATGTTAGGATTTTAACGTATGAATTTCCAGATCACATTCTGTCGATATAGCACACTGCAGGGCAGAACTCTGAGGATATGAAATTCTACAGCTATAATTAGCTTGCATATACTGACTAGTTTCTGGAGTAAGAAAAGAAGTGAAGCTGATGGTTAGGTCTATGAATAAAGGAGTAGATGAAGAGGGGGAAATTGTCTCAATAAGGAATGCCCTGTGAAGTTGCTGATGCTGCATTTTTAAATGATTTTTTCTAAATAGTACATACAAGTAACAAGGAATTCAAATAACATAGAATACACAAAGCTAAATTTTAACCCAAACACCACGACGTGAAATAAATTGTTATAAATATCAAAGTGTATATCATTCCAGGAGCTCTCCATCATATATAAACTACATAGAAGAAACACTTTCATAAAAATAGGATCATAATATAACTTTTATTTTTATTAAAAAGTATTACATTTAATTTTGCTATAATTTTATAGAAAGAAGACAAAATAAAGTGAGACTTAAGGAATTGCTGAAGTCTAGGTAAATATTTTTCTAGACCACTCAGTTCAGTTCAGTTCAGTCACTCAGTTGTATCTGCGTCTACAACCCCATGGACTGCAGCACACCAGGCTTCCCTGTGCATCACCACCTCGTGGAGCTTGCTCAAACTCATGTCCATTAGTCGGTGATACTATCCAACCATCTCATCCTCTGTCATCCTCCCGCCTTCAATCTTTCCCATAATCAGGGTCTTTTCTAACGATTTAGGTCTTTGTATCACATGGCTAATGTATTGCAGCTTCAGCTTCAGCATCAGTCCTTCAATGAATATTCAGGACTGATTTCCTTTAGGATTGACTGGTTTGATTTCCTTGCAGTCCAAGGGACTCTCAAGAGTCTTCTCCAGCACCACAGTTCAAAAGCATCAATTCTTTGGCTTTCACCTTTCTTATGGTCCAACTTTCACATCCATACATGACCACTGGAAAACCATAGCTTTGACTAGATGGTCCTTTGTCAGCAAAGTAATGTCTCTGCTTTTTAATATGCTGTCTAGGTTGGTCATAGCTTTTATTCCAAGGAACAAGCATCTTTTAATTTCATGGCTGCAGTCAAAATCTGCAGTGATTTTGGAGTCCAAGACAATAAAGTCTGTCACTGTTTCCATTGTTTTCCCATCTATTTGCCATGAAGTGATAGGACTAGATGCCATGATCTTCATTTTTTGAATGTTGAGTTTTAAGCCACCTATCAAGAGGCCCTTTCGTTCTTCTTCACTTTCTGCCATAAGTGTGGTGTCACCTGCATATCTGAGGATATTGATATTTCTCCCAGCAATCTTGATTCCAGCTTGCAGTTCATCTAACCCAGCATTTCACATGATGTACTCTGCTATAGAAGTTAAATAAGCAGAGTGACAATATATAGCTTTGACATACTCCATTCCATTCCAATTTGGAACCAGTCCATTGTTCCATGTCTGGTTCTAACTGTTGTTTCCTGACCTGCATACAGATTTCTCAGGAGACAGGAAAGGTGGTCTGGTATTCCCATCTCTTGAAGAATTTTCCAGTTTGTTGTGATCCACACAGTCAAAGGCTTTGGCATAGTCAATAAGGCAGAAGTAAATGTTTTTCTGGAATTCTCTTGCTTTTTCCATGATCCAATGGATGTTGGCAATTTGATCTCTCATTTCTCTGCCTTTTCTAAATCTAACTTGAACATCTGGAAATTCTCAGTTCACGTACTGTTGAAGTCTTGCTTGGAAAATTTTGAGCATTACTTTGATAGCGTGTGAGATGAGTACAATCGTGCAGTAGTTTGAACATTCTGTGGCATTGCCTTTCTTTGGGATAGGAATGAACAGCAACTTTTTCCAGTCCTGTGACCACTGCTGTGTTCCAAATTTGCTGGCATTTTGCGTGCAGCATTTTCTCAGCATCGTCTTTTGGGATTTGAAGTAGCTCAGCTGGAATTCCATCATGTCCACTAGCTTTGTTCATAGTGTTGCTTCCTAAGGCCCCCTTGACTTCGCACTCCAGGATGTCTGGCTCTAGGTGAGTGATCACACCATGGTGGTTATCTGCGTCATCAAGGTCTCTTTTGTATAGTTCTTCTGTGTATTCTTGCCACCTCTTCTTAATATCTTCTGCTTCTGTTAGGTCCATACTGTTTCTGTCCTTTTTTGTGCTTGACTTTGCATGAAATATTCCCTTGGTATCATTTTATGAAATTATAAGTAAAAAAAGTTTAAGGAAAAAACAGATTGGAGTCATTTAAGATCTGTACATGTTTTTGCACACACTGCTCTTTTTTAGAGGATAACCATCAAGGACCAACTGTACATACAGCACATGGATCTCTCCTCAATGATATCTGGCAGCCTGGATGGGAGGGGAGTTTGGGGAAGAGTGGATACATGTATATGTGTTGGGACCTGACCTGAGCCATGACAGGCTCAACAGGCCACACTAGGCCTAAGCCTCAGGTTCTTGTAAGCATGAGTCATAATTCTAGGAAGCCCCCGATGACACCAAGGTCCCCGATGACCCAAGGTTGAGTCAATCAAGGTTAAGTCAAACACCATGATGACCCAAGGTTGAGTCAATCACCACACACCAACTAAACTATTGCTCAGACAAAAGACCACCTGTATATAAGCAGCTGTAATTCAGAGCTCAGGGCTCTCGTCAAGACTCCACTGTGCTGGATGAGACGGGAGCCCTAGCCCGGGCTAGTAATAAAACCCCTTTACGTTTTTGCATTGCTGTGGACGTCTTATTCTCTCAGTTTTGGGGACTCGGACTCTGGGCATAACATATGTATGACTGAGTTGCTCGCTATGCACCTGAAACTGTTACAACATTGTTAATTGGTTTGCTCCAATGTAAAATTAAAAGTTAAAAATAAAAGATCTGTATATGTTTTAATTTTAGACAAAAGCAATACTGTCTATAATGAAAGATAAGGAAATGGCATTTCGCATATTTCCTTTCCTAGTCTTATTTTTTCAGCTGTATTATTCTTTCTTCCAGTGAAAATGTATATAATACCACCTATTTTCTGTTCTATCACCATATTCTCACAGTTGTTTGATCTTAGTTCTACAGCTTCTGGGTTTTTTTTTTAAGTAAAGGGATGGTAAACACAAAATTCAAGAGAGTTGCCTTCTCTTTGGGGAGGTAAGGTAGTTGAATCAAGGAGCGACAGACAGAGAACTTCAATCATGTGGGTTCTATGTTCATGATCATTTTTGTGTTTACTCCTAGTCCATTTACAAAATTGATATGATACGAATCGTATCATAGTCAAAATTTGATACTATTTTCAAAGTTCTGAGAGAAAAGTAACTGTCAGTTGAGGACTATAAGCCCAGAAAAACTGTCTTTCAGAAATGAAAGTGGAAAAAAGAAATGAAAGCAAAATGATGACATTGTCAAATAAATAGAAGTATGATACTCTATCGCAGCAGTACTTTCCTAAAGGGACTCCTAAAATATGTATTCTAGGAAGAAAGAAAATACTCCTATAAGGGAGGTCTGTGATGCTGTGAGGCAAGAAGGAAATGAAAACAAGAAAACTGACAAACACAAGGGTAAATCCAAGCTAACAATTTCTGTGAAAAATGAGGGAACACTTTCCATGAGGGAACATTTTCCACTATTCCATGAGGGCTAGTATGACTTCGGGGGTATTCAAAGTAAAATGACTGGCCCCACTCACTCAAGAAAATAGATTCAAACATCCTGAAAAAAATTGCCAAACTAAATTTAGTTTATATTAAAAAGTCACATATCATGATCAAATTTAGCTTAGCCCTGGCAGGTAAAGCTTCCCTGGTAGCTCAGACTCTAAAGAATCTGCCTTGCACACAGGAGACCGGGATTCGATCCCTGAGTCAGGAAGATTCCCTGGAGAAGGGAATAGCTACCCACCCCAGTATTCTTGCCAGGAGAATCCCATGGACAGAGGAGCCTGACGGGCTACAATCCATGGGGTTGCAGGGTTGGACACGAGCGACTAACCCTTTCACTTTCAGGAAGGTGACAACATTTAACATAGACAAATATAAAACATAATTTTCTACGTTAAGAAATCAAAGGAGAAAAATAATCATTTTCACAGGTGCAAAAAGGAATTGGATAAAATTTAACACTTTTATCCCTTGGCTTATAACCTCTCTAATCCCGTTTCCTGCTATGCTTTCCCTGGCTCATTCAGTTTCAGGGATGCTGGTCTCCTTGCTGTTTCGTTTCTTTTCTGTTTCTATGGCTTGGGGCTCTCCCTTTTATTAATTTATTTATTTGGCTGCATCAGGTCTTAGTTGTAGCATGTAGCATCATTGTTCAAGCATGCGGGATCATTCATTCTGGCTCCATGTCGGCTCCAGAATGTGCAAGATCCCATGACATATGGGATCTTAGTTCCCCAGCCAGGGATCAAACCCGTGTCCCCTGCATTGCAAGGTGGATTCTTAACCACTGAACCACCAGGAAAGTACCCTGCTTGCTGTTTCTTAAACAAGCCATCCACCCTCTGCCCTCAGTCTTTGCGCCCGCTACTCCCTCTGCCTGGAATGCATTCCGTGTAATTATTTGCATAGCTCGCTTCCTTTTCTACTTTCAGGATCCACTCAAACATCACCTTGTCCTTGCAGCCTTCCCTCATCACTGTATTGAAAATTGCATCCCTCACCCCGCATCCTGTTATTCCCTTCCTGGCCATCCCTTTCCTTGCCTTGGTTTCCTCCCTAGCATTTATCATCTTCTAGCACACCATAAGATATTTATTTGCTGTGTTTTCCTCCTCCACACTGCAAGCTCCATGAGAGCAGAACATTTTGCCTGTTTTGTTTTGAGATGTATCCCTAACAGACTGAGTGAGCCTTTTTTGCTCACTTCCTCTCTCTCTCCATTTCCCTGATCCCAGTAATAGTATATAGATGTCCCCTCAATTTGACTGTCTCCATCCAGATTTGAGCATGTTTCAATTTATAGCATCACTTTCAGGAGGATGTATAGTTACCCCTTGGTATCTGTGTGAAAGTGTTAGTAGCTCAGTCATACCCAACTCTTTAAGATCCCAGGGACTATAGCCCCGCCAAGCTCCTCCATCCAAGGGATTTCCAGACAAGAATACTGGTTAGCTATTCCCTTCTCCAGGGGATCTTCCAAACCCAGGGATTGAACCCAGGTCTCCTGCACTGCAGGAGGATTCTTCACAATCTGAGCCACCATCTGTGGGGATTCCAGAATCCCCACAGACACCACAATCCCAGGAAGCTCAAAGCCCTGTGTTAAATGGCTCAGTATTTGGCTATAACCCATAAACATCCTCTTGTAAAGTTTCCATAGTTTGTGGGTTACTTAGAATACCTAATGCACTATAATACTTTTGTTCTGTTTTTACTATATTTTACAATGGCCCTTAAAGATCACTATTTAGAGTCCTTCCTTGATCTGACCCAGCTTCAAGGGTCCTGGCGTTATAAGCATCCGGAGTTAGAAGATCTTAGTCAGTGTTTACTGACTACGCACTATGTGCTCCACCCTGCACCCAGTGCTATGGAGATGAATAAAAAGTAACTGTCTCTACCTTCCCAGAACTTACCAGTTCAGAAGATAAGATGCGTTCCTCCAAAACAGTTCAAGACAGGTGATAAGCACTCCACTCTGTGCTCCAGCTCAGCCTAAAGGTTTGCTGAGATCGATTACATCCATGGGGTAGAGCCCATGAGATCATTTTGTCCAACTTCTCAATACGGAAGTACTCGTCATAAGCGCCTGTTTGTGAGCATTACTGATCATTTACTGATACCTGCAAGTGGCACTCATAAAGACTGCAATGTCTTACACGCCTCTTCTGAATAAGGGATACCACCAACAAAGAAAGCTGAATCATGAAGCAAAGAAAGGAGACACGCAGCAGAACCTACTGGCCAGAACATCACCGGACCGCACCTGTTCACCCCACCGTTTAGGTTCTGATTTTCACTCTTCATTGCTCACCTGCATGGGTGTGTGCACACAAACACCATCTGTGTGTGCCCCTTACTTTTTGTGTGCCCACGCAAACCTGTACACCCCCATCTTTGAACTCGGTCTTTTCCTCCTCGTTCTTCCTGCCCCATTGGTGCCAGGGAAGGGGCACCACCAGTGTCAGAAGTGTCAGAACCACCAGCATCCCAGCTCCAAGGGTTTGATCTCCAGAGGTAATTTCACCCAACAATGCATTTTCCTGATTTAATTTCCTTTGTCACATTCTCTATCATGATTCTAAATCGACCTCAATGATGTTAATCCAGGCCAAGAATTTTAGGTGGAAGATCATATAGAATGGAATGCAATGTAGGAAGAGGTGTCAATGATTGAAGACTTCTTCTTTTTCCCGTCATGGCGGCATTTTAAATTTTTCTATTACTCATTTGGATTCCAGTCTCTGAGACTCCCTCTCCTTTCTCCTAGCTTCTAAGTCAAACAGATTTTTTCTTCTCAGAAAAATAACCCTTCAGCTACTACCAGGGACAGACTGGTATGTGGGCTGCAGCAGATGTACGAGACAAGCTCTACAGGCATGTGAAAGGGTTCACTGTCAAGACAATTTTTCTAATGCAGCTTTCCCTCTCAAGTGCCATTTATCATCTTTTATGATGTGGAACTCCTTATCGAAACATTAGATTCTCTTTTTTCACAAGTCCTGTTTGTTATCTTACCCTTGATTCAGGACAGGCTTCGAAATTAGATCGACTCGTTTCATTTCTGCTTGCAAATTCCCTTTCTTCACTTCCACTTTTAGTTTTTTCCCTTGGCCTTGAAATTCAAATTATATTCCAACATTTTGAAAAACAATGTCAATTAGAATTTGGCACTTCTCAGGGAGGTAGAGGAAGGATTGGGGGAAGGGATAGTTAGGGAGTTTGGGATGGACAGGTATACACTACTATATTTAAAATAGATAACCTACAAGGACCTAACTGTATAGCACAGGGAACTCTGATCAATGTTATGTGGCAGCCTGGATAGGAGGGGATTTGGGGGGAGAATGGATACATGTGTATGTATGGCTGAGTCCCTTTGCTGTCCACCTGAAACTATCACAACATTGTTAATCGGCTATTATCCGATATAAAATAAAGATTTTTTTAAGGCAAAAAAAAGAGAATTTGGCACTTTTGTGGAAGCTATTTGTTCCCCAAATGCCTTTAAGCACATTCACACTGATGGCTTGGTGGACCCACATCCAAAGGAAACTGAGAGTGGCTACAAAGTCACCTGGTGTGTGTCTTAGGAATGACAATGCCTCTGATGTCGTGAAGCCTTTGCTGCAAAGAGACCCAGTTGCTTTAAAATTAATACATCCAGGAATTTCCCTGGTCAACCAGTGGTTAAGACTCCCAACTTCCATTGCAGGGGGTACGGGTTTGATCCCTGGTCGGGAAACTAAGATTCCCACGCAACATTTGGTGAAGCCAAAAAATAAATAAAAATTGGGGAAAATAACTCTGAGAACAAAGTTATTAAGTCCAGTGATGATAGACTGTTAGAGCACAGAGCTGTCCCACACCCCCTGATTTACAGCGGTGTGATAGAGAAAGGAGCATTAGTCTCAGAGCATTATCTGAGAGTTATCCTCAGGTCCTGACCCACAGAGGCTGCCAGGTCATGTCACAAAAGCATGTCTGAAGACGGTGACAAAGACAGGGCTTCCTGATGTAAGAATCAGAAATACAAATGCATAACCAATCAGTTCAGTTCAGTTCAGTCACTCAGTCATGTCCGACTCTTTGTGACCCCATGAACCCCAGCACACCAGGCCTCCCTGTCCATCATCAACTCCAGGAGTTTACTCAAACTCATGTCCATTGAGTCGGTGATGCCATCCAACCATCTCATCCTCTGTCATCCCTTTCTCCTCCTGTCCTCAATCATTCCCAGCATCAGGGTCTCTTCAAATGAGTCAGTTCTTCACATCAGGTGGCCAAAGTACTGGAGTTTCAGCTTCAGCATCATTCCTTCCAAAGAAATCCCAGGGCTGATCTCCCTCAGAATGGACTGGTTGGATCTCCTTGCAGTCCAAGGGACTCTCAAGAGTCTTCTCCAACACCACAGTTCAAAAGCATCAATTCTTCGGCTCTCAGCCTTCTTCACAGTCCAACTCTCACATCCATACATGACCACAGGAAAAACCATAGCCTTGACTAGACGGACCTTTGTTGGCAAAGTAATGTCTCTGTTTTTTAATATGCTGTCTGCTGCTGCTACTGCTAAGTCTCTTCAGTCGTGTCCCACTCTGTGTGACCACATAAATGGCAGCCCAGCAGGCTCCCCTGTCCCTGAGATTCTCCAGGCAAGAATACTGGAATGGGTTGCCATTTCTGTCTCCAGTGCATGGAAGTGAAAAGTGAAAGTGAAGTCGCTCAGCCATGTCCGACTCTTATCGACCCTATGGACTGCAGCCCACCAGGCTCCTCAGTCCATGGGATTTTCCAGGCAAGAGTACTGGAGTGGGGTGCCATTGCCTTCTCCGAATATGCTGTCTAGGTTGGTCATAACTTTCCTTCCAAGGAGTAAGTGTCTTTTAATTTCATGGCTTCAGTCACCATTTGCAGTGATTTTGGAGCCCAAAAAAATAAAGTCTGACACTGTTTCCACTGTTTCCCCTTCTATTTGCCATGAAGGGATGGGACCAGATGCCATGATCTTTGTTTTCTGAATGTTGAGCTTTAAGCTAACTTTTTCTGTCTCCTCTTTCACTTTCATCAAGAGGCTCTTTAGTTCCTCTTTGCTTTCTACCATAAGGGTGGTGTCATCTGCATATCTGAGGTTATTGATATTTCTCCCAGCAATCTTGATTCCAGCTTCTGCTTCTTCCAGCCCAGCATTTTGCATGATGTACTCTGCTATAGAAGTTAAATAAGCAGGGTGACAATATACAGCCTTGATGTACTCCTTTTCCTATTTGGAACCCGTCAGTTGTTCCATGTCCAGTTCTAACTGTTGCTTCCTGACCTGCATACAGATTTCTCAAGAGGCAGGTCAGGTGGTCTAGTATTCCCATCTCTTTCAGAATTTTCCAGAGTTTATTGTGATCCACACAGTCAAAGGTTTTGGCATAGTCAATAAGGCAGAAATAGATGTTTTTCTGGAATACTCTTGCTTTTTCGGAGATCCAATGGATGTTGGCAATTTGATCTCTGGTTTCTCTGCCTTTTCTAAATCCACCTTGAATATCTGGAAGTTCACAGTTCACATATTGCTGAAGCCTGGCTTGGAGAATTTTGAGCATTACTTTACTAGCGTGTGAGATGAGTGCAATTGTGCAGTAGTTTGAGCATTCTTTGGCATTGCCTTTCTTTGGGATTGGAATGAAAACTGACCTTTTCCAGTCCTGAGGCCACTGCTGAGTTTTCCAAAGTTGCTGACATATTGAGTGCAGCACTTTCACAGCATCATCTTTTAGGCATAACTAATAGATGTCAGAAATCAGGGAAAGCTGCTCTAGGTGTGCGGTGGACCAGAAAGGAAACTAGCTGTTGGAGGCAAATCCTGGAAATGGGCTAGTGTCCTTTGACACTTCTTTTTGTGAGGGCTTGAGAGGGGCAGGGGCTTCCCCAGGTGGTTCATTGGTTAAGAACCTGCCTGCAATTCAGGAGACACTGGAGATATAGGTTCGATTCCAGGGCTGGGAAGATCCCCTGGAGGAGGGCACAGCAACCCATTCCAGTATTCTTGCCTGGAGAATCCCATCCACAAAGGAGCCTGGCAGGCTACAGACCTTAGGGTTGCAAAGAGTCAGACGTAACTGAAGTGACTTAGCACATGGAAGGGGCAGAGTTCAGGAACCTTCTGGCTCAACAGCTGTGCTGAATGAGGCTCACCAACAGGCAGCTCCACGTGGTTTTCCCAGCGGAAATTAATCACTGGCTCCCAAGACTCCCTCAGCCCTTTGTTACCTCATTTATAGCCCTTGAAATAATAGATGTGGAAGTGCTTTCTAAACTGAAAAGCACTGCACAAATGTCAGACGTTGGTGGCTTAGCAGGGGAGCAATAGATAATGCATATCTTCCATTCCTGAGTCAGAAACCAGTGGAGACAGAGACACACGGGGAGTCAGCCAGACTGCAGATCAGCTCGTCAGACTTATTTCAGATAACAGCTGGTACGGATTCAGGGCCACAGTGAACTTCCTCACCCTTCGCCCCAGAATTAAACTTATCCACCCAGTCAGGTCTGATTGCCTGCAAAACAGGTTGACCAAGGAACTGATCAGAGTTCCTTGGTTCATCAGATGAGTCAAAATAGGCTGATCAGAGGCATCAACCTCCTCCCCTAGGAGGTGTGAGGAAGGGAGCAGGGCAAGGGGAAGCCAGAGTGTTACTCTAAGTCAGTGGTCCCCAACCTTTTTGGCACCAGGGGCTAATTTAATGGAAAATAATTTTTCCATGGACTAGGAGGTTGGTTTTGGAATTATTGAAGCGAATTACATTTATTATGCACCTTATTTTTATTATTATTATTACTACATCAGTTCCACCTCTGATCATCAGGCATTAGATCCCAGAGGTTGGGGACTCCTTTTCTAAGTCCCTCCATATTGAAACACAAAGAGAAGTATAAACCATCCATTCATCATAAAGGACTTTCTGTGCTTCATGCTTCAGTCCCTCAGGCATAAATACCCTGCAGGCTCTATGTTAGATGCTGGGAACGTAGAAATCAGTGAGACCTCAGAGCATTTATAATCTAGCAGAAACTATTAACAATCCAAGGATTTTCCAGGCGGCTCAGTGGTGAAGAATTTGCCTGCTGATGCAGGAGACTTAGGAGACGTGGGTTCGATATCTGGGCTGGGAAGATTCCCTGGAAGAGGAAATGGCCACCCACTCCAGTATTCTTGCCTGCGAAATCCCATGGACAGAGTCTGGCCGGCTATAGTCCAGGGGGTCACAAAGAGTAGGACACGACCGAGCAAGCACACTCGTTAACAATCCAATGTGGTAGCCATACATTAGGAAGCCATGCAATCAGAAGGGTGGAGTTCATTCTCCTTGGGTGAACTGGGAAGGTTTCGTAGAGCAGGTGATAAGTCATTTGGCTCTTGGATTTTGTGTAGGAGTTTAGCAGGTGGAGAAGCAAAGGAAGGGAATTATTCCCAGTAAGGGAAGCAGCAGAGCAAAGACAGGAAGGGTGAAACTATGAAATGAAATGAGGCACTAATAAACAAACACACAAAGGCCTTTCAAGAGTACAAAGCTATATACTATCATATCCTACTTTACTACACACCAAGGTTAAAGGCAAAATTCAGACTAAAATCTGTGCTTTTCTTGGGAGGTGGGTGATGACATCTACGTATACTTATAGCAAAGGAGAAAAGGAAAGATACACCCATCCAAATGTAGAGTCCCAAAGAATAGCAAGGAGAGAGAAGAAAGTTTTCCTAAGTGATCAATACAAAGAAATAGAGGAAAACAATAGAATGGGAAAGACTAGAGATCTCTTCAAGAAAATTAGAGATGCCAAGGGAACATTTCATGCAAAGATGGGCTCAATAAAGGACAGAAATGGTATGGCCCTAACAGAAGTAGATGATATTAAGAAGAGGTGGTGAGAATACAAGAACTATACAAAGGAGATCTTAATAATCCAGATAACCATGATGGTGTGATCACTCACCTAGAGCCAGGCATCCTGGAATATGAAGTCAAGTCGGCCTTGGGAATCATCACTATGAACAAAGCTAGTGGAGGTGATGAAATTCCAGCTGAGTTACTTCAAATCCTAAAAGACGATGCTGTGAAAGTGCTGCACGCAAAATGCCAGCAAATTTGGAAACTCAGCAGTGGCCACAGGACATTCCTATCCCAAAGAAAGGCAATGTCACAGAATGTTCAAACTACTGCACAATTGCTGTCATCTCACATGCTAGCAAATAATGCTCAAAATTCTCCAAGCAAGACTTCAACAGTATGTGAACCGGAAACTTCCAGATGTTCAAGCTGGATTTAGAAAAGGCAGAGGAACCAGGGATCAAATTGCCAACATCCACTGGATCATCAAAAAAGCAAGAGAATTCCAGAAAAATATCCACTTCTGCTTCAGTGGATATTCCAAAGCCTTTGACTGTGTGGATCACAACAAACTGTGGAAAATTCTTCAAGAGATGGGAATACCAGACCACCTTTCCTGTCTCCTGAGAAATCTGTATGCAGGTCAGGAAGCAACAGTTAGAACCAGACATGGAACAATGGACTGGTTCCAAATTGGGAAAGGAGTATGTTAAGGCTGTATGTTATCACCCTGCTTATTTAACTTATATGCAGAGTACATCATGTGAAATACTGGGCTAGATGAAGCACAAGCTGGAATCAAGATTGCTGGGAGAAATATCAATAACCTTAGATATGCAGATGACACCACCCTTATGTCAGAAAACAAAGAGGAACTAAAGAGCCTCTTGATGAAAGTGAAAGAGGAGAGTGAAAAAGTTGGCTTAAAACTCAGCATTCAAAATATGAAGATCATGGCATCTGGGCCCATCACTTCATGGCAAGTAGATGGAGAAACTTGGAAGCAGTGACAGACTTTATTGTCTTGGACTCCAAAATCACTGCAGATTTTCACTGCAGCCATGAAATTAAAAGACACTTGCTCCTTGGAAAAAAAGCTATGACTAACCTAGACAGCATATTAAAAAGTAGAGACATTACTTTGCCAACAAAGGTCCATATAGTCAAAGTTATGGTTTTTCCAATAGTTATTTATGGATGTGAGAGTTGGACCATAAAGAAAGCTAAGCACTAAAGTTTTGATGCTTTTGAACTGTGGTGTTGGAGAAGACTCTTGAGAATCCCTTGGACTGCAAGGAAATCAAACCAGTCAATCCCAAAGGAAATAAGTCCTGAATATTCATTGGAAGGACTAATGCTGAAGCTGAAGCTCCAGTACTTTACATGTGATGAGAAGAACTGATTCATTGGAAAAGACCCTGATGCTGGGAAAGATTGAAGGCAGGAGAAGAAAGGGACAACACAAGAACAGACAGTTGAATGACATAACCAACTCAATGGACATGAGTTTGAGCAAGCTCCGGGAGTTGATGATGGACAGGGAAGCCTGGCGGGCTGCAGTCCATGGGGTCACAGAGAGTCGGATACAACTAAGTGACTGATATGAACTGATGGCTAATTCACTTTGTTGTACAACATTGTAAAGCAACCATACCCTAATAAATAAATAAATTTTACATAAAGATTTTTTAAAAGAAATAATTATAAACATAGAAAAAAATTGTTCTGAAATAAAATCAATCCCACTAGAAGCTCAGTGAGAGCTTCAGTCTCACAGGTGGCTCATGGTAAAGAATCTGTCTGCCAAGGGGGAGACGAGGATTTGATCCCTGGTAGGGGAGATACACCCTGAAGGAGGAAAGGACAACCCACTCCAGTATCCTTGCCTAGAAAGTTCCATGGATAGAGGAGCCTGGCGGGCTACAGTTCATGAAGTCGCAAAGAGCTGGACATGCCTTAGCGACTAAACAACAACAACAAAACTCCATGCTTTTAATCTCAAGATAAAATAGTAATTTTTCTTTCTAATCTTATTAACATATGTAATGAGAAATTTTGGAATTTGCTTTTGTTTCTTTTTCTACAAATAAGTCCCAAACGCATCTTAAAGAAGACACAACCTTTATGAACCACAGCACAAGCAGTCCAGTTTTGGAGTTCTTTACCAAAAGGTACAGTTTGTCAGACAATAAAAAAACAAAAGGGGATACCACTACTAACTCACTTCTATTGAAACGTTAAAGGAAATTTCCATAGGCTACAGCAACATTTAGTTAATTCCCCCTTTTTTCTTTGAGATCTTTTATTTGTTACATCAGATGTGTCTGTGTATCTCACAAATTAGTTAGACCCCATTTGAACAAATATATTTTCTTGAATCAACTTGACACTAAAATGTATACATTCAGTTCAGTTCAGTTCAGTCCCTCAGTATGTCTGACTCTTCAACCCCACGGACTGCAGCACGCCAGGCCTCCCTGTCCATCATCAACTCCCAGAGTTTACCCAAACTCTC
Organism: Redunca redunca; assembly: GCA_006410935.1. Taxonomy (NCBI): domain Eukaryota; kingdom Metazoa; phylum Chordata; class Mammalia; order Artiodactyla; family Bovidae; genus Redunca; species Redunca redunca. The sequence goes on from SJYQ01003244.1 coordinate 519,503, forward strand.
CTCTTTCACTATCATCAAGAGGCTCTTTAGTTCTTCCCCACTTTCTGCCATAAGGGTGTTGTTATCTGCATATCTGAGGTTGTTGATATAAATGGGGAAAAATCCAAGAGCAGGTACCACTGAACAGCCAGCATATCACAGCATATCAGAGGTCTTCAAAATAAGTTCACTTCAAAAAGTGTATTTAAAAATAATCAATGAATTATGGTTACTGTTTCTTGATAATACAGCTTTTTTTTTTAACGCTATGGTAGACACTTCGCTATGTAAAAAGTGAATTATTAGCCTTATTTTCAGAGGTGTAGCTCAGAGAGCTTACCCTTTACTCGTGTCATATGGCCACCAACGCAGGGACGGCATCTGAATTGAGGTCTGTCTAAAGTTTAAATCATCTTGCATGTGCTTAGTGCTTTATGAAATAACTACAACTGATTAATTTACATAATCTCAATTCTGTAAACATAGCTTAGTAACTTTCTGTAAAATCCCCTTTCTTATCCTATCTACTTCAAACCTGGTCAGAAACTCTCCTCAATAGCCCTCTTTAAGACAAATAAAGCCTTCTTTAGATAAGGGAATACCCTCCCCTTAATCATTCATGTTTTCTGTTCTTAACATATATATTTGCAATATATATGAGCTATGTGATAGTTACAAGCTATGTAGGTGAGAATACAAATTCCCATTCAATGTGCAGAGAATTCACTTGTCATTCCAGAATAAAATCCCTATTCAAACACATTTCCCACTGTTCTCCATACACTGAAAAGCAAAATATTTTGACTCTTTCCTCCAAGTTTAAATTTTTAGGATCCTCTTATATGCAGTTGTCATAATTTTGTTTTTGAGCAGCTTTCCTTCATCCTAGGGAATGAAATTGTATCCATCTGTCATCTGAACTTTTTCAAAGAAGCTTTCTCCAAAATCTGAGGACAGCCCTTGCCTACAAAGTCAAAGATATCAGAGTCACTTTCTCCAACTGTTCCCATCACATCCACTCACCAGATACTTTTCCCTGATTTTAAAGGTGCCCCAGAGCCTGTGCCCTTCACCACCCTCTGTCTTGTTCCCACCCCCCACCTGACCCTGTTAATCTGCTCGGGGGTTACCTTTGACCCCTAATGACTCATCTGGGCTTCACAACAGCATCCTCAACAAACACCAATCAGAACTCTTGACCAGAATATTTCCAAATGTCAGTTTGTCCCCCGCTTCTGCATGGCAGTTTCTGTTTCCAGGGGCCCATTGTTTTGTCATAGTTATGACTATGACATAGTTAAGAGTACCAAATTAGAGGAAAAAGTTTTCAACAAAATAACAAGGAGTAAGTACATTTAATGTAGTAAAAGATGACACAAAAAATTAAGATCTTCAATTAACAAGTGGATAAACAATTCACCAAAATTAAACACAACTGATTAACAAACTTGGATGAAATTTTCACCCTCTCAAGTAACCAAAGTAATACAAATTGAAACAATGAAAAAATAAAGTTTGGTAATAAAAATATTTAAAAGATATCCAATGTTGCAAAGGTTTAGGAAGACAGATATTCTGGTCAATGGGTAAAATTTTTGATGAAAGCAATATCAGGGTGTTTACTTTCAACTTGAAGATTTTCTGATAAGGATAAAATGGACAAAATATATACACAAAGATACTCAGCAGTATTTGTAATAGCAACAAAATTAGAAGTATTCTTGGGCTTACCTGGTGGTCCAGTGGTTAAGACGATGCTTCCACTGCAGGGGACACAGCTTCAATCTCTGGTTGTGGAACTAAGATCCCACATGCCAAGCAGCATGGCCAAATTAAATAAATAATAAAAATTTAAAAGTCCTTCTTCTTTAAAAAGGAAGTATCCTTAATGTCTATTTTTAGACAAATAGTTTTATGATGCTAATGAAGACTTTAATGCGTATGAAAATATGTATGTATAATTACGAAAATACAAGCAGATATGCGTAGAAATAGACAAAAGGAATTAGCGACGATTGAAGTTAAATGATGGAACTATGAGTAATCTTTAACCTCACCCAACTTTTCTATGTTACTCAATTTTTAAAAAATAAGAATATATTATATCTATAATAAGGGGGAAAACTTTTAAAAAGGCACTTGAATTGATAATCAAGAGACCTCTTTCTAGTCTAAGTTCTACCACTAAAAAATTATTGTGCTTTGAATAATTCACAGCATCTTTCTGAGCAGAATTTTAGATCTGGGAGTGTGGTGGCTTTATAGTGTGTCAACTTGACAAAACAGAACTGGTTCTTAAAATTCTTTTCCCTATAAGTTCCCAGTGGGGTTGCAAAAGACTCAGACATTACTAAGCTACTAAACAGCAACAATGTTATCATATCAATGATATCATATGTCCTAGAGACTATAAAAGTGACTAACTAGAAGAACCCAAAACAGGAATGGTTAAAGAAAGTGGTTGTCCTAGGGAATGAGCCTCGAAATGAGAACAATGTCTCCTTGGAGCCCTGAGGCTCCTTGAGAGGAGGGGCTGGCTCAGAGTGAAGGCTGCATAGGTGACCGGGATCTGGAGACAGAGAGAGAATAATTCAGGTCTGATGACTTGTTAAGTCCCTCAGTCAAGCTGAGTGCAGAACTGGACTTGCAGTTATGCAGGCTATCTGAGTACCTTTGGGCTGCTTTAACAAAATACCACAAACTGGGAGGCTTATAGACAATAGAAATTTATTTCCCACAGGTCTAGACACTGGAAAGTTCAAGATCAAGGTGCTGGCAGATTTGATGTCCCCTGAAAACCAGCTTCCTCGGAGTCTTCTCACTGTGTCCTCATGAGGAGGATTCGGGAGCTCTCACATAAGGGCATTAATCCCATTCATGAAGATTCTACTCTCATTACCTCGTCACTTCCAAAGGCCCCACCTCCAAAAACCATCACCAGGTTGGTTAGGATTGCAACATATGAATGCAGGGGCCTCACATTCAGACCACAGAACAAGCCAGTAAGTCTGCTTTTGAATTCGCTCTCTGGATTTTGTCTTAAAAATATAGGAACTTCCCTTGTGCTCCAATGGCTAAGATCCCATGCTCTCAATGCAGGGGACCCAATGCATACTCCCAGTTAGGTTCAGTCCCTGGTCTGGGAACTAAGATCCCCACTAAGACCTAGCATAGTCAAAGAAATTTGTTAAATACATAAAAAGAATGTTTTAAGAATGCCCCATATACACAACAGCCTCTACTCCCTCGCCACCTCCAGTGGAGGACCTTGCCTTCCTGTCTTTGCAAACCTGTGTGTGTTGGATGCCTAGTCCTGTGTATTTGCCTAGCAAGTTGGAAGTTCCTTGCTTTGTGAATTAATAATAGAATTCTTTTTTAAGTGGTAAGTCCAAGTTTATCTAGCAATGCTGTCTTTAAATCTAAGGAGGTCCTGTTGATTTGATTAGGGTGGGTGACTAAATTGAATTTCTGGGTTTGAGACCTCTCTGGTCACCTCAACCAGAGTATTCTGTGTTGTTCAGTCACTCAGTTTTGTCTGACCCTTGGTGATCCCATAGGCTGTAGCCCACCAGGCTCCTCTGTCTATGGAATTCTCCAGGCAAGAATACTGGAGTGGGTAGCCATTCACTTCTCCAGAGGATCGTCCAGACCCAGGGGAGATTCTCCTGTACTAAAGGCAGATTCTTTACTATCTGAGCCACCAGGGAAGCCCAGAAAACACAAATGGGGGTGCAAAGGAGCCTCAGTGGCAATAACTGATCACTGAGCCTGCCCAGGTCTCCCTGCCCAATCCTTTCCCAAACTAGGCCTTCCGGAAAATTCTGAGGCCCTTCTAAACCTGAGATCCTGGGCCTGAGAGGCTGGGCACCTGGGGCAAGGAAATCCTTTCTGCAGTCTGTAGGTGTATTAAGCCCAGGCAAGGGCACCCCTTCCCTGAGGCCAGCGGGAGGGGTTGCTCTGCTGGGTTTTAAACTCTTTTTAGAGAAACACTTTTTTCAAATTGAATCACTAGTAAATTTTAGTCTTGTACAAAAGTTAAAAAATAGCATTCAAGGATCACCTAAGGGAGTAAAAAGAGCAACCATGCATCTCACTGTCCTCACTCAGTGCTTATTCTCTCCTGGCTCTAGTCCATGTGAACACATAATTTTGCTTGGTTGTAATCAGAAGGAGCGTACAATTTTCTATTAAAGCAATAAAGTTTTAATGACATATGGATATAGAAGGCAAAAGGCTATAAAGCAAAATTTATGTGGGTTTGGAGGGAAAAATCCATTTTAAAGGGGAGAATATAGGCTAATTGCACATATTAGAGCAGTACGCTTGGGACCATGTTTATAAAGATTTTAATAAAATTCCTTCTCTTTCCTTTTGATACCATTCCTTAACCAGGTCATTTTGAAATAAACATTATATATGTTCAGTCTGTATTTGTACCATTTGATTTTAAAAACAATCATGGTAGTTAAGAAGGAAAAAAATCCATAGCTCTTAGGGCTAGAAGGGACCTTAGAAATATTACTTCCAACCCAGAAAGAGGCAAATTGTTCATGGCATTTGGAGTTACATAAGCGAGGCTGAGTCTTGCCATGTAAATCCAGCTCACCTCAAATTATAAGTTGACAAGCATTTCTCTATGACTCACCATGAGTCTGGTGCTAGGGTTATTAGGGGTCACAAAATGGTAGACCTTTTTCCCACAAGGTCCTTACAAATTTCTTTTAAAAATTGCGGCAAGCATCGACTGAACCGTTAGTGAACTGACCTGACATATTACATATTTAGGGCTTCCCTGGTGGCTCGGCCGGTAAAGAACCCGCCTGGCAGTGCAGGAGACCTGCCCTTGATCCCTGGAAGATCCTCTAGAGAAGGGAATGGCTACCCACTCCAGTTTTCTTGCCTGGAGAATCCCCTGGACAGAGGAGCCTGGCTGGCTACAGTCCATGGGATCACGAAGAGTCAGACATGACTGAGCGACTAGGCACACAGGACCACATATTTCATCGTCCCTTTGTTTTCTGTCTGTAATTCGGTATTTGAAGGTAAGCCCCAGGCAAGAACTTTGTTGGGCTCACTGCTGTATCAGCTACCCCTCAGTCTTAGCCTGCTTGGGTTACTATAACAAAACATAATATTGATTGAGTGCCTTAAACAACAAACCTTTATTTCTCATAGCTCTGGAGGCTGGGAAGTGCAAGATCAAGGTGCCAGCAGATCTGATGTCTGGGGAGAGCCTTCTTCCTGGCTTGTAGATGACCGCCCTCTCACTGCGTATTCATGTGGCATAGAACGAGCTCTGGTCTCTTCATTGCCTTATAAGGGCCCCAATCCTAGTCTGAGGGCTCCATTGATGATCTCTTCCAAACCTCCCAAAGGCTGTCTCCAAAATCCACATTGTTGGAATTAGGACTTCAGTATCTGAGTGTGGCGGTACACACACATTCAGTATGCAGTGTGAATTCAGACCTCCTATAGTGTCTGACTATTGTGTCTCCCAAAGGGTCAACTAACTCCTACTTTCTGTTACTTTCTTATTAGATTTACAGCCCCATAGCCTCCTACTAGCTTTCCTGCTTCCTCTCCAGTTCCAGACTGCAAGGTAACTGGATTAAAAAAAAAAAAAAAAAACACTCTATCTCAAATAACATGTAAGATTTTATTCTTTGAGAAGATGGGCTGTCTGTTTCTCTCATAACTACTCCATGTGGGTACACTAGTGAGAAAGCAAATTGACTCACATGAACTCTACCTCCCCTAAAGTTTAGGCATCTGTTCCTGGAGACCCAGGAGACACAGATTTGATCCCTGGGTCAGGAAGATCCCCTGGAGGAGGAAATGGCAACCCACTCCTGGAAATTCCATGGACAGAGGAGCCTGCCTGGCTGTACAGTCCATGGAATCACAAAGACATGACTGAACTGCCAAACTTGCATGCATGCACCCTGCAGAAGTGTGCTCACCAAGATAAGTGGCCAAGAACACAAGCCACTCTCCCTGATTCAAACAGAAGGAGATTTGCAAGGAATTATACTCACGGCTCACAGTAGCAGAGGCAGAGGAGAGCCACCCTGGAGAGAGAGCTACCCTGACCTTCTAAAACAGCTTTCTAATGCACACCACAGAGCTGGACTGCCAGGTTTCCGGCCACAATCAGGAACTTGCTGGTCAATCCCAAAGCTGTCAATATACCACCGAATCCAGAGGCACACGTCCGCTGCAATGCAGCCTCCTGCCCCTCCCACCTCCAAGGGTGCCTCTCCCGCCAGCGTAACCGCTTGGCAGGATCTAAATCACACCAGGGGATTTCTCTGGTGGTCCAGTGGCTGAGACTCCACGCTCCCAATGCAAGGGGCCTGGGTTCAGTGCCTGGTCCGGGAACTGGATCCCACATGCTGCAACTTGGATGGAAGATCCCTCGAGCTACAGCTAAGACCCAGCCCAGCCAAACAAATAATAAATAAATGATAAACCTTTTCAAAACCAAAATCAACCGCATCAGAAGTGGAACTGCAAGCAAGTCTAGGGAGGGGATGCTGGGCTTTTCAGACTCTATAATATCAGCTGTTTAGAGAGAAGGAGATTGAAACACAGGCTGAGGAATCCCAGCCACACTGTCTTCTACACTGAGAGGAAGGGAAACCCACCAAATTCAAGGGGGCGGTCTTCGTATGCTGCCTTTGCAAACTCATTTCAGAGTTATTAGTTTTCTCAATCAACAAATTGTTTCCAGTTTCATTGAGATAGAATTGACATACAACATTTTACAAGTTTAAGGCAGAGAGCACAGTGATTGGATATTTGTATATACTGTGAAATAACCACCACGTTAAGTCTAGTTAACATCCATCACCTCACTCAGTTACCAGTGTTTTTCCTTGTGATGAGAGCCCTGAGGAACCCTCGGGTCAAAGATGAATTCCCCCATGAGCACCCAATCCCTGCTCACTTCTTTCCCTCCGTATGTTGTGTGTTTTCACGGAAGACAGAAATGGATGTTCTCCATTTCTGATCAACAGTACATGACATCTGACCTGAGAGTGGTGTTCAGGAAAAAAAGAAGGAGGGAGGGAAGGAGAGACAGGGAGAAAGGGAAAATATAGGATGGAAGGAAGAGAGGAAGGGAGGGAAGGAGGATAGGAGGCAACAAGAAAGAAAGGAAGGGGAGAGAGAGGGAAAGAAGGGAAGGGCAGAGGAAGGTAGGAAGTCAGCCTTATATAGCACAAGTAGTCAATTAGCAAGTAGTAATAGAACTGATCTAATAAGCTCCTGGGTAAAGCGAACACAATCTATGCCTGGAGTGAAGAGCTACTCTCCGCCCCATCTCAGCATCTCCTTGGTCCAAACTAGCTTCTCTCCTGACCCACCCCAAGGCTCCCAGCCCTTGAGGATGAAGGACTATCCTTGGTTTGACCTCCATAAAGCCCTTTTTTCCTACTCAGATGCCCAATCTGTGGAACTGTGGACAGGGCACTAGCCTGTCAGCTGTGAGACCTGCAATCCTGTTGAAGCTCTGCTTATCTGAATGACCTTGGGCAAGTCGCTTAACCTCTCTGAGGCCTCATCTTAAAGGTGCTCATACAGTAAAGGACACACCGCGTGATCTCTAAGAATTCCTCCTGCCCCAGAATCGTGTGATACTGGGTCACGCTGGCCAGCTCCATCTGCCAGCTTTGAGTTTTGTTTGTGGCTGCAGCCCTAGCCCTTCCCCTTCCCCTCAGCTTCCTCCTTGGGCTGGTCACCTATTTACAGTCCAAATACAGGTCTCCATCTTGAGGAAAATAGCACCTTCCCCACCACAGACAGGCAAGATCTATAAACAGGGCCGAACGCTATACGTGTTCATCTCAGGCAAACACTGAACCTCAGGCTAGACACAGAGGTCAGCTCAAAGGCTGCCCCCGCAAGGTTTTGCCCAATCTGATTAAGTCCAGGTGATCCCAGGCACCTTTCTCCATCAAGGATGCTTCTAGCTCTGCAAAGACACCAGCAGATCCTTGTGGGGTTTCTGCATCTGCTCAGAAGTCTGCTCCTCAGCACAGCCCAGTTTCTATTTTCTGTGCTGCTCCTTCTCAGCCCTGGTCCCTGGTTTCTCCTCCTTTTCTTTTTTTGATAAGAAAGCCACATGCATAAAGTCCTCTCCAGGGAGGCAAAGTGGCCTCTTGTGTTTATCCATCACGTGGACACCTTAGCTGTCAGCTGTTAAGGAAAGCTCTAGATCCACCCACATCTTCAACTCCCAAGGGCACAGGAGAATAGCATAGGTGTACTGCTTTCTCGGAGACTGAAGAAGGAAAGAAGATGGGTGCAGATTAAGGTATTGCCCTGAGGGAAACGTAGGGCAGAAAATCCACTAATATTAATGGTCCAAGCACTAAGGTGAGTCCGAGTCAGGATCCACAGGATGCAGGTGTCCCACCCCTCTCCTAAAGGGAGACAGGTGCCCGAATTGTAATTCACATAAAGAATCCTGGGAGAAAATATCAAATCCAGCCTACCGACAGTCCCCAGAAAGGAGTCATCGGTTCTGTCTTGGGGAACATCAAGATAGATATTCACAGGGAAGAAAAATTTGAAGACTGTCTAGATTTTTCAGTTTTATTAAATAGTGGTAACTAGTGGGCTTTCCTGGTGGCTTGGATGGTAAAGCATCTGCCCGAAATGTGGGAGACCTGGAGTTCGATCCCTGGGTTGGGAAGATACCCTGGAGAAGGAAATGGCAACCCACTCCAGTATTCTTGCCTGGGAAATCCCATGGACAGAGGACCCTGGTAGGCTACAGTTCATGGGGTCGCAAAGAGTTGGACATGACTGAGCGACCTCACTTTCAACAGTGCTTTCCACCTTGGGACTTCCCTGATGGTCCAGTGGCTAAGACTCCATGCTTCCAGTGGAGGGGGCTCAAGTTCAATCCCTGGTCAGGGAACTAGATCCCACATGCCACAATGAAGGTCAAAGAACCCACACAGCCAAATAAATAAATAAACAAATAACAATAATGCGTTCCATCTTTGCTGCACTTTCTAATTTACAAAATATCTCCTGGACTTTATCTTCTCTGATGTGTTCAGGCCTGTATTCCCTCACTTAGTGACTGAGCTCCGTGTGTGCCAGGCAAAGCTCTAAAGATGAAAACCACACAGCCCTGGTCCTCTAAGAGCTCACCTCTGCTAGGACCAGAAGGCAAGTAAACATGTGATAGCGAGACAAAGGTTCTGTCCCAAAGTGGAAGTTAATGTGGTGGCCAAAAGGGGTGTGAATTTTATTGTAACCATGGGTTGAGTGGGAAAGAAGATTTGGGGACAGAGTGAAGAAGAGAACATTTGGGGATGCTAGGTATTAGCAGGAGGATCTGGGGTGTGACAGAAGGTTGATATGGAAAAGAACATTCTGGAACAACACCAGCAAAGGCAGAGACTGAATATAGTCAGAATATAGGGAAGAATTTGGGCAGAAGTACAAAAGACACAAGAAGATGCAGGATCTCCTTTGGGGTGATCCTGAGGTGAGAAATGCAGATGTGGGGGGGCATCAGAATTACTTGAGAAACTTTAGAATACACACATCACCGTCTTCCTGGGGAGGAAAGAAAGAAAAGAAAGTGTTTGTCGCTCAATCATGTTCAACTCTCTGTGATCCCACAGATTAGAGCCCACAAGGCTCCCCTGACCAAGGGATTTCCCAGGCAATAATATTGGAGTGGGTTTCCACCTCCAGGGGATCTTCCCTACCCAGGGACTGAACCCACATCTCCTGTATTGTAGGCAGATTCTTTACCACTGAGCCACCTGGGAAACCCATCCATTGGAATGGCTACCAACAAAAAACCCCAGAAAATACCAAGTGTTGGCAAGGATGTAGAGAAAATGAAACCCTTGTGCACTGTTGGTGGGATTGTAAAATGATGCAATCAGATGGAAAACAGCACAGAGTTTCCTTTAAAAATCAAAAATAGAACTATTTTTAGATTCAGCAATTCCACTTTGGGGAATTCATCCAAAACACTCAAAACAAGATCTTGAAGAGATATTTGCACACTCAGGTTAATAACAGCATTATTCACAGAAGCCAAGCAGTAGAAGCAACCCAAATGTCCATCGACGAATAAATAAACTAAAAGTGAAAATGTATACACACAGTGGGATGCTCGTCAGCCTTAACAAGGAGGGAAACTCTATCATGTACTACAACATGGATGAATCCTGAGATATCACGCTAAACGAAGTAAACCAGTCACAAAAAGACAAATCCTGGGCTCCGATTCTGTATCCCTACCATCCATTGGCTCTGTTCTCCTGGAGGAATGGTCTGTATTGAAGAGGAAAAGTTAAAACTTTGCATAACCTCCTGCTGGTTCTGCCTCTGTAACTCAGCTTGCTCCTTGCAAAGTCTGGATCACGTAGGTCAAGTAGTCTCAGAAAGTGGGGACTTACAATACTAGGAACTGGAGCTTATCTCACTCACCCTTGTCCTGCTCTTTGCAATTGCCCAGCCCCTGGAAACCTGCTTAATCGTGCCTGTCTGTGTAAAGGTCAGGCTTCCCCCTCCTCATCTTGACTGCTGTTCCCATGCGCGTGAAACCACTTGGTTTAAACCAGCCTATTAGCAGTTGTGTTGCCCACTATAGTAGGTTTATAAAAACTCTGTAACCCCTTTGGGGCTCAGAGCTCTGGGCCTGCAGATGTAATAAACCTAAATTCTTCAACTCCCTGAGGGTGGTGCTTGGTTTCTCTATTACTGGTTTCTGCAACAGTATCAGCTTGCTGACCTTCATGGTAGAAAAATGGGCTCGGCTCCTCCAGACCTCATATTTGCATACCACCTTATTCAAAGGGAAAAAAAAAAAAAAAAAAAAAACAGGTTTTCCTTCCTCTAGCCCTCATACAGAAGTCCTGCATTTACTCTACGTGGATCAAACAGAACCAAACTCTGGAGTGAAGTGCCCATACATGGAACAGCTTGGACTTCTGAGCCAATCTCTGTGATATGAGACAGAATTTTGCTGACTGAATCTAATCAGGAGCCCACCCCTTGGGTGCTGCTGCTGCTGCTGCTAAGTCGCTTCGTGAGGGGCAGGGTAAAGTCTACCCAAACCGCATGGCAAATACAAAGTAAGGAAGTGATTCTTCAAAGGAAATCTGCGGGCTGTGAGCAATGGGAGAGGGAAGGAATGGATGCTAGGTAAGAAGCCAACTCTTGGATTTCCCCTGGCTGTGCAGTGGATAAAAATCGGCCTGCCAATGCAGGGGACATAGGTTCAATTCCTGGTGATCCCAAATGCCTCGGAGCAACTAGGCGCATGCCCCACAACTACTGGGCCTGTGCTCTAGAGCCCTCGAGCCCCAACTATCAAGCCTGCGTGCTGCAACTTCTGAACCTGCACACCCCAGAACCCACATGCCCCAACTACTGAGCCCAAATGCCTAGAACCATGTTCCACGGCAAGAGAAAGCAATGCAATGAGAAGCTTGCCCACCACAATGAAGGGCAGCCACCACTCACTGCCACTAAAGAAAGCCCGTGCACACCAATGAAGACCCAGTGCAGCCATAAACAAATAGTAAATAAATAATTTTTAAAACGAAGTCAACTCTGGTCCATGAGAGAGTAAAAGGAAAAAGAGTCATCAAAGATGGCCCCAAGATTTCTGGTGTGGCAAGCTGAAGAAGGACATAGATGCTCTTAACAAAGACCAGAAATATAAGAGGAGAAGCACTTTTGAGGGTGGCACAGAGAGGTAAGGAGCACACATGAATTTATTGTTGGAAAGAAATAAGAGACGTATCCCATGGACAGAGGAACCCGGCAGGCTACAGTCCATGGGGGTCATGAAACAGTTAGGTATGACTTAGCGGCTAAACAACAACAAAAGACATATAGTTCTTTGATGCCTGATGGTCAGTTCTGGCGCTTTCCAGTAGCCCCACACAAGTGAAACCACACCTAAATGATCCCAGCATTTTCCATAACACTAAGCCGCGTCTCTTTAGAGTTCTGAAATACTCCATTCTTGATTTGCTGTTAGTGATTCCCTCTGACCCTGCTAAGTATTTCCTCTTCCTCTTTAGTACTACAACTTACGATGATCTCTGGAAATGGGGGTTGAGCAGGTGCAGATCTGAAGACAAAACATTCCTCTTCATGTGAGAAATTAATCTGTAGCTCTAATTGCCTCAAACTCTAAATGAAAAAAAAAAAAAATCTGCCTTCTCCCAGCATTCAAAATAGAACACAGGCTTTATCTGAATAAAGAAAATAATCTGTCAGGGGGAAAAAAAGGACTTAAGCTGCTAAAACGTCAATCTTACCACATTGTTAAGAAAAGCAACTTTAATTACATTCACATCTACAAAGAATGATTTCTTTTGAGTGGTGCGCCCAGGAGCCTAAAGGTCTAAGAACTGAGAATTGACAAGGTACCTTAAACAAAGGCAGTGGGGAAAGAGCAAAGTATAATGGGGGAGGGGCATGTTTTCGGAACTGGAGACTTTGAGCCCTAGAGTCAGCCAGCCATGAAGCCCTTTAGGGCCTCCGTCAGGTCCTGTACTGAGGTTCTGTCACATGTGATAGGAGGTTGCGGTTTTAGTCACTAAGTCGTGTCTGATTCTTTTGCAGCCCCATGAACTGCAGCTCACCAGGCTCCTCTGTCCATGGGATGTCCCAGGCAAGAATACTGGAATGGGTTGCCATTTCCTTCTCCAGAGGATCTTCCCTGGAGTTGAGGGATCAAACCCAGGTCTCCTGCATTAGAGGCAGATTCTTTACTGCTGACCCACCGGGGAAGCCCCGTGATAGAAGGTGCCGAGGTGTAAATGTTCTCAAGTTGCCTTTCACATCTATGAAAACATCACAGAAAGTTGAGTCTGAACTCTTCCCCCACCTCAATACTTATTTTATCGTGTAGAATGTTATGCCCAGAGTCCGAGTCCCCAAAACTGAGAGAATAAGATGTCCACAGCAATGCAAAAACATAAAGGGGTTTAATTACTAGCCGGAGCTAGGGCTCCCGTCTCATCCAGCACAGTGGAGTCTTGACGAGAGCCCCGAGCTCTGAATTACAGCTGCTTATATACAGGTGGTCTTTTGTCTGAGCAATTGTGTGTGATGATTGACTCAACCTTGGGTCATCATGGTGACTGACATAACCTTGATTGACTCAACCTTGGGTCATCATGGTGATTGACTTAACCTTGATTGACTCAACCTTGGGTCATCAGGGACCTTGGTGTCATCAGGGACCTTGGTGGGGCTTCCTAGAATTATGACTCATGCTTACAAGAACCTGAGGCTTAGGCCTAGTGTGGCCTGTTGAGCCTGTCATGGCTCAGGTCAGGTCCCAACATAGAACACAGCCTCACTGGTTTTTCTATATCCCTAAGAACTATACAGAACAATGACCTGGAATTTTCCAATTAACAGATATCCAAACAGAGGCCAAGGAAGGGGTCCCACCTGAGATGATCCAGAAAATCAATGGTGACTCAGAACTTGATGGACGAATACCATATTTTGCCCCAGAAGCCAGGCCAAAGAACAATTAACTAAAAATAAAAAGCAGCGGAACTTGCCTGGTGGTCCAGTGGCTAAGACTCTAGGCTCCCAATGCAGGGGGCCTGGGTTCAATCCCCGGTCAGGGAACTAGATCCCACATGCTGCAACTAAAACCCCGAATGCTGCCACTAAGACTCAGTCGAGCCAAATGAATGAATGAGTATTAAAAGCTAGCAAATAAAAGGCAGCTTGTTCTTACTTCAGGGAAAAGGAGCCTACCCTCATCCATCTTCATGTTTTCCACCTTTCGTCCTCCCCAGAAAAAACGGGGAGAAACATAAGTCAAGTGCCTCCATATAGGAAAGCCACCAAGGAAGCTGGCTTCTGAGGCAGTGACGCAGGGGAACATGGTCTGGTACAGGGCAGCCCTTAGCCAAGCAATTGCTCTGTACCAGGGTGTGTAAACAAGCACTGGGAGGGAAGATTTAGCAACTCAAAAGACTGATTGCTTCAATAAGCTTCAAGGGCTGTACCTCAAGAGCCAGCGGCTGACAGGCAGCCAGATGTAGACGTCCTCTGCTCAAGTCTAGGCTGCTGCATTGTGGCTGCATTGAGTTTACCTGGTGGCTCAGATGGTAAAGAATCCGCCTGTAATGTGGGAGACCTGGGTTCGATCCCTGGGACAGGAAGATCTGTTGGAGGAAGGCATGGCAACCAACTCCAGTATTCTTGCCTGGAGAATCCCCATGGACGGAGGAACCTGGTGGGCTACAGTCCTTGAGGTCGCAAAGAAATGGACACAACTGAGCAACTAAACACAGCATATATCCCTTCTCCAGTGGATCTTCCCGAGCCAGGAATTGAATAGGGATCTCCTGCATTGAAGCAGATTCTTTACCAACTGAGATATCAGGGAGGCCCATATATATATAATCATTGCAGAAGGCTCTGCTCACTTCCCAGTGTCAGTCTGATTACTTACCTACTGGCCTTTTCTCTTCTTACTTTCTATTCAAGAGCAAAACCATTTGAGACACTCTGTCCTTGATTAGTATGTGTCTCCCCACTCCTGCATTCATCTCCGGAGATTTTTAGGAGCATTAAGAAATAGCTGGAGAAAACAAAAAGGCTGGTGGACCCCAGAAATCTATTGAGGCAGCTCCAAAGAAGACATTCAAATGCCCAGTAAGCACAGGAAAAGATGCTCAGCATCACTAATTATTCAGTTCAGTTCAGTTCAGTCGCTCAGTTATGTCAGACTCTTTGTGACCCCATGAATCGCAGCACGCCAGGCCTCCCTGTCCATCACCATGTCCCGGAGTTCACTCAAACTCACATCCATCGAGTTGGTGATGCCATCCAGCCATCTCATCCTCTGTCGTCCCCTCTTCTCCTGCCCCCAATCCCTCCCAGCATCAGTCTTTTCCA
>SJYQ01003244.1:534621-587736 GCA_006410935.1 Redunca redunca
CACTGGAAAAACCATAGCCTTGACTAGACAGACCTTTGTTGGCAAAGTAATGTCTCTGATTTGCAATATGCTGTCTGGGTTGGTCATAACTTTTCTTCCAAGGAGAAAGTGTCTTTCAATTTCATGGCTGCAGTCACCATCTGCAGTGATTTTGGAGCCCAAAAAAACAAAGTCTGACACTGTTTCCACTGTTTCCCCATCTATTTCCCATGAAGGGATGGGACCAGATGCCATGATCTTCATTTTCTGAATGTTGAGCTTTAACCCAATTTTTTCACTCTCTTCTTTCACTTTGATCAAGAGGCTTTTTAGTTCCTCTTCACTTTCCATCATAAGGGTGGTGTCATCTGCATATCTGAGGTTTTGATATTTCTTACGGCAATCTTGATTCCAGCTTCTGCTTCTTCCAGCCCAGCATTTCTCATGATGTACTCTGCATATAAGTTAAATAAGCAGGGTGACAATATACAGCCTTGACGTACTCCTTTTCCTATTTGGAACCAGTCTTTTGTTCCATGTCCAGTTCTAACTGTTGCTTCCTGACCCACATACAGGTTTCTCAAGAGGCAGGTCAGGTGGTCTAGTATTCCAATCTCTTTCAGAATTCTCCACAGTTTACTGTGATCCACATAGTCAAAGGCTTTGGCACAGTCAGAAAAGCAGAAATAGATTATTAAAGACATGCAAATGAAAACTACGATGAGGTACCACCTCACACCAGTCAGAATGGCTGTCATTAAAAAGCCTACAAATAACAAATCCTAGAAAAGCTGTGAAGAAAAGGCAACCCTCCTACACTGTTGGTAGGAATCTAAATTGGTGCAGCCCCTATGGAAAACAGTATGGAGGTTTCTCAGAAAACTAAAAATAGAATTGCCATATGATCAAGCAATTCCATTCCTGGAAATATACCTGGACAAGACTGTAATTCAATAAGATACATACACCTCTGTGTTTGTTAGCAGCACTTTTCAGAATAGCCAAGACATGGGAACAACCTAAATGTCCATCAAGAGATGAATGGATAAAGATGTGGTACATACATACAAATGGAGTAAGACTCAGCCATAGAAAGAATGCTGTTTGCAGCAACATGGGTACAGCCAGAGAGTTGTAAGTGGAGTAAGTCAGAAAGAGAAAGACAAATACCATATGAGATCACTTACATGTGGAATCTGAAATATGACACAGATGAGCTCAAAGACAAAACAAAGACAGACTCATGGAGGGAGAGAATAGACTTGTGGCCGCTGAGGGGTGGAGGAGGGAGGGGTGGATCAGGAGTTACGAACAGATTGTTACATTTAGAATGGATGAACAGCAAAGTCCCACTGCACAGGGATTTTAATAACAGGGAATTACCACTCAGCATTCTCTGATAAACCATAACAGGAAAAAATATTTAAAAAGAATGTAAACGTGTACAACTGAGTCTCTTTGCCATACAGAAAATATTGGCAAAACATTGTAAATCAACTACAACTTAAAAAAAAAAAAAGTCTAAAAAAAAGGGAAAAAGGAATCCATCAAGGCAGGAAATTGCAACTAAGTTGCCATTTTTTAAACAGCGGTCTGGGGAGGTGCAGCACCCTCAGACAGGAAAACTCCAGGCTAAGTCCAACTTCCATGAGGACCATGGTTGGACCAAAATTTCACGTGCAGAAGTCAGAAGGTTCCAGCTGGTCCACAAATCAGTGTACAAGAACACCTGAAGTGGCTGTCTCACTCGGGGCATTAATGAAGACAACAAAAAGATGGAACGGAATCTGACCCGTGGAATAAGAGCGGCGGAGTTTCCTGTACAGTTAACTTAAATATAATTATACAAGGGACAACGGTAAGAAGTGTACGGCAGGGCTCTGATGCTCACTTCCAATCTCCCCTCACTGGAAAACAGGTGAGAAGCTTTCTTAAAAGGTGACGGGAACTGCCTTTGGTCCTGTGCGGGTTTTCTTCTCGTGTGAGCCCGGTTCGGCCGGTCCTCTGCATCTCAGGCTGTTCTTGTTCCAGGCCATTCTGTGCCAGAATGGTTGTTTCCTGATATCAGCATCATTACGACTAATTTCAGAAAATGTCTGTCTCTTAGCCTCAGGTTTTCTAGAGTCTTCGTGTATTGTACTTACAGAAGAGTGCTTGCTTTTCTCCCAGGGCCCTCTGTTGAATGCCTATTTGCCAGCCATTTATCACCACGGGACTGGCTTTTTCTCCTCCATGACTGTGGCTTTCTGTCTCTCCCTGAATACCCCTGTCTGAAACCTCTGGGTTGCCCCCAAAAAAATCCTCAAGAAAGATAGGACGTTTAGAAGCTTGCTCCTTTTGAGAGAAATAAGAATTTTTGCAAATTCACATAGAAATGTTTCTCTTCCCCACCTCTGCAAAATCATTGCTGACTTGCTACTTCTGGCACACCCTCCCTGCCAACAGGAGCCCTAGATTTGATTCTTTTTTTTTTTAAGTTTTAAATTTCATGTATTTATTTCCTGTGCGGCTGTCCTGGGTCTTCGTTGCTGTGCGTGGGCTTTCTCTAGTTGTGGCGAGTGGGGTTACTCTCGAGTTGCGGTGCACGGTCTTATCACGGCGGTGGCTGCTTTCGTTGCAGAGCACAGGCTCTGGGGAGCTCCGGCTCAGTAGTTTTGGCGCATGGGCTTAGTTGCCCCACAGCATGTGGAATCTTCATAGACCGGGGATCAAACCTATGTTCCTTGCACTAGCAGGTGGATTCTTAACCACTGGACCACATGGGAAGTCCTCTAGATTTGATTCTTTGACCATTTCACATTCTCTGTTGTGTTAGAACAAATTTACCAGATTTGCCCCCAGCCAAACTGGATTCTCCTTGCATTCTGACTATAGTAAAACACTGCTATTGTATCAAGAACTCAATTACGAACTGAAACATTTCAAGGATACATGAGCTTTAAAAAACAAATCATATTCTTTTGCCTTTATAGACTGTCACTTTCTGAGGATTGGTTGAGGGTGGGTTACCATAGGCGGAAACTGTATTTGACGATCAAATGTATGTAGATAAAAGAATATTTTCCCCCTGATTTGGTTTAGATCTCAATCTGAGCAACCTTGTTACAATCCTACAGGAAAGTTTGGACCCTGAGTCTATAAAACAGTATTTTTATCAAAATACACATGATGGGGATTTCCCTGGAAGTTCAGTGGTTAAGAGTCTGTGCTGCCAAGGCAAGGGGGGTAGATCCTATTCCTGATCAGGGAACTAAGTAAGATCCCATATGCTGTGTGATGTGGCCAAAAAATGTTTTTAAAAAAGAGAAAAACAAAATACAGCTGATGGTCCCATAAAAAGATGAAAGTGTTGGTCGTTCAGTTGTGTCCGGCTGTTTGCAACCCCATGGACTGTACCCCACCAGGCTCCTCTGTCTATGGAATCCTCCAGGCAAGAATACTGGGGTGGGTGTCATTCCTTTCTCCAGGGGATCTTCCCCATCCAGGGATCAAACCTATGTCTCCTGCATTGGTAGGAGCCTTCTTTACCACTGAGATGATAATAGAGGCATCAAGCCTGTTAACAAAGATTAGAAATTGTGGGGACTTCCTGGCAGTCTAAGACTTTGTCTTCCAATGCGGGAGGTGAGGGTTCATTCCCTGGTCAGGTATCCTGCATGCCTTGTGGCCAGAAGACCAAAGCATAAAACAGGAACGATGTTGTAACAAATACCTAAAGGCTTTGAAAATGATCCCTATCAAGAAATTAAAAAAAAAAAATAAATTATGTATGACTAGCATTTGAAGCAGTCTGACACATAGTAGGTGCTCATTAAATGATCCAGCTACCGTGATGTCTGCATCCCTTATCATGTGCCAGTACCATCACAAAGCTCCATCGCACCTCCCTCATCATTCCTTGGTAAAAGATGTTTTGCTCACTGTCTC
Source organism: Redunca redunca (assembly GCA_006410935.1). Taxonomy (NCBI): domain Eukaryota; kingdom Metazoa; phylum Chordata; class Mammalia; order Artiodactyla; family Bovidae; genus Redunca; species Redunca redunca. The sequence goes on from SJYQ01003244.1 coordinate 538,528, forward strand.
CAGTAAACACTGCATTGGGAAGCTCTCTACCTGTGCAGGGGCAAACTGGATTGAGAGCTGGGGGCAACAAAACCAGTTCAGAGTTTCCTGCCATTGCATGAGTGAGCAATCACGAAGGCCAGACTGGCCTAGGAGATACTTCTGAGATAAAGTCACTAGAAAGGACAGTTGGTTGGATATAAGAGTCAGGAGCGAGGACAAAGTTCCTCTAATTTTTCAAGCCTGTTAGACTGTGAAAAGATGCAATTAGAAGAACTGGCTCTACAGTAGGTCCTTATTAGTTATCTATTTTACACACACATATATAGTAGTATGTCAATAGGGGTTTCCCTGGTGGCTCAAACAATAAAGAATCCGCCTGCAATGCAGGAGACCCGGGTTCATTCCTGGGTCGGGAAGACCCCCTGGTGAAGGGAATTGCAACCCACTGCAGTATTCTTGCCTAGAGAATTCCACCGACGGAGGAGTCTGGTGGGCTCCAGCCTATGGGGTCGCAAAGAGCCGTCCGTACATGACTAAGTGCCTAACACACACACGCATATGTCAACAGCATTTCCCCACTGGCTCAGCTGGTAAAGAACCCTCCTGCCAATGCAGGTGATGCAAGTTCGATCCCTGAGTTGGGAAGATCCCCTGCAGAAGGAAATGGCAACCCACTCCAATATTCTTGCCTGGAAAATTTCATGAAGAGAGGAGCCTGGCGGACTATAGTCCACAGGGTTGCAAAGAGTCGAACTTGACTGACTGCTCACACACATATGTCACTAGCACAGGGAACTCTGCTCAGTACTCTGCAATGATCTACATGGGGAAAGAACCTAAAAAAAGAGTGGATATATGTGTGTATATATATATATATGATTCACTTTGGTGTGCAGCAGAAACTAACACATTATAAATCAACTGTACTCCAATAAATTAAAAAAAAAAAAAACAGAAAAAGAACTGGCTCTCAGAAAGAAAAGGAAATAATCAAAACGGACAGGGCTTGCCAACCACGGAATAGTTCAGCTTCTCTCTCTGAAACATCCAGGGAAGTCTTAAACATCCCAGAGAGAGGAGCTGACTTGCCCACAGGTTCCCATAGAAAACCAGGGATGAGCCCCATTGTGCCTCAAGGGCAAACACCCAGAAGACACAAAGCCCCAAAATACAAACCAGCTGCAAGGAAATAGTACTTCAGATGGTGAGGTCTAATTACCCAAAGTCTGAGGCAAGTGGTCAAGATCATTCTTCCAAATAAAAAAAATGTTTTCTCTCTCCAGGCTTAGCCTTTCTGAGGACACGGGCTGGCAGCACAACCATCAGCCAGAATGCTGTCTGATGAGATACTCAACAAATGTTCACTGAGGACCTACCAGATTGGGGTTCGCCTAGAGAGGTGACATTACTGGCTCCCTTCAGGATTCAACCGGCTTAAGCACACAGATGGGGTCACTGAGATCACTGTTTGTCCACCAGAGTAAGTTCATTTCTTTCTCCCGGACTGATCCACAAACTGGCTTCTTGCAGCGATGAGCAGGGCCTCCGTGCTCCATGACCCAGGCTGGATGCACTTGGCTCCCCACTCAGAAAGCTCTCATAGAAAGATCTTCAGTGCCAGTCTTCTTTCTCCCTCTGTTTGCCACTGGATCACCAGAAAAGGCAGATGGTGCACTGCAAACACATCCACAAACTAGGCAAATGTGAACCGTGTTGATAGTGGAAATCCGGCCCTGGGCACACTAGCCCACGGGGACTGCTGGGTGGGAATGGGAGGCCAGCTTCGGGTCCACATGAAGAACATCCTCAACAGTGACCAGGATGCCCCGCAGAGCCAGCCTCCCCCAGCAGCACCAGCCGTGAAAACTCTCCATGCCTCAGTCTCCACATCTTTAAAAATAAATGATGCTTGCTGCCTCCGAAGTTGGAGAGGAGCACAAAGAGAGAGACGCTACATGGATGTTTTAGCACAGTGCTTGCCACACAGTGGGCTTCCTGGATGGCTCCAATGCAGGAGCCAATGCAGGAGACGTGGGTTCGATCCCTGGGTCGGAAAGATCCCCTGGAGAAGGAAATGGCAACCCACTCCAGTGTTCTTGCCTGGAGAATCCCATGGACAGAGGAGCCTGACAGGCTACAGTCCATGGATCTCAAAGAGTTGACCACGACTGAGTTACTCAGCAGCAGCAGCTGCAGTCAATAATATGGCAGAGGAGATCTCAGTGTGGGTGGGGGGTAGACGCAATGTTACTACCTCCAAAGACACATTCCCTGTAGGGACTCTGAAATATGGAGTCTAGCTATATCATTTCTTTATGGGCGTCTGCATCACCCATGTCCACTCAGCCAGCGTTCATGGGACATCAACCATGTCCGAAGCATTGGGCACCAAGTGTCTACAGTGGGGAATTTTAACCACAAAGGCTGGGCAAATTTGTTTACACCCAGCCAGTGTGGCTGTGGTGCTAATGACCCCGGGATGGGGGACACAGAACAGCCTACACGCACTGATCAAACGAAGACTTGTTTTCTGTGTCTGCCTTTGGGGGTTATCTCAGGGATTGGCAGGTCTTTAAATCACTCCAAGCTGCTTGACCATGACGCCAGACCTGCTACTGAAAACACTCTGCCAAGCGTGATGCTTGTTTATCCAAACAAGGTTTAAAAAAATCTTCCCTTCAATTTCCACTCTATTTCCTAATCGAGAAATGCATAATCCCAGGAGAAAGCCAGCTCTCCTTTCTCTATCTTTTTCTGTCTCTCTCCCCCCACCCACCCACTCTGTCTCCTTCTGTCTCCCTTGATCTCCTCCCTCCCTCTTTCCCTCTCCCCACACCCCCTCCAGCTTTTATCATTTTAAGCTGTATGCATGCCATTCTTCAGGGGATTAAAGTCAAATTTAGTCTCCTGCAATTGTTATTACCTACCCCTTGGCTTATGAGATGCATTTGCCTGCATTTGTAATGCATCAATAACTTCCACTCTCCTCCACTTGTAAACAATGCATTATATTAAATAGCCTGTGTCTAGCCTTGTACTGAAACAGACGATAAATTAGGACTTCCAGTTCTTGGTTTTTACTGATTCCTAAACCTGCCAGTTACATGCCTGTCCGCCCCACTGAACATTCTCTCTAAAGCTGAGAATGCACAAAGCCCTTGTTCATCGTTCTCCTGTCTCCATCACTGCTGCGGGCTGTCAGTTTCACACCACCAAGCAGATTGTAATTGGCAGGATGAGGTGCAGAAATAGGGAATGGTTTGAATATCTGGTTCTCACCACACATACACACACAGTCTTTCTTGCTTATGATATTCTGCAAATTTAGGGATGGATATGTGAAGATTTTAATCAGAACCCACAAGGACTGGAAGCAGAGAATGGGAACACGATGTAATCAGCACCTATACCATCCCAAGCTAGAGCAAGGCCTGCCGGATGCGGATCCCGGACGGATGTTGCTCTGGGAATATGCCCCGCTGGGAGCCAGCCCTGGTGCTTTGTTGGGCGGCTGCCCTGGGATCTGAGATCTGCAAGCTTCCTGAGAGGCGTAACTGTCTTGCTCATCCTTGAGTGAGGTCCAGGAGCAAGGAGCAGAATCTAGCTCCAGAGAATGTCAGGTAGTTTTTGAGGATCTTTTCCTTCCTGGAAATGAAGTCAATATCAATTGTCCCCTGAGGTGTATTCCAACGTCCACCATTTTTATACAAATCCAAACCTTGCCCAATTGGATCACTTAGAGCAGGGTTTCTCCGGACCTCCCTGGCAGTCCAAGTGCTTGGGACTTCACCTCCCAGTGCACCAGGCGTGGGTTCAGATCCCACCTGCCTCACAGCCAAAAAAAATCAAAACCTAGAAACAGAAGCAATATCGTAACAAGTTCAATAAAGACTTTAAAAATGGTCCACATCAAAAAAAAAAATCTTTGACAGAGCCTTGGCTTTTTCCAGTGATATTCTAAACGAGATAATTCTTTGTAGTGAGGACTGTCCTAGGCATTTTCAAATGTTGAACAGCATCTCAGGCATCTACTTACTAGAGGCCGGGAGCATCACATCCTGATTCCAAGACAATCAGAAATGTCTCTAGACCTTGCCAAATGGCCCCTGTAGGCAGAATCAGCTTTGGTTGAAAACCGAGACAACTTACACTTAGTCCTGACATCTGTCCAGAGTTGAAATTTTTCAGACCTAATAAAAACAAGAGAGTTCCTCTGCTCCTCTGCTTCTCCAAGTGTGGTCCTTCTGACCAGCATCAGCTAGAAACTTGTTAAAAGTGCAAACTAGGGAGCCCCACCCGGATTGAGTCAAAAACCCTAGGATGAGGCCCAAGCACTCTGTTTTAATAAGCCTTTCAGGTGATTCAGACCAGAGTTAAATGTGGCTATCTGAACATGAGCTGGAAAAGAATTCCCAGATATGGAGTATTGCAGAAAGGAGTGAATTTACCAAAAAGAGAGCAGAGATAACGTGGGCGCTGAGAGCCCAGTGGGTCAAACTTCTGACAGATAGGGAGAGTCAACAGGACACTGTTAGAACTGCGGGTGGCTCACGAAAGAGCAGACGCTTTTCATGGGTTAGTAGCCAGTTTTTACTGGAGAAGGAAATGGCAACCCACTCCAGTATTCTTGCCTGGAGAATCCCAGGGGCAGAGGAGCCTGGTGGGCTGCCGTCTCTGGGGTCACACAGAGTCGAACACGACTGGAGTGACTTAGCAGCAGCAGCAGCAGCCAGTTTTTATAGCCTCAAGACAGAGAAAATTCCTGCTGAAAAAGTGGCCTTAGGTGACTGGTTAGGATGCTATAGGGTGAGTACTGGGGGCGGGCATTTTTGACTAATATGGCATCAGGAAACCTGCTCGTGATAATCAGGGGGGCTTTTGGCAACAGTTACAAAGGGGTTCAGTCAGTTCCGGAGATGACCTTTCTGGGCTCAGCTTCTGTGGCCCTAATGCAAGGCCTCGCACGTACAGCCTTGGCTCAGGCGCTTCACTCATATCCAACTCTTTGCAACTCCATGGACTCTAGCCCACCAGGCTCCTCTGCCCATGGGATTCTCCAGGCAGGAATACTGAAGTGGGTCGCCATTTTCTTCTCCAGGGGATCTTCTCGACCCAGGGATCGAACCTCTTACATCTCCTGCGTTGGCAGGCGGGTTCTTTACCGCTAGCACCACCTGGGAAGCCCCAGCCTTGGGACAGGACTCCACATTAAAGTCTGAGAACTACTGTGCTATTTCAACACTCACCTCGTACAGACAGAAACACTGAGACACAGAGAGGTGATGTTACTGCCCCAGAGTCTCACACTGCAGATTCGGATTCAGATCTACCGTAGACTCAGATCTTCTACTGCCCAGACCTTCGCTTACTGCATTTGAGAGATTGCCTATTGATTAAGCTGACATGGGATTCAACTGCTTTTCTGTCGCGACTCCCCCGCTGCTAGCAGTAGGGGTCTGTGGCAGCGCCCGCGGTGTGAGTGTGGGTCTGTGTAGGTCTGCGGGTGAGCTCTGTGTTTGTGTCTACATGTGTGCCAGCCCTGTGTGTGTGCAAACGTTCACAAAGGAGAGAGGGTAAGGATCCCAGCGAGTGGCTCGGCTCGGGCTCTCAGGCCCCTGTCTCTGAGCACAGGATCAGTAACCTGAGACAGCCTCTGGCAGCTTGTCCTGCAGTGTGAGGGCCGGTGGCAGGCGTGAATTTTCTAAGGCAGACTTCAGCAGGCAGAAACTGACATGTCCCTTCTTTCAGATGGGGTGACAATGAAAATTCATCTCTTGGTCTTCCAGGAAACACATATGTTAATCCAGGGTCAATAGATTGACTGTTTTTGACTGAAATTCAAACAGCCTTTGTGATTTTTTTCCCTCACAGAACTGATCAATTGCTAGAATGAAAAACAGTTATTTTTACATCAGGTGGACAGAGCCCCTGGCCCCTAGTCTTGTGTGAACATTAATAGTTTGAAAATAAAAATCAGATTTGGGGCATGGGCCACCGGTTCTCCTTGCTTGGCCCTGCAATAGACCTTTCTCTACTCCAAAAAATATATGTATGTATCAGTTTTTCTAGGTGAGAAGAAGCGCTGAACCATTGTCCAATTTAAATCCTGATTTTAGTCAAGCGTAGATGTATTGGGGCAGGGGGCTTCCCTGGTGGCTCAGCGGTAAAGAACCCGCCTGCCAATGCAGGAGATGTGGATTCAGTTCCTGGGTTGGGAAGATCCCCTGGAAAAGGAAATGATAACCCACTCCAGTACTCTTGCCTGGAAAATCCTATGGACAGAGGAGCATGGTGGGCTACAGTCCATGAGGTCGCAAAGAGCAGGACATGACTTAGAGAAGAAACAGCAACAACAGATGTATTGGGGTGGCTGCAGAAATGTATTCAGAATCGGGCTGCAAATTCACAACAGTGCTTGGGAGAGAACCTGGACCCCTGGCTGCAATAAACACAGTTACCCACTTACATTCAAAGAATCTCTCTTTGACCAAATTTAACCAGGTTTCCCTGAGCCCTCTGCTCAGCTAGGCCCAAACTTGGGCTTCCATCTCTGTCCTTATAGACACAGTTTTAGCAGGAATCCTGCTCCGTCAGTTTAGAGTGAATCCCTACCTTCAATATCTGAACAAATTTCATTGTCCCCACCAAGCCCCTGAGTGATATCCACTCACCCTGGCCTGCCTTCCAGCAATGACCCTGTGAGGTCAGTTTAGCAAGAACCCAGCTCTTCCTGATGTTTTCTTTTAGTAATTTTTCTTCCACTGACCTCCCCCATCAACCCTCCTCCTTGGTTAGAAATCCCTACTTCTCCTTGTTTTCAGAGCTGAACCCAGTCTCTCTCTCTCATCCTGCAAAACCCCACTGTTAATCAGCTATACCACAATACAAGATGTTTTGGGGGTTAAAAATAAATATATAAATGGAAATTTTTAAAAAACTCACTGCAATAACCCCTTTGAATAAGGGCTTCCTTATTGTCACCAACAAGTGTCATGCATAATTTTTCTTTAACAGTTCACATGTCAGTCATGATTTATGCATTGTGAATGATGAAACAGGCTTTTCCTTGATGGGTACCTGGGATGGGGGGAGGCCTGGTCCTTGGACTTAGGTTCTGGTAGCAACTGTGAAAAGCTTGGCTGCGGAGATAAGATGAGGCCACGCTTCTCTACCCAGGCTTCCCTGATGGCTCAGTGGTAAAGCATCCACCCGCCAATGCAGGAGATGCAAGGGATGTGGGTTCCATCCCTGGGTCAGGGAGATCCCCTGAAGTAAAAAATGGCAACCCACTCCAGTATTCTTGCCTGGAGAATTCCATGGACAGAGGAGCCTGGCGGGCTACAGTCCATGGGGCCACCAAGAGTTAGACATGGCTGAGCACACACAGACACAAACACATACACACTTCCCTATCTAGGACTCGAGACATCTCTAAGCCCCTCGAAATGGAAAGATTCCATTTCTGGGAAAGGATTACTCAACAGATCTGCTGGGAGAGGCCCCAGAAGAAACGGGTCAAATCTGGAAAACTAAATGGTACATTGGACCGTACAAAACGACCTTCTTATAATCAAAAATGGTAGAAAGTTGGCAAGTTCCTGGGTTCAACGTCATAGCTTTCTTGAATCTCTTAACAGCTCACTGTGAGTACATACTGGGTTTTCGAAGGACTCCAGGCGTGTCTTAGGAGAGGGAAGGAAGAGGACATAGATGGCGTCAAAGGGCTTAAAATCAAATTCAGGGCTCAGAAAACTGAGTTTGCTCTTGCCTTACTCCTCAGTCAGAAAACTCAGAATGCAGATCTATATTTCCCCTATAGCTGCTGATTTTACAGGGAAGTTTTCTTAACAATAGAAGTGTTAAGAAATCTTGATTTAAGAAAAGAAGAAAATGGTGGTCTCGTGATAATTTTCACTTATTAAGTATGTTTGTTTATTTTTTAAATCATTTCTATTTCTGGCAGGTGAGAGCCATCTATAAGAAAAACAACATTGGAAGGGATAAATGAGGAGTTGGAGATTAATAGATACATGACACTAAATGTGAAATAAACAAGGACCTACTGTTATAGCACAGGGAAATATATTCCATATCTTGTAATAACATAATGAAAAAGAATCAGAAAAAGAATAGATATGTTTATATGTATAACTGAATCACTTTGCTCACACCTGAAACATTTTAATAAATCAACTATACTTCAGTTTTAAAAATACAAGTGAAAAATAATAAAAGGAAGAAAAAAAGAAATCGGGCTTCCCAGGTGGCTCAGTGGTGAAGAATCCACCTGCCAATGCAGGAGACGTGAGTTTGATCGCTGACTGAGGGATCACATGTGCTGAGGAGCGGCTAAGCCCGTTGTTGTTGCTGTTGCTGTTGTTTATTGCTAAGTCGTGTCCGATTCTTTGAGACCCCATGGACCATAGCCCACCAGGCAAAATTTCCCGGGCAAGAATACTAGAGTGGGTTGCATTTTTCTTCTCCAGAGGACCTTCCCAATCCAGGGATCAAAGCCACATCTCCTGCATATATATATTACATATTTTATATATTTATATAAATACATATATTTTAAGGAATAACTACAGCTGTCAACCAGCTGTACCCAGTCGCTGGAGAGGATGAGCACCCCCTAACGGAGCAAACAGTTACAGACATTCCCCTCCATCGGGCACGGGGCAGGTGGGAAGTCCGAAAAGGATTCCAGAGTTTCCTTCCATTGCTCCAAGTCTCAGATTCTTCCTTAAGTCATATTCTAGAACTTGGAGGAAAGAAGAAGCTCACATTACCTGAGAATCTGGACCAACACCTTTACGAAGTGATGCAGGATAAATGTTTAAGGCTATGGAAATGCCACACTTTGAGCATACTAACAAGAGCACAGTTTACAGTGGTGGAGAAACTTGATATATTCCAAGAGCTTTCACTCATTGTATGTGAATTATACATTAATACTGATATGAGTGGGGGGGGTGGGGGGTGGGCCACTTCAGTAAACGGATGAAGCTAGTTGCCTCATAGGAGATGGAGGTGAAATGTATTTGTGTTATACAAGAATTCCTCTTGATGTGTAGAGGGCTTACTGTTGCTACAGAAAGTCTGGGCTTATGAGGTTTGAACCATTCAAGGTGTCCTGACAACCGTCATATGAGACAAAGATGAGGATACCAAGAGAGAAAGCTGGGTTGTTGTCCCAAACAACTCAACAAGCTTGTGACTGGGATGCTAAAGACTACGGGGTCTGACACCAAATCAACTGAATCTGAATCTCGTGGGAATCAAGCCCAGCAATCTGAATTTCCACAAATCACCTTCCCCACCCCATGACGCTAGTTGAGATATTCCTAGGACCATTTAAGATATACCAGGCAGGACTTCCCTGGAGGTCCAGTGGTTAAGACACTACCCTTCCAATGCCCGGTGGGGGGTGGCACAGGATTGATGAGGTTGGGGTACTAAGATCCCATGTGCCACACAGGGAGGCCAAAAACTAACAAGTGCTCAGAAATTTTAGCTGTAATTATTTACTATCATCTATGAGAATCCATAATATACAAAGCAAAGTGGGGAGGGGGTGAAAAAAGAATAGGGAAAAGGACAAAATAGCCCCCTACTTTCAAGCAAATTATATCTAGTGAGGTTACATTTAAATTTTTCCTATAAACTTCTCAGGAAAAAAATCTCAACTTTTTCTGGGGTCATAAAGGTACTACCAGCCTGAGTCAAAACCACATCAAAACCCTTGACCTTATTCAGAAGTCACCTTTATAAGCCAGAGGTGGGAAATCTTCTTGGAATATATATGAGCCCAAAAGCTAACCCTCCTCTGAACCAGACTAGGTAATATGAGCGGAGAAGGCAATGGCACCCCACTCCAGTACTCTTGCCTGGAAAATCCCATGGACGGAGGAGCCTGGTAGGCTGCAGTCCATGGGGTTTCGAAGAGTCGGACATGACTGAGCGACTTCACTTTCACTTTTCACTTTCATGCATTGGAGAAGGAAATGGCAACCCACTCTAGCGTTCTTGCCTGGAGAATCCCAGGGATGGGGGAGCCTGGTGGGCTGCCGTCTATGGGGTCGCACAGAGTCGGACACGACTGAAGTGACTTAGCAGCAGCAGCAGGTAATATGAGTGACTTTAAACTACCAAGTGTTGACCAAGAGTTTACCAGCCTTTGTCCTATCCCTCGCACTGAGCTTTTGCACCGATGTGTTTGATATCTGAAAGCATTACAGCCTTAGGGAACATACAAGGGTGCTCTTGGCTCCTGTTTATGGATGGCCTTCAAATTCCCCTTTATGGGATGGTGGCTCCCAGGACCCGGAATATATGCCAACTAGAGGAGAGCAAGGGTAAAGGGGACCTTCTCAGACCAGGCCCCATCAAAACCCATCCCCTTGGGACTTCCCTGGGGATCCAATAGTTAAGATCCCCGCTTCCAATGCAGGGATGCAGGGGGCCCAGGGTTCAGTCCCTGGTCAGAAAACTACGATCCCTTATGCTGTGTGGTGTGGCCAAAAAACAAAACAAAAAAAGAACAGAAACAAAAACCCCATCCCCTCTGAAGGAAAAAGGATCTTCCCAACGCAGGAATCAAATCCAGGTCTCCTGCATTGCAGATGGGTTCTTTACCATCTGAGGCACCTCTGATTCTATAAGGTTTCTTATTCATTCCCTGTGCCAAGGGAAGAATATCATGAGCCGCTGTTTTTCAAAATTATAGCTGATTCCAAAATCATATCTTGGGGCTCTAACTGCACAATGCTTCAGAGAAATCACTCCATCCAAACTAAGCCAGGGAAAACTTAAAAGCTTTACCCCTGCCCTCAGCTGAACTTCTCCTTTACCTGTGTCCATTCTAGAGATAAGCAGAGAACACTTCCATAGTTGATAAAAAACACCCCAACGTCGATTTCCCCTTTTTCTGATTCAAAGTCATTTGGCATTGATGAGCAAGAGTTTTAATTCAAAGGTCCTCTTAGTAAGATTACAGACTTCATAGAACATAACTATAAGTGAGAGCTACTGAATAAGCTGAAATAAGAACTTTATCACCTTTGCTAACTACGTCGAGGAGAAATTTACATCAGGAGTTTCTAAGGAGGAACAAGGGGCTTCCCTGGTGGCTCAGTAGTAAAGAATCTGCCTGCCAATGCAGGAGACACAGGTTTGATCCCTGGTCCAGAAAGATCCCCTGAAGAAGGAAACGGCAACCCACTCCAGTATTCTTGCCTGGAGAACCCCATGGAGTCTAGAGTGCAGTCTAACTACAGTCCATGGAGTCACAAAGAGTTGGAAGCAACTTAGTGGCTGAACAAGGACAAGAAGGAGGAAGAACAATGGTTGGATAAGCCATCAGATAAGTGGCAACTCTTTCAGAGAAGAGGTATAGCAGTGCTCTGTGGTGACCTAAACGGGAAGGAAATCCAAAAAAGAGGGATATTTGTATGTGTGACCGATTCACTTTGTTATATAGCAAAAGCTAACACAATTTTGTAAAGCAACTATACTCCAATAAAATATTTTTTAAAAAAAGAGAAGAGTTATGATGCCTAATTTGGTACAGTGATATTTAGTGGTAGTTCTTTAAACTATTGATGCCACACCTTACCTCCAGGCCAGTTAAGTCAGAATTCCTAGGGGCTGGGCCAAGGCAACAGTGTTTTTTAAGATTCCCAAGTGGTTCCAGTGGGCAGACTGGGTTGAGACCTCCTGCCTTAGTTAACAGAAGTCACTTACCTGAGGTAAATGCTGCTTTTAAAACAGTTTGACGTTTTCCCTTGAGCACCAGACAAATCATGTCGATTAATTAGCATTTTCCAAGCAACAGCAATGACTTAAACTACAGCTAATGTTCAGACCATGGAATTAGACATGACTTGTAGGCATCAGATTCATCTCCCCAGACAGAGGGTTGAACACGGGACCAAGACCTAGAGCTTGGCAGACAAGAACCAGAAACAGGTTGACCTTGGCTGAGCAAGTACCGCGAAAGGAACACTACAAACTCATGTCTACCTTCACTCAAGTCTTTATGAAATGTGCCACACACTGTGCTAGGGTATAGAGAGTCTGAGATTAAGAGAATAGAAAATGATGCCCCTATGGGAACTGACAGTCTAACAGGGAGGAAGAATTGGAGACAAAACTTTCCTGGCATACAATATGTAACTGAAGTTCACAGTCAGTGCTTGGCGAGCCTGGAGGAGCAAAGAAGCCTTGAGCTAGCAGATGAGGATTCCTAGAACAGGTAAGCATGAGATGAATCTAAAACGGTGGGTGGAAGTCTTCTGGATCAGTGGGGTCCACAAGCTGTGCCCAAGTGAGGAGCTGCATGACCACTTCTGGAAACAACAAGAGTGGTAGATAAAGCTGGAAAGATAGGCAAGGAGCGGAAGATAAAGACCCGTATGTCATCTAAGGATTGGGGGTTTAACTTTGGAAGTGATGGACTTTGTGGATGGATTTCAAGTAGGAAAGTGACAGCATCAGGTTCACATTTAGAAGGTTCACCCAGCAGTTTATAGAGCCTCACCCCTCAAAGTGTGGCCTGCAGGTCAACACCATCAAGATCACATGGGAGCTTGTTAGAAGTTAAAAAAAAAATTCCATTCCCATCCCAAACGTACTAAATCAAAATCTGCATTTTAACAAGCTCCGCAGATGATTCATACACAAATTAAAGTTGGAGATGCTTAGCTAAATGGAGAAATTTTCGTGAAAAAGAGAGGTAAAACTTTAGAAAGACCAGTTAGGAGGCTTTGGTAACGATTCGTTACGCCACTCTTTGAAACAGGTCTTTAACAAACACCTATGGATAGACCCTCATCCGAAACATCCAGTCAGTAATGAAACACTCAGGCAACCCTTGTACAGACAATCTGAATTTTTTCTTCAAATTACCTTCATTTCTCACCAGATTAGCCAGAATCTTAAAGACACAGCCATAGCATGAGAACCATAGGTTGGATACACTGGCATGTACAGGGCTGCTCACTGCGGAATTTCAGGCAAACTTGCAGCAGAAGGGAGGGAAAGTCCCTTTAACCTAGTTTTGATAATGGGTGTAGGCGATGAGACCGTAGTCTTTCTCTCTTTATTTCAAACACCATGTGTGAGGTGAACACAAGCTTGGTAGTGGGGAATCAGAGACCTAGATGAAAATCAACTGTGAACTTTAAAATTGCTGATTGGCTATGCTGAGAGATCTATAAAGAGAGACAGAGACAGAGAATCTGAAAAGAGATGTGAGAGGCTGTGGGTCTTGACAAGGTGGTCTTTGATAGAGATAACTTCCTCTCTTTCATTATGGGAAATAGTGACAACGGGGCTAAGCTGGGTCTTCCCCAAGGCACTGCTTTTCATCAGAAAATAGCCTTCCCACAGAAGTGAATCTTGAAGAATTTGAAAGAAGTGTGCTCTACTAGGTAAGAAGTAGGGGGGTTAGAAGGACAAACAAGCAATTAGTCTATATATAAGCACAAGTGTACCTCATCCTTAACAATCAGTGTGTTATTGAATGGGGTATACATTTGGACTGGGGTTAAATTAAACCTATTTCAAATCCATTCTGGGAATTTTCTATTTAAAGGAATCCTTTGTATAGTAGATAATCACTCACTAATGAAGCTTTTGTTCAATCTGGAGTTCTATGAAGGTGAAGTTCCCAAACAGACTGTGATTGGAAAATCACCCCCACAGATGTCCAGTGGAGAACAGCTTGTCTGTGTGCCAGAGAAATGAATTCTATAAAGAAAGCCTAGGAAGCCCACCCTTGAAAGGAAAGGAGAGTCCTGTCCCTGAGGAAAGTGAACCTGTAGATATAATAACACGTAACTTGGTGACTAGAAGAAAATCCAAGACTCAAGGGTCAAATGAAGTAGGTAGAAAACCGATAAGAGCAGATGGATTAGTAGACAGCATATTGGAGGCAACAGAAGAAAGGATGAGTGAACACAAAAAGTCTGGGGGTTGTACCTAAATTATGATTAAATATTTCTTTTACTCATCTCAAGATTTATAGCGCTGGTATCCAAAATATTTCAAAATTCTCTTAACACAATTACCTGAGGAGTATCTGTGAATTCCTAATTAGCTGGAGAGACATTCTGGTTGGAAGCAATGTAATAGAGAAGCAATTTATCAAGTGATCTTGCGTATCCTGAGTCTAAGGGCAGAAAGGAGGTGTTCTTCTGTATTAGACTTCTTGGAATATTTTCACAGAAAAGATGGAACTTGAATGGCAAATTGAAAGATAGGCAAAAAATAAAAGGTGGGCAAAGTCTGGTAATTTGATAGTAGGAAAAATGAAACAGAATTAAATATCCAGTTCTTTAAAACTCTCTCTTTAAGTTATCAAGCATAAGTCATGAACTCCCAAATAAAAAGATATATCCATTTATAAGCATGGTATAGGACTCCAAGAAAGAGCCCAGGATGAGCAGATAAGAACCAAGTACACTCCTTTTCCCAAAAGTTATCCAGGATCAACCTCAGAACCTCACACTTTCTATAAAGTAGAATGCCCTCTTCCTACAGGCGAAGGGTGAATAAGCAGGAGATTGGGAGATACAGAAGCACCAGTCCAGTGAATCAAAAAAGAATTCATGGGATGAAAAATAAATCCAAGAGATGGGCCAGTGAAAGGGTCAGAAAAGGGTTAAGTGGAGTCAAAAGAAGTTCCATTTAGATTTCAACCAAGATCAGTACCAGCTATTTCTCAAAAGCCTTTAAGACTTCGTGTAACTTAGCAACTGACCTATGTTTGTTTTTTGTTTTGTTTTTATCCAAGTCAGTTTCTCTGTAGTTAATATCAGCAAAAAAAAAAAAAAGGTGCTTAGGATTGTCCATTTACTGAGGGATGAGAGGTAAGGGGAAAATACATGTGACAAGACAGGAGAGAAAAAAAGTTGAGCAAAAGGTCTAATTCTTGGAGTCCTGAAAAGAAAAATCAAAGCCTGAAGGCATCTCTGACATCCAGATGTGCTCTCAAGAGAACTGCCCCAGAAGACCCTTGGTGGGACAGTTCCTTGGGAAACTTCAGAATTTCATTCCTCACTTACCTGAAAGAGCAGAACCAAATCACGTGATCAGTCGTCCTAGATCCCCTGTGGTGGCCCACACTGAACCAAGCGGACTGGAAAATAAGTTAAGCTGTCTCACAGTTGACCTGGGATCCTACAAGAATTCTTAGCCTTCCATCCTCACCAGATTCCTGTTCTCCCTTCTTAGCAAAGAATATTTGGAAATGTCATGGCCATTGAGTCCTCCCAGCTGTCAGGCATAAATTACTGGAATGGTACACACACACACACACACACACACACACACACCCCACACACACACACCCCACACACACACACCCCCACACACATGCACACACACACACACGCGCGCGCGCACATACACACACACCCCACACCTTGTCCTCTCTCTTTGCTGCTGCCATGCTGTGGCAGTTGCAGGCACAGCACCCAGGCTCAGCTCCATAACATGAAGTATCAGCACCACCCTGGTGGACAGCTCAAAGCAGGTCCCTCTGTGGAGCTTGTTTTAGTAATGCACTCAAAATTCCCAATAAGGCAAAGAAAGCAAATGTCCTCATATGCTGAGCTGCCCCTTTCTGTCTGCCCTGAGACAAAGCCAAGAAGTTCTGTGATCCCCTCTTGGCTTAAGGTGGGCTCTTGAAACTCCCTCCAAGATGTCCATAGAGCTTTTCATTTTAGAGTTAAACACCTGGAGGTAGATGGTTATTTTTCTACTGGGTTAGACTTCAGTGATGCCATCAGCAATTCTGAGTCCATCTTTCCATTCTGCCATCCTGAGCTTGTTGGCTTTTTGTCATCTAACGGTCTCAGGATAACTGCACCTGCTCCAGGCATCACATCTGCATTCCAGAAAGACAGAAGGGAGAAGGGATGTCACTCCAGTTCACTTTATTAAGAAAAAAAGGGTTTTCCTTGAAGCATTTAGGGATTCTCATTTAGGTGCTGTCAGAAGACACTTCTAGCTGCAGAGGATTCTGGGAGAATGAGTATTCAGCTTTCTCACCCTTTCATAGTTAAAGGAGGCAAGACAGAAGTTAACATGTCTGCTGTAAGCAAAAACATAATCATATAAGGCAACTTCCTCACCTATAAAATGGAATAATTCTAACACCTATTTCATAGAGATAGTATGAAGCTATATGGCATGGTTCCCATAGAATACAGGACAAACAGACATAGCCCATTCCAGGACAGGCACTAGATATTTCAGTCATCATAGGAGGCATGCAAGCAAAACTCTGGGTTACTAAGTGACACTGATGTCTATAAAGAACTTTTAAGATAAGAAAGGTACACATCAATATAAAAGTAAAAAGGGGCCTCCCTGGTGGTCTCACTCCAGTATTCTTGAGTCACTCACTCCAGTAGTCTTAGGCTTCCCTGGTGGCTCAGACAGTAAAGAATCCACCTGCAATGCAGGAGACCTGGGTTCGACCCCTGGGTTGGGAAGATCTCCTGGAGAAGGACATGGCAACCCATTCCAGTATTCTTGCCTGGAGAATCTCCATGAACAGAGGAGCCTGGCATGCTGCAGTCCTTTGGGTTGTAAAGAGCTGGTCATGACTGAGTGACTAAGCATACACTGGTGGTCTAGTGATTAAGAATCTGCCTTCCAATCCAGGGGACATGGGTTCACTCCCTGATCCGGGAAGGTCCCACGTGCTTCAGGACAATTAAGCCCAGGCACCACACCTCCTGAGCCCACGCACTTAGAGCCTGTGCTCCAAAAAAGTAGGTCCCTCTCACTGCAACTAGAGAAAGCCCTCGGGCAGCACTGAAGACCAAAGCAGACAAAAATATAAAAATATAAACAAATAAACCTTTTTTTAAAAAAACAGATATTCTTTCAAAACAAAACCCCCGTTTAAAAAAAGTAATAGGAAGCATGAATCTTCATGGCCTCAGAGTACAAAACAATTTCTTTTTCAAAAGGTTGATAAATTTGACTACAATAAAATTAACATTATCCCTAATTTGCAGAGGAGAATCTCAAAGAGGTTAAGTAACTTGCCCAAGATTACATAATTAACAATATTCATGACCACAGTAGCTATCATGCATGGAATACCTAGTGCATGCATGCTTAGTCGCAGAGTCATGTCTGACTCTTTGCGAGCCTATGGACTGTAGCCTGCCAGTCTCCTCTGTCCGTGGGATTACCCAGGCAAGAATATTGGGGTGGTGGAGTGGGCAGCCATTTCCTTCTCCAATGGAATACCTAGTATATACATACATTACATGTAACCACACCACAATAACCCCTCAAGACTGGTGTCATTATCCCTACTAAGCTAATCTGGCTGGTAGGTCAGAAGAGCCAGATTGGGAACCAAGGGCTGTCTGATTTCAAGCTCTTCCTGTCCCACCTTAATGTGGTCTGTACAGGGCACTTCTACTTCCAGAGACAGGACTTGAGGAATGATCAAAAAGAATGTTCAGCCAGGTCAGTTTTGGGACTTGCACTTTCAATAAACAGATCAAACTAGTGCAGCTGAGCCAAGAGGGCTACTCAGCCTAAATTATGATGAGGCAAAAACTTGGATACACCCTTGCCTAGGTTAGTTGGTAAAGAATCCACCCGCAATGCAGGAGACCCTAGTTCGATTCCTGGGTCAGGAAGATCCACTGGAGAAGGGACAGGCTACCCACCCACTCCAGTATTCTTGGCTTCCCTTGTGGCTTAGCTGGTAAAGAATCCACCTGCAATGCAGGAGCCCTGGGTTCAATCCCTGGGTTGGGAAGATCCCCTGGAGAAGGGAAAGGCTACCCACTCCAGTATTCTGGCCTGGAGAATTCCATGGACTGTACAGTTCATGGGGTTGCAAAGAGTCGGACACGACTGAGCGACTTTCACATTCACTTATATGGTAGCCCACTGACAAATGAGCCAGGCTTTCAAATCTGGAGCCCATCTTACCCTCCACCAATGCTTAGCCAAATTCCCAGGTGTCCTGCAGCTTCTTCTCACCCCTCAGGAAGAATCCTCCTACTCAAAAGACACCCCCTCCTGCCACAGTCCAACCTAGTGTAGCGCCTGAGATACCCCATAGAGGG
Organism: Redunca redunca; assembly: GCA_006410935.1. NCBI lineage: Eukaryota > Metazoa > Chordata > Mammalia > Artiodactyla > Bovidae > Redunca > Redunca redunca. The sequence continues at coordinate 556,614 of SJYQ01003244.1, forward strand.
GACCTTGAAAAGTGGCCATATCTCTGGGGGATGTCATTTATGCTGAGTTCATTAGAAATTAATTTGATTCATTCCTTTTTTAAGAAATGATCATCTAAGAACACAGAGAAATGGAACCTTTCAAAGGTTGCGTGTTTTTAAAAGAAGAGGGGCACTAGGTTAAGTAAAATAGTAAGAGGACTGGGTGGAGAGTCCAGAGCCCTGGGTTCTGATTGCAGCTGTACTTCTCTGTGGATTACTTCTCTCTTTTCAGCTGCATGAGCTTCAGGGTTTTTTACATCTCAGGTCCTGGAGTGGCAGTGTTGCACGAAGGGGGACCTCTTCCAAGGCCCAAGAGTAGGCTCTTATCTAACACTAAGAAATTAATTGTCCAAGGAGATGCATGTTCTGACAAAGGAAGGGACTTTGTTGGGAAGGGCTCTCCAGGTAGACAGCAGGAGGATAAGTGAATCCAGCAGGACTGCTCTGCCACATGGCTTGCAGTTTCAGCTTTTTACGGTGATGGGATTAGTTTCCGGGTTGTCTCTGGCCAATCATTCTGACTCAGGGTCCTTCCTGGTGACACAGGCATTGCTCAGCCAGGATGGATTCCAGCGAGGAGGATTCTGGGAGGTTGGTAGGACATGTGGTATCTCCTTTTGACCTTTCCCGAATTCTTCTGGTTGGTGGTGGCTTGTTAGTTTCATGTTCCTTACGAGGACCTCCTGTTGTAAAGTAAGTAATGCAGATGGTTACTACAGTATCTGGCCAGAGTGGGTCATTTCAGTGTTTCCAGTAACAGCAGGAAGCAGGTCTGGAAAGGCAGCTCTCTGAAAAAAGGGGGGGTTCAGGATCTTGCTTAGCCACTAGGTATTATGAGGTCTCTGAGTGAAATTTTTTGAAAGTGAAAGTGAAGTTGCTCAGTCGTGTTTGACTCTTTGCAACCCCATGGACTGTAGCCTACTAGGCTCCTCCATCCATGGGATTTTCCAGGCAAGAATACTGGAGTGAGTTGCCATTTCCTTCTGCAGGAAATCTTCCCAACCTAGGGATTGAACCTGGGTCTCCCGCATTGTAGGCAGACATTTTACCGTCTGAGCCACCAGGGAAGTCCCAAGTGAAAGTCCTGAGTCCTAAGTGAAATTTTTTAGGGCAGCCAATTAGGGGTAGAAGTAAGTGGATGAATATGTAACGCAGGGGGCAACTATCAACACCCACTGAGAAATTCAGAAAGACTAAATTCATGTGGCTTTCCCTTCACCTGTGAGGGGAAAAGGGCTGTCCTTGTCTTTGCAGACATCCAGGCCCCTGCTACCCTTCCATGCAGTGATGTGAGTGGCCATGGTTTCCCTTCCTTGACAAAGAGTGCTCTTAACTGAGAAACATTTTTGAACAGCTTGCTTGCTGGTTAAGTCAAACAGAATGAAGCATCTCTATTCAGGCAAGAGATAGAATGCAGCATCAGCTTCCTTCAAGGCACTGTGAGTGATACAGAGAAGCCTGAAAGAAGACACACACAGAGAGGAAAACTCTCCTTGAGCACCAGCTTGTGTCAAGCCCAGTGCCAGAAAGTTTGCATCCATTCTCTCACCATTACAGAGTGGCAAGAAGCAAATTGCCGTGAGAGATGCAAATGACTGTGATGATAATAATAGTCATTATAGACACAATATGCTATGGAAAAGTCTCTTCATTCCCCTCTCCACCTTTCTTAGTTTCCCCCTAACCATCCTGGCTTCTATTTCCTGAGCTTCCTTCCTGCTGTGCAGGGCCTCTGAGCCTGTCTTTGGTCTTAGTCATAAAATGATTCTGGGAAAGAGAAAAGATTGGTCTCAATAGGCTGAGATCCCCAGTGTGACCTTGACCCGAATGCAGACTTCCATGGAGAAAAGCAGGAAAGAACAGTTCCCGGAGGATGGTGCATTAAGGAAAGGGCATCCCCAGGAAGTGATTCATCACCCGTGACATTTAAAATGAATCTGGGAAGAGCCAGCAGACAGGGACCCACAGAAAGGAGTTCCCTGACTAATGCCCAGAAGAATGAACGTGATGAGTCCCTTCCAGGACTCATCTATCTCTCCCCAGCTTCTACCCTACTGTGGCACTGCCTAAGGACTCCAAGTTTTAATCCCAATTAGATTCTCCATTTACTACTTGACCTTTGATCTCTTAAGTAGTATCTACACAACCCCAAAACATCTTATCAGCTGAATCAGAAGATTTTGCCAGTCATTTTCCTAGAGCTCTGGGCTCCAAATTTCTGGACCAGCTTGAAAGGATGCTTTTATTGAATTGATTAAATTGGCCACATGTTTTTCCTTCATTCCGGCATGGCCTCAGGTCCATATCTGGTTACAGGACTGGAGCCTAGAGAAAGGATGAATGAGAAACGAATGTGCATTTTTTTTTTAAAACCCACAGTTCTCCTGACTGCACTTTGCTTGAAGAAAGTAGAGTGGGTATACTAGGTTTCCATGAACCAAATCTATGGAAAGGGCCCCCTCCCTATTTGATGGCCCTTCTTTAGTAACAGTTGTAATTCACAGGGCATTTGACAGTTTATGAAACACTGCCACATTATCATTTCATCGACACTCTATGCAAAATAAGATCTTATTTTTCTTATTTCACAATCAAGAATCAATATTCTCTCACCCATAGGGGTCACCTGCCTCAGGTATAATCTAAATAAAATTTAGCCTTCGTGTGCCTGTTATCAGGCTCAACTCTTGAGATCTGAGATTTGGGGATCATTCAGACCCAAAAGGAAGCAAATCTGACTCCAAAAAAGACTTGGAGTCAAAATGATACAATAAGTTCAAAATCTGGTGGACCTTTCTGCTCCATCTATATAGTGTTAATAGATAACATGATCTTAGGCGTAAAATTAAAATGGATAGCTTGACTCAGAAGCCAACAAATATTCCCACGTGCTATAGATGGAACAGAAAAATGAGGGCAGGTGTGAGCAGGATTGAAGCCGCAGCTCCTGGTTCCAGTGTCCAGGGTCGGGAAACTCAGCTCCAGTAGACGTTGGTCCAATTGTGAGTGAGACAGAGGACCACACCTGGGATTATTCTAGAAGCCACAAGTAGCGTGGTGCTCCTTTACTTCCCCAACCCCTTCCACTTTGCTCTTAAAAAGAGGTTTTAAAAAACACTGCTGAACAAAGATTTTTAGGGCACCGAAAGTACTCTGAACGATACCATATGGTGGCTACCTGTCCTTAGACATTTTTCCAAAGCCACAGAATGTACAACGCCAAGAAAAAGCCCTAGTGAACCTTAATGTAACTCACCGGACTTTGAGGCTTAATGATGTGGCCGTGTACTCTCATCAGTTATAACAGATGTGCCGCTCTGGAGTGGGGTGTTGATAATAGGGGAGGCATGCCTGGGGGTGGAGGCAGGGAGTCTGTGGGAAACCTCGGTAAGTTCTGCTCAGTTTGCTGTGAAACTAAGACTACTCCAGAAAAAAAAGCCTATGTCAAAAAAAGAAACAAAACCTGCGGCTGAGAACTCCCTTGTGTTGTGCTTAGTCACTCGGTCATGTCCGACTCTTTGCAACCCCATGGGCTATACATAGCCTGCCAGGCTCCTCCGTCCATGGGGATTCTCCAGGCAAGAAGACTGGAGTGGGTTGCCATGCCCTCTTCCAGGGATCTTCCTAGCCCAGGGATCAAACCCAGGTCTCCCGCACTGCAGGCAGATTCTTTACCATCTGAACCCCCAGGGAAGCCGAGAACCCCCTTATTCTGTGCTTATCCTCGTCTGGAGGTCTGGGAGCCTGGAGCCGCTGTGAGGACCCAGAGGTGGTCTCATAACCAGGGATTAATCAGGTCAACCACTGGTCTGTTGGGTCAAACGTTGCTTAGGGACAAATAAAACGGGACTTCTCTGTCTTCTGTGCTTGCAGCTCCACCTCTTCTTAATCACTAAATATTGGAGTGCCCAGGAGGCTATCTTTTGCCTCTTTGGACTCTATCTATACTCACTACCCTAAAGCGGGGATCCCCAGCCTCCAGGATCTAATGCCTGATGATTTGAAGTGGACCTGATGTAATAATAAAAGAAATAAAGTATACTATAAATGTAATACACTTGAATCATCTCCAAACCACCCCCCTGCCATATCTGTGGAAAAATTGTCTTCCACGAAAGTGGTCCCCGGTGCCAAAAAAGTTAAGGACCATTGCAGAAAAGTGTTTCTATTGCTTGATGCTTCCCAAATTTATGCGTGTAGCCTTGAACTCCCACTCTGAGCTCTAAGCTCATATAAATAAATGCCGTGAGGATAGAGACCGTCTTCATTCAACTGTCCATCATCCCTCCTGGTACCTGCAGCAATACTGAGGCAGCCGGTGTGGGTGAGGGATGCTGCACGACATTCTCTGCTTCCCAAATACAGAGGTAAGATTGGTCATGCAGCCTGAAGAGTCCAGTCCTCATGGCTCAGGCCCGTGGGTCTACTCTCAGGACGTTTGAAGGTGACTTGTCCCTGTGGCATTCCAGGGATCTGTCCATCTTCACTCCTACATGAGCGCCACACTTCTCCCAGGCTTGACCAAAATACCAATATCAACACAGATTTTTCAGCTCCCACACAACTGGAGACAAAAACAGCAGAAATTATTCAGCTCAATCAGGAAAATTTCCGGAATAAATCCAAGAGGCTCCTGGAATAAGACAGAAGGGGATTTCTCTGAGACTCAGCAGAGACAGTTGATGTTACCATTGAAACAGTATACCCATGTGGTTGGTAGGTAGCCTCTAAAATAACCCCCAAGGATCCCCACCCTCAGTATTCACACGTTTGTGTAATCCCCTCCCTTTGAATGTGGGCTGTATATACTGACTCACTTCAAATGAATAGAATATGGCAGAAATGATGGTACACCACTTCCAAGATTTAGCTATAAAAAGACTATGGCTTCCTTTGGAGGCTGTCTCTGCTCTCTTAAGAAGAAGGCAGCTGCCACACTCGAGGCAGCCCCACGAAAAAGGCACACGTGGAGAGGACCTGAGGCCAGCCAACAGCCATGTGAGTGAGCATGAAGGCAGACTCTCCGCCAGTTGAACCCGGAGCCCCAGCTGACAACCTGACTGCATCGTCAGGGAGCTTGAGCCAGAACTGCTGTTTAAGCTGCTCCCAGATTCCTGACCCACTTAGAACTGTCAGATAATAAACATTCGCTGTTCTCAGCTGTTGTACATGTATTAGAAAGCAGAGACATCACTTTGCTGACCAAGGTCCATCTAGTCAAAGCTATGGTTTTTCCTGCAGTCATGTATGGATGTGAGAGTTGGACCATAAAGAAGGCTGAGCATTGAAGAACTGATGCTTTCAAACTGTGGTGCCGGAGAAGACTCTTGAGAGTTCCTTGGACTGCAAAGAGATCAAGCTAGTCAGTCCTAAAGGAAATCAACCCTGAATACTCATTAGAAGGACTGTTGCTAAAACTTAAGCTCCAATCCTTTGACCACTTGATATGAACAGTTGGCTCATTAGAAAAGACCCTAATGCTGGGAAAGGTTGAGGGCAAGAGGAGAAGGGGTGGCAGAGGATGAGATGGTCAGATAGCATCACCGACTCAATAGACGTGAGTTTGAGCAAACGCTGGTAGACAGTTGAGAACAGATGAGCCTGGTGTGCTGCAGTCCATGGGGTCACAAAGTGTCAGACACAGCTTAGCAACTGAACAACAACAACGATTTGGGGTGACTTATAACGCAGCGATAGATGATAACTAATACACCAACTTTAACAAGGATGGACCCCACAGCTATGGACACCAATTCAGCCGTTTCCCACTGTTGTTTGAATGTTAACACTCACATTCAGTTGTGACTCATATGTTCAGCTCAGTTGTTAGGTACATGCTGGTATTTCATTTCATATCTTTGGATGCTAAACACAGTACTGAAATACAAAATATTCATTTCAATGCATAGGAAAGCTCTTGGATACTGCGTTACCTTGGTGGGTCCCCAAGAGAAAGCCCTCTGAAGCAAATCTTAGGTGCAACACGTTACCAGCAATGCAATCCCAGGACCACCAGGGTTAGGCAGGGCAGGGAAAAGATGAGGGGAAGGATGGAGACAAATGCAAGGTGGTAATTACCAAGCTGGCTTCAACTTCATCAGACAGCACAGCCAGCTGCTCATTCACACCGGAAGTCTCCAGAAAGACCATATGGAGTCAGGCCACCTGAAACAGTCTAGGAGGGGGAGAAAAACGGAGTCGTTTATTTGTTGGTTCCTTCCTGTCTCTCCCTGTGGTCAAACTTCACCAAAGGGACATTACAACCTCCCTAAACCTGCAAGTTATGTTAGCCAGCTCCTCTGGGGAAACCAAGTCTCTTGCAGGCACCGGGGGCTTCCCCTGAAACCAAAGCCTCTTGGTGCATCTGGTCACCCTTGGGCACCAGAGCTGTGGTGGCTACAACCACAGCAGATGCAATAAGGCTTTGCCAAAGTCTGGCCTTCACTCTGGGGAGCTGGGACAGATGGCAGTGTTAGGAGACGAGGTGACAGAGGAAGCAGCTGGGGTTCTTCGTTGATCAGGCAGCCAAGAACTGGAGGGTAGGTGAGGCTGAGCAAATCAGGGAGAAATATAAACTGGGTTTGGAACAGATGTACACACAGATGAACACCTACTCATGAAGATGCTACTTTTATATCTGAACTGTGTATATATATATATAATATATACATTATATAGAATGTGCATATACCTTACATAATATACTCATGCTATATAAAACATAGTATATATAGTATGTATACATTATATAATGTGTACATGCTATATAAAATATATACATTTTATATATAATATATGTACATACATTCAAGTGTTACCTGTATTGACTCAGACTTTATTATTTGTCCCTGAGGAAGAGCCCACCCTATACAGGAGGCTTAGGAGAGAGGTTGTGTGTGTGTGTGTGCATGCGTGCATTCGCTTTGTGCTGTGTGCTCAGTAGCATCTGACTCTTTCCAGCCCCGTGGACCGTGGCCCGCCAGGCTCCTCTGTCCATGGGACTTCCCAGACAAGAATACTGGAGTTGTTGCCATTTCCTCATCCAGGNTCTGTCCATGGGATTTCCCAGACAAGAATACTGGAGTTGTTGCCATTTCCTCATCCAGGGGATCTTCCTGACCCAGGGATCGAACCTGCATCTCTTGCATCTCCTGCACTGGCAGGTGGGTTCCTTACCACTAGCACCACCTGGGAGAAAGAGGTTATTTATACATTTTATATATATATAATATATATATATATAATACATAATACACATACATGTGTATATATACACATTAAATATATTTAATGTATGTGTAGACATACACATTCAGGTAGTACCTTATTGACTCAGACTTCATTATTTATCCCCAAGAAAGAGCCACCCCATATAGGAGGCTTAGGAGAAGCTCCTGTGGCTCTGAGCAGTTTCGTTTCATGGAGACATCCTTATTCCTCTGGAGAATTCCACTTTCCTGGAAACTTAATATTATTTAATTCCATTGTCTGGTTTCATATCATGATGTCACCAAGAACACAGGAAGATGGGAGCTGACCCAGGATGAGACTGCAACTAAAACCCAGATCAATCCTACACAGAGCTCTGGAGCTAAGACGGCCCTTGAGAGTTGTCCCAGCGTGAAGGCAAGGGGCCCAGCCTTTGTGTGTTGGCACCTCGCCTATACTGGCGAGGCATGGGGCAGGTCACTCCCTGAGGGGACTGGAGCCTTGGACACCTGCTGCCAGAGCCAATAGCAACAAGAGGCAGTCTTGAACCCTTCAAAGCCAGTGCTGCTGGTGACCAGGGCTGGGAACTTCAGCCCCCAAAAGGGGCTCTAGGGGCTTCTCTAGCGGTCCAGTGGTTAAGACTTCACCTTTCAGTGGGTTCAACCTCTGGTCTGGACCGGAAGCTAAGATCCCGCATGCCTCGAGGCAAAAAGAAAAAAAAAAAACCAGAAACAATACTGTAACAAATCCAATACAGGCTTTAAAAATGGCCCACATCAAAAAAAAATCTTAAAAAGGGGGGTGGTATCTAGGTGGGATGCCAGCATATTCATGAGAGTTGGCTACTGTCTTGACTAACCTTCACATGATAAGAATTACAACTTAGCCATCTCTGGCTTTCCTCCCAAAATGAGCACACTGATTCACCATAGACTTTTCTCCAGAGTCAAAAAGGCTTCCCGTTAGTTGTCATAAAATATTCTCAAGCAGTGTTGAGAATGACCACATGATGTTACTTTCCAGAGTCAGATGATTCCTGGATTCATCAGAGTGACAGGGACAGGAGCGAGTCCACAGGTAACCCCACATTCCAGGAAGCTTTGCCTTTGCAAATACTCTGAAATACAAATGTACCTTTCCTAATCACCATGCCAAGATTTCCTTGTCCCTCCTGACCAAAGGATAAACCTAGATAGGCGCTCTAGATGAAGAAACCACTGTCCTTTTGCCTCCTTAGACTCAAAGAAACTAGTAAAATAAAATATAAACTCACTCCTAGCTCAGAAATCTCATAACCTTCCCCCCATGCAGGTATGGCCAACCTTTCGATTCTCCATTACCTAACCCCATGCTCCTCCTTCAGTCCCTGCTGCCACAAAGATTTCGGGATCCTGTCACTGTGCCCAGGTCCTCAACCTTCACTTACTCCACCAGCCTCTAGAACCCGGTGGTTCCCCAAGGCCACTACTTCTCAAAGTGCAGACTGAATGCTTTGGGGTCTGAACAGCAGAGAATGGACCCCTACCCTGACTTTTTTCAGAGCAGCTGCTTTGTTTTTTATTTTGTTGTTGTTGTTGCTTTTAAATCTGTCTTACACACTGATCTTTATGTAAGATGTTTGCTGAAGAAAGGTCAAGAAAATCAATTTGAAAGTCTCTTTCCTTGTTCAACCTTGAAGTGTTTAGCAACAATGATATCAAATTGAACATCAAGCTGACCTCTGTTTCAGTGACCAGGCTTCCTCTTTCTGAACCCAGACTCCCATCTCGCTGACACTCGCAAATTTCCCACTTTAGCTGAGAAATTTTGGGCTAGAGCCCTTAGCTGTATCTAGCTGGCATTGCATAACCTTTTTTCTTTCCTCCGTCATGTCCCCTCTACCGTTGCCTTCTATTGTGGCAATATTTACTTACATCTCCATTTCTGGCATAAGATTTTCATTTTTCAATAAATACATTTCAGGTCTCCAAGTGAATACATTTAAAGAAAATAATGAAGTAAATAATACAGCAGACTCACACAGTTATGGCCAAGAACATGAAGGTGGTCCGGGGATGAATGCCCTCCTCCATGGAACCTCTTGCTGGGCATCCCATCTGTGGTCCATCACCACCATCGTCCAAATGCAGCCCAGCAAGAGTTCTCCACCTGATTCTGCATAAGAACCAGAGACTAATTCAGTACGTTGGAGGTGGAGCCCAGGAATCTGAATTCTTAGCTGGCTCCTCAGCTTACTCTCAGCTTATTCACCAGGGCTTCCCTGGTGGCTCAGATGGTAAAGAATCCTCCTGCACTGCGGGAGACCTGGGTTTGATCCCTGGGTTGGGAAGATCCCCTGGAGGAGGGCATGGCAACCCACTCCAGTATTCTTGCCTGGAGAATCCCCATGGACAGAGGAGCCTGGCAGGCTACAGTCCATGGGGTCCCAAAGTGTGGATACGACTGAGCAACTAAGCACAGCACACAGCTTGTTCTGGCACCTGACCATCCCCTCACTGGCATAATAATTCTCTAGGTCCACCAGACCAGGAGTTCTTCAAGGTAAAAAAAAAAAATCATCTCTCCCTTACACTTAGGTGGGCTTAAGACATAGTCCCCAAATAAATGTTTGGAGAACAAAGTCTGACAGGTAGGGCAGAAATGACGTGAAATCAGGAAGTGTCAGGCTGGGAAAGGTCTTCCCATTATATTGGGTTTGCCAAAAAGTTCCTTTGGATTTTTCCATGACATTGTATAGAAAAACTTGAACAGACGTTTTGGCCAACCCAATACCAATAGCTGATGAAATTCACAGAAGTTGAATTCCTTGTGCACAGCCCTTGGCCACAGAGAAGGCCAAATACAATATCTAGGCTCCAGCTCGTAGTTTTGGACCACTGCCTCTTGAGTTGGCCAGCTTCTGGGACTGGACTAGAAGTTGACAAAAACTTAGAAGATCACAGGCACATAATTCAGTTAGTTTGACTCACTCTGTTCCACTGTGTAATTGAAGCTCTGAAGTTTTGCAAAAGCATAAGGGATACTATGTAAAAGAGCCTGGAAAGATCTGCAGACTGCAAGGAAAAGAACAAGCAGACGTACTCTAAGGAATCTGTAGCAACGTCTTCAAATGCAGATGTGAGCCCTTAAAGCAGCCCTGGAGCCAAATGAATGAAATGCCTTAGTGACATCAGAAAGTTGAGCCCTCCCGCCCGGTGGAGAATGTGAGATCTTGTGTGACCATCTTTATCCATCCCTGTGTCCTGACTGTGTTGTCTGGATATACAATTCCATTAAAGACCTCTCTGGGAGTCAGTTTAGTGCAGTAGTTAGAGCATCTGGGCTTTAGAACCAGATTCCTGGGTCCAAATCGTGACTCTGATTTTTTTTTTTAATCTCTATAACCTTAGTCAATTTACTTAATGCTCTCTGTACCTCCATTCTCTCAACTATAAAAATGGAGTACTAGTACCTCTTCCTTCACAGAGCTTTTGCCCGAGTCAAGAGTCAGAACAGTGCTGCCTAACAGGTAGTAAACATTTGGTAAGTGTTAGCAACTATTTTTCGGAGAAGGCAATGGCACCCCACTCCAGTATTCTTGCCTGGAAAATCCCATGGATGGAGGAGCCTGGTAGGCTGTAGTCCATGGGGTCACTAAGAGTCGGACATGACTGAGCGACTTCCCTTTCACTTTTCACTCTCATTCGTTGGAGAAGGAAATGGCAACCCACTCCAGTGTTCTTGCCTGGAGAATCCCAGGGACGGGGGAACCTGGTGGGCTGCCGTCTATGGGGTCGCACAGAGTCGGACACAACTCAGGTGACTTAGCAGCAGCAGCAACTATTTTTGGCTTCCCTGGTGGCACAATGGTAAAGAATCTGCCTGCCAATGCAAGAGACTTTGGTTCAATGCCTGGTTCAGAAAGATCCCCTGGAGAAGGGAATGGCAACCCACTCCTGTATTCTTGCCTGGGAAATCCCATGGACAGAGGAGCCTGACAGGCTACAGTACATGGGGTTACAAAGAATCAGACATGACTTAATGACTAAACAACAAGAACAATTACTCTACATTTTTCAATAATCACTAAATGAAAGTACCTATGTTAAGCACCATGGAAAATAGAGTTGCCCTAGAGGTATGTTCTGGACTGAACGTTTGTGTCCCTCCAAAATTCATATGTTGAAACCTACCCCTCAGCCTGATGGTCTTAGGGGGTGGAGTCTTGGAGAGGTGATTAGGTCATGAAGGTGGAGCCCTCATGATTGGGATCAGTTTCCTTATAAGAGACTCCAGAGAACTCCCTCTCCTTTTCTGCCTTGTAAGGACATAGCAAGAAGATGTCCATCTGTGAGCCAGAAAGTGGGCTCTCACCAGACACTGAGTCTTCTGATAAAACTTGGTTTTGAGCTTCTCAGGCTCATGAACAGTGAGAAATATATATATATATATATATTTTTTTTTTAAAGAAAATCGATGGTATTCTGTTGCAGCAGCTCAAAGGGTTTAAGACAAGGTACATGCAATCTGACAGAGGAGATGCAAAGTGTACAGTTACTCAAGGAGAGACCATAGAGTCATAGGGTTGTGCACATAATCAGATACCATGTGGGAAGCATCTACCGAGAAGGTGCATACTTCGATCATTCCCCTTTGACCCAGCATTGGGACGAGGGCAGAGAGTGGCTGCTTCACTTGCCCAAAATCACACAAGAAATAAATAGCAGCATCAAGCTTTGAGGACCACGTTCTCTTACTACAAAGCCAATCTTCCTAACAATACAGGTTGCCTGATAACATGCTAAATTGCAGATCCAGCAAGGCCAGGGTTCTAAACAAACCGCAGCAATAGACTGACATTCCTCAGAGCTAACCTTACCGAAACTAGTAAATCTCCACTTGCCTGGAGAATCCCATGGACGGAGGAGACTGGAAGGCTACAGTCCATGGCGTTGCTAAGAGTCGGACGGACACAACTGAGCAACTTCACTCTCTCTTTTCACTTTCATGCATTGGAGAAGGAAATGGCAACCCACTCCAGTATACTTGCCTGGAGAATCCCAGGGACAGAGGAGCCTGGTGGGCTGCCGTCTATGGGGTCACACAGAGTCAGACATGAGTGCTGTGACTTAGCAGCAGCAGCAGCAGCATGTGCTAAACGGTCTCTAATTTAAATAATGACTTACTTGGTTAGTGGATTTACCAATGCATTAGTAAGCCATTAATATCTAATTATACATGTGGATACCAGCCTAATACTAGCACCATTGTATGTGTGCACGCTCTGTTGCTATGTCGTGTCCAACTCTTTGTGACCCCACGGACAATAGCCTCCCAAGCTCCTCTGTATCATTAGGGTGGAAATAAATGCTCCACAGACAGGGGCTCCTGAACAAAGACGGATCAATGAGAAGCAGACAGACTCCAAAGAAAATAAAAATTCTGCATCAGAGAATGTTTCAGCACAATTAAGAAAAGCAGGATAGGAATTAGAGATGGAGCCACCTGGCAAAAGACAGGTTAGAACAGGTATGCAACCACTGACCCACCGTTCCTTTTTTTTTTTGGACTGTGCCTTGAAGCTTATGGGATTTTAGTTCCTCAACCAGGAATTGTACCCAGGGCACTGGCAGTAAGAAAGTCAGGTCCTAACCACTGGGCAACCAGGGAGTTCCCCCCACCTACACCTCTTATATGGTCTTTAGTCTGCATGACCAATGCAGCTTACATTCCTATCAGCTGGTATGCTCCCTGGGGAAACTGTCATAAAAAGTCTTATTTTAGAATACGGCCGCCTTCCCCTGTCTTGCAAGGAAAGGTCTTCGCTCTGTTCAGCACAAGCTGGAGTGGGCTGGAGGAGGCAACAGGCATGAAACAAAAGGGGAATTGAGGGTCTCCATTTCTGATCAAGGAAGCACCAGTGTGGGCGTGGAAGAAGCCAGCCAAAAGTGAGGGGCTCCCAACAGTGTTCAGGTAAGATGGAGGAGTCAGGTGCAGGAGGCTGAAATGGCAAAGGGTTCCTGGGGCTCTAGAACAATCTGCAGGAAGATTTGAGGCCTCCAGCAGCCAGGAGAGATGATGGGATGGGCCAGCTGTTCTAGGTGCCTGTTAGTTCATCCAGGTTCACAGAACCAACCTGATAGAGTAGGTCAGCCAAGTGGAATTTCACATGTATTTGACTTCTGTATCAACCAGAGTCCTGGCAGGATACGGATGACAACTCAAGCCAAGTAAAAGAGGAGAGACAATAATAAGAGACTATTTATAAAGGAGCGGTCAGAATAAGAAGAAACTAACCAGAGATGGCGTGGTACCCCAGGGCTAGCAACACTGGGAACCCATTACCATTCCTGAACCCAAAAGGAGAAGAAGAAGTATAATACTGCTGCCTCCAGGAAAGTAACTATATAAAGAGGTGCTCCCTAATAAGATCTGTGGCCTTTGGTACAGGGACACAGCCATCTGTAGCAAGGCAGCAAGGAAGAAGCCAGGGATGTAGACGCCCACCACTCTTCCAGGTGGTGCATCCTGAAGCCAGAGGGCAAGGGTGGTCCTGAGGCCCAAAGTAGAGTGAAGGATGAAGAGTGGATCAGGATGGGGGACAAGGGGTGCGTGCAAATGTAACAAGTTAATTTTACAGGCCTCCCAAAAGTATTCTCAGCCTTCTCCATCCTACTCTGTACTTGCGTGGACCATATCGAAGGCTTCCCATGATCTCAGGCTTCTAGCTGGGGTTAGCCAATGGCAAAGACAAGGATGTGAACACAGAATTTGTTTTTCTGGTCATCTCGGGCTAAGTGTGTCCCTCCACAAACGGAGGCTGACTCTACACAGCTTTCCTTTCAGGCTCCGGTAACGCTCTCTCCACTTGTCCTTTCTGATTATGTCACCGTCTCCAGTGGCCACCCTACAGCCCCATACCTTCATAAAGAGCTTTTTCTTTTTGTTTATGTCCCTTTGACCTACCAGTTCTAGTGTGTTGCCTTTTTCCTGTTGGGACCCTGACAAATTCACTTTACGATTTTTCTAAGGTGGCATTTTTCTACAGTCATACAGCTCCAATTTTTTAATAGAAATTAATGAGAAATTCGAATTTATTTACCAGAAATCCATTTTTACATTTTACAAACCCTTTCAGAGTATATACATCCCACTACTTACGGGATACCTGGACAAGGAAGAGTTCAATAGAATTATTTTCTTATACAAGTGGGGAACATAGAGATGAGGACCTTCCTTTCCTCCATGACCCTGAGACTCTGCTACTGCTGGTTCTGAACTTCAGCATAAGAAAATGTCTCTCCATGCTAACATGAAAAGCAAACTGACCATTTAGCTTAACTATTCAGCAAAATATGGGCTTCCTAGATGGTGCTAGTGGTAAAGAACCCACCTGCCAGTGCATGAGACTTAAGAGACACAGGTTTGGTCCCTGGTTCTGGAAGATCCTCTGAAGAAGGAAATGGCAACCCACTCCAGAATTCTTGCAGAGAGAATCCCATGGACAGAGGACCTTGGCGGGCTACAGTTCATAGGGCTGCACAAAGTCGGACAGGACTGAAGCAGCTTAGCACACACACACACATTCAGCAAAATGTGGATTGAAGGCTGTTAATCTCCAGAGTTGCAATTCCAATTGTGTCTTTCCTGCCTTAAAAAAAAATAAACCACAATGGTAAAAAAAAAAAAAAAAAGTATAGTCTATGTATAACTAAATCACTTTTTGTACAGCAGAAATTAACACAATACTGTAAAACAACCATATTTCAATAAAAAAAAAATTATATGGCTCTCCATTGCGTATAGATTGAAATAAAGCCCAAGGCATACACTCCAAAGCCCTTTGAGATCCACCCCCAAACTGTTCTCTTCTCACCTTGCTCTCCAAGTGAATATCCTTTATTCCGTCTACCCCAGACTGCTACAGCCCTGTTCCCTGTTCACCTCTTGCCTTTGCTTCTCTGTGACCTTTTGTCTGAAATATATTTTCATCTCCAGCTGTCAAAACCCACTTGAAATGCAAAGACTTGTACATAAATCTTCACAGAAGCTCAACTTTTAATAGCCACAAACTGGAAACAATCCAAATGTCCACCAACAGGTGAATGGATACACAAATTGTGGTATATCCATACAATGGACTCTACTCAGCAACAAAGAACATACTCTTGACCCCTGCGGCAACAGGGATGAATCTTCAAATCATTACACTGAGTGAAAGAAGCCAGACGAAAAAGAGCATATACTGTATAATTTCGTTTATATAAAATTCTAGCAATTGTAAATTAATTTACAGTAGCAGAAAGGGGATCAAGAGGCTGCCTGGGGATGAAGACAGAGAAATAAGGGGTTTTGCCAAGGGCCTCAAGAACTCTTTGACAGTGAAAGTGTAGTCACTCAGTCGTGTCCTACTCTTTTTAACCCCATGGACTGTAGCCCACCAGGCTCCTCTGTCCATGGAATTCTCCAGGCAAGAATACTGAAGTGGGTTGCCATTCCCTTTTCCAGGGCATCTTCCTTACCCAGGGATCAAACCCAGGCCTCTCTCATTGCAGGCAGATTCTTTACAAGATGTCTAACCTTGTGGCTTCCCCTGTGGCTCAGCTAGTATAGAATCCACCTGCAATGAGGGAGACATGTGTTCAGCCCCCGGGTTGGGAAGATCCCCTGGAGAAGGAAATGGCTACCCACTCTAGTATTCCTGCCTGGAGAATTCCATGGACTGCATAGTCCATGAGGTCTCAAAGAGTCAGACGTGACTGAGCCACCTTCGCTTTGGTTTTCACTTTCTTCACTATCTGAGTCACTAGGGAAGTCCAAACATCCTTTAAAGGGTGATAAAAATGCATGTTAATCTGATTATGATGATGGCTTCACTGGTTTATACCTATTTCAAAACTCACAAAATTGAACATTTTAACTATGTGCAGTGCAGTTTATTGTACACAACTGTACCCAAAGGTATAAGAAAAAAATACGACAAGCAAACTTGAAAAGTTATTGGCAGCAAGTCAGAAAAAGAGTTAGTCATAATATATTAAATGCCCCAACAAAGAAAAAATATACAAAAAATAAAACAATGGAAAATGGGTACAGAGCACAAGTAGGTAGTTCAGAAACAAAAACAAATGACAAACATGCTTGCCTGTAAGTGTTTTGCTGGAACAGAATGTAAAAATACAGGCTATTCAACAAGGAGGCTGAAGGACTAGCATCTGTAAAGATCATCAGTGAGGCTTGAACCTTCTGGTAGGGAAAGGGCTTCTTCCCAGCATCCTAGCATCATTCTCAGCCCTTTTGCCTTCATCCCACCAGGCTCAGCATCCTGGGCGATACCCAGCATGTCAGGTCACCAAATTCCTTATGTGAAACCGAGGCCCATCCCATATTTAAACGTGTCCTTCAACTGTACCTTTTCGATCCAAGTCATCATTGGAATGTGAGCATATTCTGGTCACAGTTACGTTTACTCCAGTGCAATACCTAGAGGGATGGTCACTAGTCCTCCAGCCAGGACAGACCCTCCCTTTGGCTTTAAAACAGCCTGCATTCTGCCACAGGGAGTGGCACGCCTCCCCGCTCCTCCCCCATGGGGAAACACAAACTCCTGGAAGTCAGAAGGTGGTGTCGTCATCGCTCTTCCCCTGGGAACCCAGCACTGAGCGCCTGCTCCGCATCGGGAAGAATATCTTGAGATTTAGCACAGCACCTGCCAAAGCCCTGTCTTCTACTTTTAAAACTGATCTCTCACAAGAAGCCTGAGCTAGTATGATGATTAACCTAGCATCATTACCCTGATTCTCAATCTGAAGAAGCAGGGGTTCGCCGTGGCGCGCCTATGCTCCAGGTGGCCCTCTTCCTCAGAAAGGAGAGGAGACCATCACCGTCCCCGCCCCGCCCTCCGCGCTCAACTGCAATACAGTCAGTCCCCAGCGCCCCCAACCACTTTGAAAACGCGAGCCGGAGGAACTTCCGCCCAAGCCGCGGCGAGGGAGCTCGCTCTGCGATCTGACTCCTCGAAGGCTTGCCCGTCGTCTTCTCCCCCATCCACCGGCTTGTTCCACTCGGTTTGCCCTCCCTGGACTGAAACCGACAGGCTGGCCAGAGAGCGAGAGCAGAGTGGGGCGGGGGGAGGGGTGTGGAGGAGGGGCGAGGCCGGAGGAAGATTCGAGATGGAAAAAGCCCAGGTGACCAGGCAAGAAACAAGAACGTCCATAAGAGGAGGGCGACAAAGAGAATAAAGGTTGGACAGCCGGGGACACCCCAAAGCTGCTGAAGACTTTATGAAAGAAAAAAACCGATGAACGGAGGATGGCTCATTTATTATTAACAAACAAATAGCAATAATGAATATCATTATTAAAAAGCATTTTGTGCATATTAAATGTAGTTATATTCTAAATATTGTCCTCCCCTTGGCTAGCCTGTATCAATCTTCCTTCAGAAGTCAACTATTTTAATTATTACCACTGCCCTCTATCAAAACCCCACAGTCACAGCCTTGATCCCCTATCTCTTCTAGTCTTTATCGCCAAGAAGACATTGTTAAGATATGATTTTCTACCTTTATTTTTCACTGTCTGTATCCCTGCACTAGAGCATATGCTTTACAAAGACATGGATTTGTGTGTTTTGTATACTGATGTGAACAAGTACCGAGTTCATCATGGGTGCTCAATAAATATGTATTGAGAAAAAACAGTAATACTAAATGAGAAAGAGAGAGGCAGTTCCCTTCAATGCACCACGCCTGCTTCCTGAAGAATTCCTCTCCCCATCAGCTCTTTCTCTCCTCCATGGCTTGTAAGAGAGGCGAAGAAAATCACGCGAGAGGCAAAGAAAACCTCAGTTCAAGCCATGACCTTTTGCCTTTCCCTTTGAGCAGGCTTCTAGCAGCAGAGAAGCTAGAACTGAGAGCCCCACTTTGGAGTTCCTGGCTGCTGCCCCCTGGCCCTGGGAACCCAGGCAGCATCCTCCCATGTAAGTGCGTAATCAGAGGAGCAGAGTTGAAAGGATCAAACCCTCTCATTTTACAGATGCGGACTCTGCAGCCCAGTGAGATGGAGCAACCTGCCCAAATGCATGCAGTGAGCTTCTGAGTCCCTCTAGCCTCTCTCCTGATTCATGGGGATTTGGCCCAGCTGTTGACAAAATGCCCGAGGCAGAGGATGCAACGGCATCTAGCAGCTTTGGTTTTCTATGTACTCGTCCTTCCTCACCCTGCACATGGCTGTCCTTTCCTAATTTTTCCAGAGCTGTGGAGAGTTGGTGATTCAACTGGAGATTGCACTTGGCCTGGCAGACAACACCCAATTTGGACTAGCCCAGGGGAGAAGGCTTGGGCAATAATAGGTTACAGGCCTGAGGAACCCAGGTGCCAGAGCAGATGTTCAAAGCCAATGAGAAGAAATGACTGGCCCAGAGTGTCTGTGTGTGCCGGGGCTGGAGGAATCCAGATTTTCTGGTTCCTGGTTCTCTGCCTGCAAATTTCTCTCCCCTCCATCATCATCACTACTTGAGCAGAGAAGAGCCGGGTATATAAGGAGAATGTCAGGCAGGTTTTTCCCAATCCTCCCAGATCTAAGTAAGCCTGACATGTAGGAGCTTGATGTTACCCATTCGCTTCCGAATGGATGGAGCCACATCTTTAGAGACAGCCCGCAGAGCACAAGGAACAAGAGCTAAGAAACTAACACATTTTAAGGACTCCTAATTATTGAGCATCTAATAAGTGCCAGGCACCCAGTGATTTATCCTCTGATACAATCCACACAGCAGTCCTACAGCACAGGCTCAGAGAGCTTAATCAGCCTGCCAGGTGTCGCACAGCCAGTGTGACAGAGCTGGCATATCAGAGCTGGCATTCAGACCGAGGGTTGCATGTGCCTCAAATCTCAGCCACAGAGGACAATGTCAGGGTGAAGCAAAGGACCAGCTTCCCATCCACCTTCAGGACAAGGACTCTCTGGTCCCTCAGAGGCTGCCTTCTCCACAGGGTCCTTTCCATCCCACGATTTCAGGTTCGGTTTTCCACAGCTCCTGTTGCCATGGCAGTAGGGGCTCTCAACACCATTCAAAAACCCAGAAGAGGAAAAGAAGAGGACTCAACTCTTTGATTCAAGAGCTGACCAGTTCTTTTAAAAGATGAACTCAATCAGGTCCTTGAATCAGGATTCGAAATGGAAGCCAGATAATGGCACTTGTGGGCATTGGACTCATTTAGCTTCTTGCTCCAAGAAGCTTAGTTCCCTTTTCAGACATGATCTCATTCTTCTCTGCAGGACCTCAGAAAAGAAACCAGAGAATTGACCGGGGCAATTCTCTGCAGGGTGAGACTAGAGGAAGGCTCACGGCCCCCGCCCATGTGTCTGAACTTGTTCCTCTTCATTTTTTTCCTACCAGCATGGAAAATAAAGATGTCACACCATTGGCAATGTTACATGAAAGTGGGAATTTATGTGAGGCCCGTGGTTTGCCCCATCAAGTTTAAAAGATGAAGAAATAAATATGCTGCGAGGTTTGGAGACTATTAGAGATGAGAGGAACTTTACTGTTCTGAGCCCCATTCTGACCTCCCCGCCTCTCCATCACCTACCTCGCATCTTCCAGAGGAGCAAACAGAAGCCCAGAGAGATGAAGCAAACTGAAAGGAGCAAACTTCAGCTCCTCACCTTCAAAATAGCCTCTGGAGATTGGGGCTACCTTTCCTGTGGCCAGGAGAGAAGCAGTTTCTACCCCTTCCAGGATGCTCAGAGTATGTTTTGTTCATTCCTCACTCTTCTGGGTCTTTGGCTTTCCTTCCTGACTACTTGCTCTTAGCACATTGGTATAGTGGAAAGAGGGCTGCCCTAGTGACTCAGACAGTAAAGAATCTGCCTGCAATGCAGGAGACCCGGGTTCCATCCCTGGGGGTTCGATCCCTGGGTCTGAAAGATTCCCTGGAGAAGGGGATGGCAACACACTCCAGTATTCTTGCCAGGAGAATTCCATGGACAGAGGAACCTGGTGGGCTACAGTCCATGGGGTCGCAAAGAGTCAGACACAACTGAGTGACTAACACTTTCATAGTGGAAAGAACATGCATTTTGGAATCAGACAGACTTGGGTTTAAAGCTCAGCTCTTCCTCCACTGAAAAACTGTGTGATTTTAGACAAGTTACTTAATAGTCTTTCCATCTCAGGGCCGAGAACAGTCTGGATGGACCCATTTGAAGTCCAACACTCTGATTCCCTGTTCTAGGTTACTTAAATAAGATATCAGAAGAGTCCAGATCCTCATATGTATACCTGGCTGATTCATGTTGATGTGTGGCAGAAACCAACACAATACTGTTGTTGTGTTGTGTGCTCAGTAATGTCTGACTCTTTCCAAACCCATGGACTGTAACCCATCAGACTCCCCTGTCCATGGAATTCTCCAGGCAAGAATACTGGAATGGGTTACCATTTCCTCATCCAGGGGATCGTCCTGACCCAGGGATCAAACCCACATCTCTTGCATCTCCTGCATTAGCAGACAGAAGCTTCCCTGGTGGCTCAGAAGTTAAAGCGTCTGCCTCCAATGCAAGTAGACCCGGGTTCAATCCCTGGGTTGGGAAGCTCCCCTGGAGAAGGAAATGGTAACCCACTCCAGTATTCTTGCCTGGAGAGTCCCATGGATGGAGAAGCCTGGTAGGCTACAGTCCACGGGATCGCAGAGTCGGACACGGCTGAGCGACTTCATCTTCTTTACCACTGCATCATTCGGGAAGCCCAACCAATACAATATAGTAAAGCAATTATCCTCCAATCAAACATAAACAAATTTTAAAAATAATTGAAAGTTTATTCTAAGATAAAAAAGAGCAGGAACACGAGAACTTCTAGGAGAATATATTTTCTTTCCTCATCTTATATTGCACCTGACAGAGTACAGAGGCTTCCCTGATAGCTGTTGGTAAAGAATCCACCTGCAATGCAGGAGACCCTGGTTTGATTCCTGGCTCAGGAAGATCCACTGGAGAAGGGATAGGCTCCCCACTCCAGTATTCTTGGGCTCCCCTAAGTGGCTCCCCTGGTATAGAATCCGCCCACAATGCGGGAGACTTGGGTTCAATCCCTGGGTTGGGAAGATCCCCTGGAGAAGGGAAAGGCTACCCACTCCAGTATTCTGGCCTGGAGAATTTCATGGACGGAGGAGCCTGGTGGGCTACAATGGGATCGCAAAGAGTCTGCAAAAGACAGAATACTCAGAGGGTTTTTTTAAGTGCAATGAAACGAAATAAAATTTTAAAGCCCTTAAACTGAAAGAAAAAAAAATCCAGGTCCTTGCTTAATGTTTCAACATCCTAGTCCTCGCAGTTCAGATATTTTAACATTCAGTTCTGGATTCCGTGTCTCAGCCCTCCAGCATTTTATACTTACACACTATGGTTTAAGTTTTGTTGACCCGTTCTCCTACAGAGGGATCTGTTGGGAGTTCAGAACTCCCGACAGATCAATTTCTAACTTGGTTAGAGATTTCTAACTTGGTTAAACCACTCAGGGATGAGAGAAGAGACAGAGCCCTTGCCTTTGTAGAGCATGCTATTCAGTAACCAATTTCCTTGCTTGAAGGTAAGGCCAAGGGTGTTAAGCACTGTTTGTTTAGTCATCTATGAATCATCTTTCTCAGCTCTCAGCCCACACTGCCGAGGAAATTTTATTTGAAATTTCCAACAGTCTCAGCCTTGGGCAGCACATAAACACAGAAGAGAGAAATGGACAAAAATGCAATTCTAGAACTTCCAATATCTCAGTACATTGGAAAATTTAATACTCTAGGCACTATTTAGAAAGCATTCATTCAGGAATTCATCCTCATATTTAAACTGAACTATCTATTTCCTTGTCTTGTCAGAATTAGTCTCCAAGTTAGTAAGACTTGGGAGGCTAAGTAATATTCCATTAATGCCAGAGTTGCAAGCATTAACAAATCCTTTAGTGCCCAATAGGCCTGAGTTCAAAATCCTTAAGCAAGAGACTTCAAAGGTAGTCCATTGACTAAGGTTCTATCCTGTCACTGCAGGGGGTTGTGGGTTCGATCCCTGGTTGGGGAGCTAAGATACCACGTGATTCCTGATTAAGGATCTAAGATCCCATATGCCATGGGGTGTGGCCAAAAGATTTTTTTTTTTTAATCCTTAAGCAAAAGTCTCAGGAATCTGGGGAGAAATGGAGCTAATGGACTTGTGGTTTCTTTTTGCAGTGATGAAAATGTTCAAAAATTGTGGTGATGGTTGCATTATGGTGAGTATTCTAAAAAGCATTGAATTGTATACTTTAAATGAGTGAATTGTATGGGATGTGAACTACACCTCAATGAAACTGTTCTTAAAATTCCTAGGCATCTAATTCCCAGTTTCATTATTACAAAATGAGGACAATACCTTAAAATGCTAATGGTGAAGTGCCAAGTATCGCTTTACAGTAGATGCTCAAGTTACAGAATATCTTATTGTCAGAGCAGCAGCAGTCATAGTAATTATGATAGGGTTGATATTGAAAGTATTTTCATATCCTTCATAGTTTCTTAGTCATTGTAGCCCAAAATTCCCTTTCTTCTCAATTGTTATCTATACACTTCATTTGGAAAATTGAAAAATTAGTGATCTATCTTTTTGTGATAGCTCTGTTGTCCAGAACAATTATTCCTATTTTCTTTTATTTTTAATTCCTATTTTCTATTCAGCTAGTTTTACAGCTAAAAGTAACTTTTTGCTTGTTTATATCATCTTTCAGCTAGACTATGAAACCCCAAGGATAGAGAAAGTATCTCAGTGCCCCCTCTCAACAACACTTGCACTTGGGAGGCCCTCAATATGATTTTCTGACCAGGTTATATTATTGCATCTGTTGGGCGGATGAAACTAATCTCCTTACAGCTTCTTGTGTTCCCCTGTTTCCCCATTTGTCTTTCTTCCCTAATTTCCATCTAGCGGCTCATCAGTCATCTAGCTATGAGTGTAAAGAATCAGTCTGTAAAAATGGCTTCCTCCAGGACTTCCATGGTGATCCAGACGTTAGGACTCTGCACTTCCAATGCAGGGGGTGTGGGTTCCATCCCTGGTCAGGGAACTAGGATCCCTCATGCTGCATGGCATAGCCAAAAAAAAAAAAAAACATATTTTAATGGCGTCCTCCACTCTCTACCACCCCTGTGAGTCAGACAATGCACAGAGCTGAGAGGAAGAAATCATTGTTGTAACTGATAGATTGTCAGCTGAAGAGTCTTGCCGAGAAGGGTGGGTATGATACCCTCTTAATATGATCCTTCAAGGAAGATTAACAAATATGGCCTCCAGAAACCCTTTATATATAGAATCTTGGCCTCCCAAACTGGCTTCTAAGGAGAAAAAAGTCTTGCTACTTGACAAATAGCTCCTTCCCTGGTAGGCTCCTTGTTCTGTCTAACCAAAGGATATCTCTCCTACCCAAACAAAAAAAACTATGTACATCAAGCAATTGAGTTAGAAGATGAGGGTTGCCATCCAGAAGAAATAGAATCAGCTATGATTAAGAACAAATCTGAATATCTAAGAAAACAGAGTCCATAAACTTGCAGAATATGTCTCCTAACAACTGCCAGCTTACATCACTGGAAACACGTGGCTGAGACTGGCAGGAGTAAGTGAAATGCTGTTGGTTTAAGAAGCTCAGTAAATTCATCTGGAGTACTGTTTGTGGAGCTCAACAGCAGGTCAAGTGTGCACTGTATCTTTTACAAATGACCTAGACTTATCTCCTGACCAACAACTGAGTGTATTAGAAAAGAATGCTTTTAGCTGCAAGTAGCAGAAACCCCTGCTCAGTCAACGAAGAACTTGACTATCTCACAAAACTAGAAGGCCAGAAGAAATGCAGGCTTCAGAATTGATTGATTTGGTAGCATGGCAATGTCACCAAGAACCTAGGTTCTTTTCACTTCTCTGTCATCTATGCTGTTGGCTTTAATATTAGGCCGGTAGCAATTTGGCAGCAACAGTTCTCAGCATCTCCTCCAGACATGTCACCATCTCTTGGAGGTAAAGAGGCCTTTTCCAGAGACCTCACAGCACTCAGCACTGGCACAGGGGAGAGGACAGTCAGGCTTACTCTGAGCTGGGGGGCAAGGTCAGCTTTCTGCAGGTGCATGGCTACATGGGGAACGGAGGATACATGAACCCAGTTGCAGCTCTTTTAGAAAAGAAGGGGAAGTGGAGTCAGTGTAGACAACCAAGCATGATCATTGTACAAACCACCCGAGGACTGGCAAAGCCTGAACGCCTCTGTGAGCATAGAGGCAGGAATTGCATTGTCCACAGCCTTAGGGCTTACCGTCTCTTAGAGAAAACACAGAGTAGTCTTTCTTAGGAACTCCATAGGAAGCTCAAATTATCTGAAAGATGTGGCAGCAATGAGTGGAAGTGACATGAAGGTAGCTGAGGGGTGGAGGGGAGCACGTGGGCAATGACAAATAAAAACCCACAGGTTTCTGCAAGATTCTGCAATGTGTAACTGCTAGTGGGAAGTGAGGTGGAGGCAGGGATGTGTCACTAGCTGTTTCCAGCAGCACTGTGACTGTCTGATAAATCAAGGGTGTCAGTGTGAGTGTCCCTGGCTTATTAAGTTAATGAAAGAAAAAAAAAATTCAGATACAGAAAGGACTAAAGCCAAGCTCACAGACAATGGCCAACTCAAGGTAGGATGACAAGTGTCCTTTTGAATTGTCCTGGCATCACTATCTGTGCCTCTCTGACAGGCATTGTTTGACACTCTCACAGCCCACATTGGGGTTTGCAAACCAGAAATGCCGATATCTTCCTATCAGTGGTTTTGCAGGGACTGTTATTATTAATTATTGGGTAGTACTCTGCAGTTAACAACAGGATTTCTCACGAATGATCCTATTAATTTTTACTTAAGATGGGTTTTTGTTGTTACCCTCTTTTTATAGTTGAGGAAACTGAGGCTCCAGGAAGTTAAGTGACCTGTTCTAATCTTCACAGTTGGTGAAGAATTAGAACTATAACCAGGGCAGCCTCTTGTAGAGCTAGAATATCAATGTACCTTTTATTGCATGCTTTGTGGCATCTCTGAGGCCCTGAAGATTCTTGGAGACTGTCTTCTACCTTGGCCTGAAATTGAGCCTGAAATTCCTACTAGTGGGAACATCCCATTGATCTAAGGCACTGCAAAATGTCCATGTACCACCTGGGAAAGTGGAAAAGAAATAGGCATTCTGCTGTCTTGTCAGTTATACTTTAGTGCCTATCCACGGTTTCCCCCAAAATTCGGGGTAGTTTAGACAACTCTTGCATGGAAAACAGCAAGGGGTCCAAGGAAAAAAAGAGCATAATTAGACCAGAAAGAACCAGATTAGTTATGGGGATGGGGAAAGAGATGCCGTAGGACTCCATCTTCTTTCTTTCTGATAGAATGGGGAAGAAAAGATTAGATAAATGCCTCAAGCAGCTGGAAAAAGAAAAGAGAGCCCAAAGAATGTACTTTAAGGGAATCTGGGTTAGTTCCTAGGATTCTGAGCCTTCCCCAGGTCCCAGTCTTCAGCACAGCTTGCCGAGAACACTGAATCAAACAGACAGAAGTCCCCAATGTAAACAGCCGCAGAGTCCCAGCTCAGAGGCAAGGAGCTCCCGAGGCGCTGTCTTCGGTGCTGAAGTAGCACAGCCTGGCACAGGGAACTCACAGAGGCAGCAAGGGTGACAGCCCAGGCTCTGCGTCTGATTTCACTCTGGAGTCGTGCGGCCCCGAATTGCTTGTTTCAGATCTGGGACAGAGCGCCTTCAATACCCACCTTTACTTTTCTCTCACCACTCAAGCCAGCTTCTTGCAAGCCCAGGAAAGGGCTTTTTGAAGTTTTAAGACTAGTACCAGGCAAACAGCCAGGTCAGATCCTGCACCGCCTGAGTGCATGAGTCCACTTTTCATGTCCTCATTCTCTCTTTCTGTGGTTCTTCCTCACCCTGTCTCAAGTGCAGCTCTCCCACAAACTGCCTCCCAAGCCTGATCTTGGAAGAGAGTCTGGGAGAAATCTTTCACAAACTAGTGAATTCACATCGGTGTGGGACTTAATTTGAAATCTTACATGCCTTGACATGAAAGTTTACACTACCACTTAAGAAAGGTATTTTGGGGACTTTCCTGGTGGTCCAGTGGTTAAAAATCCACCTGCCATGCAAGGGACACGGGTTTGATCCCTAGTCTGGGGAGATTTTACATGCGGTGGGGCAACTAAGCCCGTGCACCTCAACTCCTAAAGCCTGCGGGCTGCAACTACTAAAGCCTCTATGCTCTCTGGGGCCCATGCTCCCCAACAAGAGAGGCCACTGCAAAGAGAAGCTGGCACACCACCGCAAAGCATAGCTCCCGCTCGCCGCAACTAGAGAGAGCCCGCACCGAGCAACAAAGACCCATAACAGCCGCATTTTTTTCTTTTAATCACGTAGGAAAGGTATTTGGGAGGCAGTAAAAAAAGGGGAGTCTTCCAGGTTTTCACACCCAAAAGCAACTTCTTACTGTCTCGACAGATAGCCGGTCCTTGTTACCATTATCATGACACAGTGTAAAAGGTTTTGGTGTTATAGAAAAAAACACACTTAACTTATAAACAGAATTTTTCAGTCATAAGGATGGCTGAGAAACAGACTCTGTTCGCAATGCATTTCCAATCCAGTTGGGACGATGGGTGGCATATTACAAATCAATCATTTATACACCAACACATGAGCCAAGTTTCATGGGTGCTCAGGGTCCTGCCTGGAGGATCTAGGCATGGATCTAGAGAAGAAATTTATTAGATTAGTGAAAGGGAAAAGGGAAAAAGTGCAGATTTTGTAGTTAGAAGATGTGGATTCCAGCCTTAATTCTGCCCATTATGATGTGTTCTTAAGAGAATCACCTGTCACATGAGAAGTGAAATATCAGACTTACTGAGCTATTTTATTCTATTTTAGCCTGGCTATGTGGCATGAGGGATCTTAGTTCCCTGACCAGGGATCAAACCCTTGTCCCCTGCATTGGAAACAGTCCTTCTAAAACTTTTTTTCAATTTTTAATTGGAGGATTATTGTAAGCAATATTGTGTTGGTTTCTGCCTGATAACAATGTGAATCAGTCATAAATATACATATATCTCCTCCCTCTTGAGCCTCCCTCTGAGCCCCCCATACCGCATACCACCCCTTTGGGTTGTCACAGAATACCGGGCTGAACTGCCTGTGTTATACAGCAACTTCCCACTAGCCATCTATTTTACACACGGTAGTGTAAATTTGTCAAGGCTAGTCTCTCTATTCATCCCACCCTTGTCTTCTCCCACTGTGTCCATAAGTCTGCTCTCTATGTCTGAAGTGCAGAGTCTTAACCACTGGACTGGCAAGGGGTCTCTTACTGAGTTATTTTAGAGATGAACTGAATTACTATAAAAACACACTTCCTAGACGTCAAAGCACCATGAAATAAAAAGCTTAACCATTTTCTGACTGAGTGACAGCACCTAAGCTTGCCATGAAGGCAAGGCCGGGTCCTTCTCACCGAATACAGTGCCTAGCACAGATTCACATTCACAGAGGGAGTTATCAAGAGCATCCTGATTCCAAAAGAGCTCTGACTTGGGGAATTAAAAATACAGTGTTTATCCTTAGTGGCCAGTTCTGCCCAAACCACCCCTGGGGTGCAGGGCAGAGAGGCGCAACAGAAAAAAAGACAGCTCTCACAGAGGGAGTTGGCCTAAAACATTAGCTCCAGATGGAATTTCAGCTGGAAGCATACAGCAGCAGCTAAGCTCAAAGAAATGACTGAGGTTTTCTGGACCTACTCTCTGGCTGGTGGATGAGACAAATCAGGAAGGAATAGAGGACAGGTGGTGTGGGCAGAGGGAAATGAGGAGAAGCAAAAGAGAGGTCATGATGGAGGTCACATTCCAAATCTTCTGCTTGGGTGGAAATTTTCATCGAATACAACCACCACTGGATATAGCTAGAGCTTCATAAAGAAATACTTTTAAGAAAGAAGATAACACAGATTATTAATGTTGGAATAAACCTTTAAAATGATCTAATCCAACACCTTCATTTTACAGATAAGATTAGGGTCAAGAAAGGTGAAGTTCAAAGTAAAAAAAAAAAAGAGCTCCTGAAAAAAAAACAAACATAAGATTCAGGTCTTCTAGTTCTCAAGTCAGGTTTTGTTTCTCACTACCCAATGAGATTGGGCTTCCCAGGTGGCACAGTGGTAAGTAAAGAATCCACCTGCCAAAACTAGAGAGGCAAGTTCGATCCCTGGGTAGGAAATATCAACCTGCTCCAGTATTCTTGCCTGGAAAATCCCATGGACAGAGAAGTCTGGCAGGCTACCGTCTATGCGGTTGCAAAGAGTTGGACCCAGCTGAGCACACGTACACACGTGCAATAATTGAATTAAGGTTAACTTGGAGGTGCTGCAACAAATAAACCCAACACTGCAGAGATTTAAAGAATATAATCCTCTAGCCACCCTGAACTTCCTTCTTCCAGAGCATTCTCTTCTTTCATTTTGAAACATTTTTAAAATTTATTTTTAATTGGAGAATAATTTACAATGTTGTGTTGATTTCTGCCATATACCAATATGAATCAGCCACATACCCTCCCTTTGAACCTCCATCCCATGCCCCACCTCACCCCTCTAGCTCATCACGGAGCACCCCGCTGAGCTCCCCATATTGTAACAGCAACTTCCCACTGGCTCTTTTACATATGGTAATGTGTATGTTTCAATGCTACTCTCTCACTTCCCACCCTCTCCGTCCCCTTGTGTCCACAAGCCAATTCCCAGAGCATTCTCTTAGGTCTCTAGTCCGAAGAATAAGGAATTGGGATCCATGCTCAGGTGCTTCTGTGCAGGAAGCATAGCTGGGGTCAAGAAGACCCTGGTGTGCCTGTTCTCATTGGCGAGCACCAGTGGGTTCATCCTTCTTGGAATAGTGTTCAGAAATCCTTAAAGCTTTAGGTAACAATAGTTCTCCCTATGAAGACATTCTCCCCTGAGTATGCATCCTCACTGTTGCTTTCACGTAGTCTGTTCTTGGCAGTTTATGAAGCACATTCACATCCATCAGCCCAGGAATTTCCAAACAAGGATACGAACAGATACACCAGGGGCTACAGACACGACTGAAGTAACTGAGCACGCGCGCAGGAGACATGCAGATCCATTCGCTGAAGTGCAGGAGAGATAATATCAGAACGTCTATTTTGTCTTAAATGTCAGAAAGAAGTTAAAAGTAAAGTGAAAACTGCTCAGTCGTGTCTGACTCTTTGCAACCCCCTGGACTGTATAGTCTGTGGGATTCTCCAGGCCAGAATACTGGAGTGGGTAGCCTTTCCCTTCTCCAGATCTTCCCAACCCAGGGATCGAACCCAGATTTCCTGCATTGCAGACAACTCTTTACCAGCTGGGCCACAAGAGAAATGTTAGAAAGAAGTTAATTTTTACTAATATCTGATATATGGATTGACCTTGATGACTTTTAGAAGCCCCGGTGTCACTTACAGGAAACATGTTATCCTGAAGAAAGAGCGAGAGTTCCGTATGCGGGAGAGTTAAGTGGAGCTGCAGAGCAAACCATTTTAGTTGTTTTGTTTTTTAAAACTTTTTATTTTATATTGGTGGATAGACAGTTTAAAATGTTATGATAGTTTCAGGGGAACAGCAAAGTGCTCCATCATACACATACATGTATCCATTCCCCCCCCTAAACTCCCTTCCCATCCATGTTATCAAAGAACCTTGAGCAGAGTTCCTTGGGGCTTCCCTGGTGGCTTAGATGGTAAAGACTCCCTGCAGTGCAGACCTGGGTTCAGTCCCTGGGTTGAGAAGATCCCCCTGGAGAAGGAAATGGCAACCCCCTCCAGTATCCTTGCCTGGAGAATTCCATGGACAGAGGACCCTGGCAGAACCCAGAGTTCCTTGTGCGGCAGAGTTCCTACTGTACGGCAGTAGGGCCTTGCTGGTTATCCAAACCATCTTAGTTTTAAACTAACCCCACGTACACAGAGTGGATGCTTGGTTTCGAAAATTTCCAGGAAGCAATCCCAAATGGAGGTGAATACTAACAACACAAGCAATGAGAAAAGGTGAAGTTGACACTTTTAGTCCTAATAAGAGATCAACCATGCTACAACCATATTCATAACCAGAATATAAGATCAAAATAATGATGACTTATCCAGGTCCAAAAAGAAGTTGGCCAAGGTTTTTTGAAATTATCACAAGCATTTGAAATATCATTTAACATCCACTACCATTAGTAACGAACCTCATCTTTAGTGTATATTTTGACTTGAGGTGTTAGCTAATGGCATGTGTGTTATATAATTTACAAATACATAAACATACCTACACTGGGGGTAACTTGCAAATAAATTTTTGCTGATGAAGAGCACACTCAAGATTTGCAGACCATTGCCTTAAATCATGTAAATTCTTCCTGATCACCCTGTGGATGGTGTTGTTTTGCAGACGAGAATACTGAAACTCAGGATGACAAAAACTCCCAGAGCCCATCAGCTACAGAATGTATGGGGAAGTGGCACCTGCCACTCTCAGGACTACCCTTCCAAGGCAATAAACCGGATCCTGTTTCAAAAAAAAAAAAAAAGAATGTATGGGGAAGCAAAGACTAGTCACCATTGACACCGATGAATCTATTTGTAGGGCAGTCATAGAGACACAGACATTGAGAACAGATTTGTGAACACAGCAGGGGAAGGAGGAGGTGGGACGGACAGAGAGAGTAGCATGGAAACATGTACATTACCATATGTACAATAGATAGCCAGTGGGAATTTGCCGTGTGATGCAGGGAGTTCCATTCGGTGTTCTGTGACAACCAGGAGGGGTGGGATGGGGTGGGGGT
>SJYQ01003244.1:587744-602384 GCA_006410935.1 Redunca redunca
GGGATGGGGTGGGGGTGGGAGGAAGGCTCAAGAGAGAGGCGACAGATATAGATCCATGGCTGATCCATGTGGATGTGTGGCAGAAACCAACACCGCCTTGTAAAGCAATTATCCTCCAGTTAAAAAATAAACAAACATTTTTTTTAAAAGACTAGTCACCAGTGAAACTGGCACCCCAAAAGCTGAGTGAGGAATTCAGGGAGACATCTGTGAAAATTAATAAGCAAACTCCACCCCCACAGCGAATGAGTTCCAGGCTCTGCCCTGTTCTGTTCCCAAAAGATTATGCCAAGAAAGCCAGCACCACAAAGCATATCTCATCGTATCAGACTGAATGAGGTCTCCTGGAACCCTGGAAGCCCACAGAAACATTACCCTTTTAGAAAAAAAAGCCAGGCATTTCCCCTAGCATTTAAGGATGCTTAAAGACCCTGTCACCATCCTCATCCACAAACACCAAGATCCCTAAGTGTAAGTCTGGGGCAGGAAGCAAGATCACAGTCTCCTGATGACTGAATCTGACTCCACAAGGGAGGCTTGATCTTGGCAAAAGCCAAGGTTTTTCAGAGTCATCCCTTGGAGGAGTGCAAGTTTTAAAAGTAAATATCCTCCCACCACCAAAACTCACTGGGAAGAAATAGCCCTTGGAGGAATGGCAACCCAGTTTCCTCTGCAGCAACCCAGTCCGCCTCCCAATGCTGAGAAATGTGCTGTGCTCAGCATTTCTGTGCTGATGCTGCATCCATGGTCGAAAAGGCGGGCGGCTGCAGCAGCCACAGCAGCAGTGGCTCTAGGGGTTAGAAATCAGATCGCAGCATTTCTACCTCATTTGGCAGCAGAAGTACCGGGTCACAAGGAAGATGAGGTTCTAGTCCAGAAGCTGCTGGGCTTTGTCACTCTGAAGGTGGTGAGTAACATGGCTATTCACTGGGGTGTTAGGTTTTTGCGCTATTTCCCTAGGTGACGATTCTGGATGTAAGAGGGGGTGTGTGTGTGTGTGTGTGTGTGACTGCACACATGTATGGACATTCATATTTTCAGTGAGCAGCAATACTTGGAAAGCTGTGAGTAGAATAAATAAATAGAATGTAGTGTGGTCAAGATGGAGAGAGACACAGAAATCATGTACTCCAAGCCCCTTGGTTCACAGAAGAGAAGCCTCAGGTTCAGAGAGGTGAAGCCCTTTGCCTGAGGTCACAGAGCTAGTAAGCGGCCAGGTCTAGAAGCCAGCATCCTGGCTTCTAAGACAGGAGTCTTCCCACCGCTCTGTCTGGGTATAAGATGACTCCCCTCTATGCCAAGTGACCTCTGTCCCTGAGAATGGACTGAAAACCTGCAGGCACAGCCTTCAAGTCCCCGAAACCCTTCTGGATGTTTCCAGGAAACATGGGAAGCCATTTCTGACTAACTGCAGCCTGGGGCAGAAAAGCAAAAAAGCAGCACTTGTTTGCTACAAATTGCTTCAGTCCTAATGGCTACCTCCTCCCCTCTAGGTTATTCTTTGGGTCACACTGCAGACAAAGTGTCTACAGCACCAGCAAATCTTCCCAGCAGGGTCAAGTGGGCTGCTGATACGAATGGAGGGTATGCTTCATCAATAATACCTCCCTTTGCTTGGAACAAATATTTGAACAGCATCCATATGCTAGGCACTGCAAAAGCGACTGTGACATTCTTTATCTCATTTAATTCTCACTGCTGCTTCTCGAGTATTATTATTTATACCTGACAAGTAAAACTGAGGCTGGATGAGATGAAAATGTGCAGGCTATTTTTGGGTCTTTTAAAAATTCCTAGCTCTTCCAAGAATTACGGTTTTAAAAATAGTTATTTTCTGTGGTCTTTCTTACCAGAATGACCATTGCCCCTGAGATGGTAGGAAATGTTCTCCCCTGAACAAAAAGCAATTATCTGCAACATTCTGGATCAGATATGCAGTCAGAGCAGGAAAATGTCACCGAACATTTGGAGCCTTTGCCTCTAAAATTAGGTATTGCCTGGACCTTTCAGGCTTTCTCCGGTTTTTCTCCTATTTTTCTGGGTTCTGGTTCAAGTTAAGATTACACCATATGCTTCGGAACTTTGGCTTTTTTTTTTTTAACACAGCTCTCCCCCAAACTGTGTGATCTGGAAACATGTCACTTTCCTTTTCTGAGCCTCAGTCTTCCGATTTATAACCTGACAACTAAGACTAAGCAAATTCTACTTTCCAGGGAGCAGTGAAATGTTTGCATATGTTTCATTCATTCACTTATTTGCACGTTTCTTGAGTTCCCGCGACACTCCAGGTACAATGCTGGTGGTGGAAGGCGTTTTGGAGATAACCTCCCCTAGTCCCACAGCTTTGAGACTGGAGAGGGTACTTGTCACCCACCAGGTGTGATTCTAGAGCAGCCCCATCAAGACCTTGTCTAGCATGCATGCTTTCCTGAACTATGCTTACCTCAAGCCGCCCTCCCAGCTCTAGAGGACGTGACTTTCCTCTCCCCTTGCTCTTTTCTATAATAACATTTGTTGACCAATGAAACACAGTGCCAGGCACTGTGCTAAGCAGTTTTCATGCATTACATCATTTAATCCAGACAATAATCCTATTCAATAGATAATATGATTAGCCCTGATTCTCAGATGAAGAAACTAGCAAAACTGCACAGTTAAAAAGGAATGGGGATGAAGTTTCTGTTTGAGATCATTATTGGAAAAGTTCTGGAAATACATAATGGGGGCGGTTGCACAGCATTGTGAATGTACTTAATGCCACTGAACGGTACAGTTTAAAATGGCCAAAGGGGTGAGTTTTATATGGATATCTAATCATCGTAATAAAAGAAAAGTAGAGGGGAACTTAAAGCTAAGTAGCATCCAACTCTAAAACATTCTACACCTAATCTCTCATTCATCCCCACCACAGACAGGAATCAGAAAGGGATATATTCCTTCCCCAACGGAGAGTTTAAATTTTTTTCCAAGTTTCTTAAGAAGTCTTAAAATCATGCCCAGGCATCAGAAAATTTCTTTCTGTGCTGAAAGTCATCAGTAGCCTATTCTGAATATGATCAGATTTCCAAGTCTGAACGAATCAGAAATCACTCCACCTTCCTCCTTCCATTTCTCTTCCAGCCTATAAGCTAATGCTCTCTCTACAAATTCAGTACAACTTAAAACACATTTAAATATCAGGTGGCTCCTTTTCACAAGTCCTAGCTCACAGGCTGCAGAGGAGCAGAGCTGAGAAAGATCTAGTTTCAGCCTCAAAGAGTTTACAATCCAGCCAAGAGAGTAAATAAATAACTCCAAAGGAAAAGTCATCGAATAGAATTGCTGAGCACCTATGCTAGGCATAAGGCCTACAGAGATGAACAAAGCATGGTTTTAGTCCCTCCACTGCAAAGATGGTGCAGATTCAGTGGGAAGGGTCTTTCAGGGAGAGATTATACGATCCTAGAAGGAATAGGTATTTTCAATGGAATGACATTTCTCAGCTGTAAAGTAACCATGGACCTATTCCAGATGTCATCAGAATCTGAATCTCATCACCTTTTCCTCCATTATCTTTTTTTCTTCTCCTTTCTTTGGGCTTACTCTGTTTTTCTTCCTTTTTTTTCACCTCCTCCATTTGACATAGATCATTAATCTTTGGTCTTTCTTCTTTACTAATATAAGCATTTTCAGCCTATGTGTTATCCTTTACTTATTTCTGTGACTGAAAGACATGAAATCCTGAGAAGTAGAATTTTAATTCCTTAATTAACTATCATATGATTTCTTCTTAAACCAGTGAGTTATTTAGAAATGCCTTTCCCCTAACCCCCAAATGTATGGAGAGAAGCAGGTGGATTTTTTTTTTTTTTTGGCTAAGATTTCTCACTACATGATACTGTGGTCAAATAATACAATCTGTATGACATTATATCACAGCATTTGTTGGGACTTCATTTCTGAGCTAGTACATGATTTTCTAAGTGTCTCACATATGCACAAAATGTGATTTTTCAAATTATTAATAAGGGGTTTCCAACCCTATCCATTAAAGCAAGCTTGAGAATGTTTTGTTCACACCTTCTAGATGATCCTTTCTGTTTTTTATCAGTTACAGAGAAAGGTGCATTAAAGTATCTTACTATTACTTCCACTGGAGGAGGAAATGGCAACCCACTCCAGTATTCTTACCTGGAAAATTCCATGGACAGTGGAGCCTGGCAGGCTGCAGTCCTTGGGGTCGCAGAGACAGACTTGACTAAACAAGCTTTCATATCATTTCCAATTCATCATTTTCTCCCTGAAATTGCTTCACTTTTTGTTTTTATATTTTGAAGCATGTTTCTAGGAGGATACAATGTTAGAACTATTCTTCTATTTAATTGTCCTTTTTAAATTGTTGATCAGGTGCAGACATTCTTTATCACCAGTAATGTCTGTCTTCAAGTCTATTTGATATTACATTAATAAACTACGTCTGTTTTCTTTTGGTTATCTACTATTTCTTTTCTCATCTTTCTCCTTTTAGCTTTTTTGTTTCATGTTTTGGATGCAACTCTTATAAATAGCATACAGCTAGATTTTATCTCTGGTCCAGTTGTATTTATTTCCTTCCAACTCTACTAGGCAATTAAAAGAATATTCATATATCTTAGCTAAGATTTTTAGGTGCTAATTTTCATGAAGTTTTCATGTTTCTTATTGCCAGAAATTAAGGATCTAGGACCCTGCTATGTAAGAAGATGTCTTTTTACAATGCCTCCCTTGCTAAGTTGCTTCAGTCGTGTCCGACTCTGTGCGACCCCATAGACAGCAGCCCTCCAGGCTCCCCCGTCTCTAGGATTCTCCAGGCAAGAACACTGGAGTGGGTTGCCATTTCTTTCTCCAATGCACGAAAGTGAAAAGTGAAAGTGAAGTCTCTCTGTCCTATCCAACTCCTAGGGACCCCTTGGACTGCAGCCTACCAGGCTCCTCCATCCATGGGATTTTCCAGGCAGGAGTACTGGAGTAGGGTGCCATCGCCTTCTCCGAATGCCTCCCTTAGGATGTTAAAAATTGACTCTTTCACTCAGTCTGTGCTGTTCCATCACATCAAACAAGTCCTAAATTTTACCTTGTGTCTCTCATATATCCCCAAAGAACTTCACATCCACAGCTAAAGTGTTCACAGTCTCCTTGTCTTCCTGCTAATAGTACTACAAGTGAAATGATGACAAAGTAGATACTGTAGGCCTCTCTATTTCTTGAAAACAGACCTTAAATTTAAGACTCAGGTCTCCAAAAGAAAGAGAGTCACTTAGACCCTTGGAAAATGGAGTTACAATTGGCCTTCTCTGCCATTAATGGTGATGTCATTACCACGGGCAGTTGGGGAACTTCCCTGGCTTTTTCACTAAGAAGAAAGCCAATAACAGTAACAGTCTTCCTTGGTGAATAGCAACATGGCTGCCTTTCTTTCTTTTTTTAGTTAAAAAAAAGTCTTCAGCTAATGTAATTGAGCACGTACTCTGACAAGGCGTTGTGTTAAGCATCTATTGTGCACTGTGCCATTTTATCCTGATTACCACTGAGGCAGGTGTAGGTGTAGCTATTACCCACCTGAAAGAGACCCTCAGAAGCTTGCAGTTCTGCCAGAGGTGTGCTCAGACCCAGTGAGGAAACAGGTCCCCAGCTCTCCACATCACCTCCACCCTGCCCCCTGCATAGAATTCTACCTCTTCTCATCTGTGTCCTCCTCTGCGCCTCCTCACACTTGTGCAGCCCTGTCCCCTTTGATTCCAGTCACCTAATGTGTTCTTGCCTGGAGAATCCCAGGGACGGGGGACCCTGGTGGGCTCCCGTCAATGGGGTCGCACAGAGTCGGACACGACTGAAGCGACTTAGCAGCAGCCGCAGCAGCAATAACTAGGGACCCAAGGGAGGGTGCTTCGCTCCTCCGGCTCTGAATTTCTCTTCCATCTCTGACCACTCCACACACAATGGAGGGCGGATGCCAAGATGGTTGGTCATCTCAAGAAGGCAATGACCCCCACCTGCTCCAGCTCCATTCACGTGGCAGCTTCTGAGACCCTCAGGATTCCAAAATGTTTCCACCAGGATTCAGGAGGAGTTCAGAGCTGTGCTTCTCCCTATTTCATGATGTGCTGTTTTCAAATTGCTTGTTCAGCGAGAACATGGTGGATCAACTACAGAATATGAGTCGTGAACTCAAGCCTTCCCGGGTCCCCCTTCTGCTCAGACTGGGGCCAGCCATGGACCTACAGCATGGGCCATGGCATTTTTTCCTGCCCACTTCCCTGCATCCTCTTTTACTGGGGAGGCACAGGGGGTGACAGGAGCAGAGATCATCACTGGCCCCCTCCTGCCTTTTAGAGAGAAGGCAGAAAATGAAGTCTAAAACTGGCGTTTACGGGATGTTCTCTCAGTGAACACTAGCCCTGTGAGGTCTGTCTTATCATCATTCCCATATTCCATGTGAAAAACTAGCCAAAATAGCAGAGCGACTAGGTGGTGGAGCTGGTATGTGGTCTTCATCTGTCTGGGCCCCAGACTCCTGCTTGTTCTCCAAGAGAGAGTCCACCCTCTATGGTAGAAGGAGACAAGGACCCACACAAACCCGGTACAATTTCAGAAATGCCAGTAAAGCCTCCTCTGTCTCTCCTAGCCATCCTTCACTGCCTCAGGGGTTCCTATAATCTCCTGAGGAGACGAAGGACTTCCCAGGTGGCGCTAGTGGTAAAGAACCCGCCTGCCAAGGCAGGAGACATGAGACACGGGTTCGATCCCTGGGTCGGGAATTCTGATCCCCTGGAGAAGGAAATGGCAACCCACCCCAGTATCTTTGCCTGGAAAATCCCATGGACAGAGCAGCCTGACGGGATACAGTCCACTGGGTTGCAAAGAGTCAGACAAGACTGCAGTGACTTAGCATGCACGTATGAGGATAAGAAACGTAGTGAGGTGATGGTTTCAGAGTTGGAACGTTGTCCTGCAAGCATCAGGAGGGAGCCCTGAGAAGTGGGGAACAGAACACAAGCAGGCTGGAGCTCTAGGTCCCCCTCCTGCATCCCCACTGGGCAAAGTGCCTTGCCCAAGGTCACTGCAGCAAGCCAAGAACTAGAAACCTGGCCCCCGGCTCCCAGACCAGTAGCCCACCCCACGCAGACAGCATTCTATGGGCATTCTGCTTCCTTTACCAGAAAAGGAACTCTTGCTAATATTGTAACAATGACCTGTAATATCGTTGACATATGACAAGTTAAGGAATTTGAAATGCAATGTGATCGTTGCCTGTTCCGGGGCACCTCAATAGTTTTAAAATAAATATTAAACAGAGAAACAAATCCCATAAAAACTAAATTCCCATCATTCCTTTTTTATTCCTTCCTACCTCTTCTCTTTTTTATTTATTTTAATTTTATTTTTACCTTCTGCCTTTTCCATCACTTGCTTCAACCCATGTTTGGCTTTTTCTTCTTAATTTTTTCTTTCTCTCTTTCTTTCTTTTTTGGTGGTGGTGGTGGTTGTTTAGGACCAGCTCAGGGTATCTAGTCACGCACAGAAAACAGGAAACATCTCTGCGGAGCAAGGCTCTTGCTTTTCAGTCCTGCCTTGAGGGAGACAGGATGCAGGAGACCTCCCAGAACCAAATGGAGGTACATTCATCTTGATTTACAGTCCTCCACCCCAAGAATTCCCCCAGGTACTCTGGGAGCCCCTAAGTCCTTTTCTATTTTCCGGCTCCCCTCCCCCACCCAACCCCAGGTGACGAAAAGCTGTGACTGTGAAGATGCTGTCTGGATGGAGGTTATTATCACTACATATCATCCAGATAGGCTTTCATAGGTTGCTCTAGGATGTCAGAATGATGCAAGCCAACATTTTTATTATTTAGGATACAGTATACTAAGTTTATGTTGATTACTCCAAGTATCATCTTAGAAAGATAACTAGCATGAAAGTGTTGATCATGTTCCACTTTTGCAATCATATTTGCATAGTGTACAACAGAGTCTAGCAGGAGAAATTATCTTAAGTGGTGTTTCTCATCTGCTCTGTCAGTCTCGTGCTGCTGGCTTCAACTTGGAACAGGAAGCAGGACAAACGCTACGTATGAGCTTTACATTATATAGTGTCGTTCTTGTTTCTTCTGGGAAGCCTGCGGCATGGAGTCTTAGAGGCCGGTCTTAACTGGATTCCAATTCCAGTTTATGCACTTGACAAAGTCATTTAACCGCTCGGGAAAGCAGTTACCTCTTCTTTTAAAATGGGTTAGTGAGGCTCTGAGGTTCAGATCACATAAGGAAAACACCTAAACAGCACTGTGCCTGGTCCGTAGCTGCCTGGCACGCAGCGGCCCTTTGTTTTCCATACAGTGTTTTTTAAACGCCTGTCTACCGCATTTGGAAATTAAAGATGGGTAGTAAACTCACTTTGCCTGTGCTACACTGCTCACTGCAGATACGGTGGCCTCCCAGCAGAGTTAATATGCAGATAATCTGTTCGGTGCTGCTTAACACAGAAGGGACACTGATTTTATTTTATGAACAACAGTTGAATGTCTACTGAGTGTCAGCTACTAGGAAATAAATATTCTAAATTTCATCTATTCATTCATTCATTACAAACAAGCCTTCCTCCAAACGACCCCCTCGATCTTCCCTTTCCCCTTACCTTTTTTTTTTTTCACATTCCCCCAGGCCTACTACAGTCTTTTTGCCCAATTGGATGTTATTTTTCATTTTCATCTTGTCACCACCTAATGTCCAAATTTATTTAAATCATCCTCAGACAGAATCCTACAAGATATGAATCACATTTGGCGCTTTTTTTTCCCCTTCTGACTTGTCAGCTGTCTCAGTTGTGATTGACACGATTTCCATTTCAGTAATTTCTACTAATTCTGCTTCAAATCTGTATATGCAATGAACACACCAATTGGCATCTCATTATTAGTCAGGACCATTTTTCCAAGGGTAACGCGCTGGTTTCATAACTTACTGGGTAGCTGCCTTGAAATGAAACTCAAAGAAAGCCTTGTCCAGTTTGCATTAAAACAGTATCCGGCATATGAATACCAACATTCTTTCCTCTCCACGACCAGATCCTTTATGTATAAGAACACTGTTTACGTGCGTGCTCCCGTCAGACTCTTATTAAACACAAACAAGGCTTTCCTCTTTGAAAAGGTATGTTGAATTGTGTATCTCTGTAGGAAGACGGAAAGAAAAAACCGCAGTTTGCCTGCACCAAAAAAAAAAAAAAAAACAAAAAAAACACAACAACACCAGTCCAAATTCTCTAATGCAAACACAATCTGACACATGCTAAAAATTGCCTGAAGCACTGGCAAGTTATAGATCTCCCTGGGGCAGATAATTCATTAGGAAATAGCCTCATGCCCTATGTAGCAATTTGAACAAAAATATTTACTTGTGGTAATATCAGATGATAAGGATAACAGGGCTTCTTTCCGAACAAGGGGGAGGGAAGACCCTGCCTGGATGCCCATTATAAGCATTGCAAATGAATCATTAGTCTTCATCCGGCAATCTAGGTCAGGATGGAGCTAAAGGGAAGGGCTTTTAAATCTGCTACAGGGCTCAGCTTGGATCTGCTTATGTGCAAGCACAACAGGCAGACAGTTCCACTGTGGCAAGGGATTCTAAGAGCGAAAGAAAAATGCTTTCACCTGCTGAAGGGACCTTCTCCCGACCCAGAGAGTCATCAAGAATAAAGAGCGATGTACTTTCAGATGAATGTCATTGAAACACACATACAACCCTCCTTAAAGCTTTCTAGGTTCAACTTTTCAGGACCTGAATGGTATCTTAAGATATCTTAAGAACAGTATCTAAGAGTAGATCTTAAAAGGGAAACAATATTTTCCAGACTGGGGAATATGTGGATTTTCTGCTTTTTAAACA
This sequence comes from Redunca redunca, assembly GCA_006410935.1. Classification (NCBI taxonomy): domain Eukaryota; kingdom Metazoa; phylum Chordata; class Mammalia; order Artiodactyla; family Bovidae; genus Redunca; species Redunca redunca. The sequence goes on from SJYQ01003244.1 coordinate 597,650, forward strand.
ACAGAATCAAATGTTGTTTGTGTTGAAAGGGACTTTAGAGACCATCTACTCCAAGTATCTCCTGTTGAAGGTTTCATATCCTCTATGATAGAGTGACTCACTCGCCCAAGGTCACAGAGGTCATCTTTATCACACCACAGTTTCTTTCACTTTCGGGGTTTTTTTTCCCCCAAAGATCCCTTTTGTTGGTACAATATGAATAATTTATTAAATAATGCAGAAACAAAACAAACTGACTTCAGAACTGCCACCTGATAAACTAGGTCTGTATCAGGAACTTGTCACATGCCTTATCCTTTCTCCAAAATAATTATGAAAGGATGCTGTTTGCCAGACCTCTGTCCCGGGGTCCTTCTGCAAAACCTCCAGCTCCGGCTTTATGTCATTATCTTCTAGGCCTGTTGTGGCACTTAATTCACTCTACCACATGCTCAGAAACTTTTGTGTGGCTCTAGCCTGTCCTTCCGGGGCCATAAGAGGTTGGCAGTGTGTGTGTTCCTAAATTTGTTCTGAAATATCCATCAAACCAGAGAACCTAAAGAGAAAAAATTGAATTTCAAAATTAAATCCCACCTACACACAAAAGGTACTTGCTAGGGTCGGTGGGCTGTTACTTACAAAATCCTAAGAAAACCTAAAGTTCAAGTATGATATGAGAAAAACATACAGGCAAAAAACGAACTGGTTTTGTTCGCAACTTTATTGCTGAATTTGCTACAAACCATCCATGTGATATTTAGAAGCAAGTTTTCCTTCTCTCTAGGCCATGTTTTCCTCTTCTATTAGAGTAAGAAAGAAACCAAATGATCTCCAGGGTTCCATCATTAGTTATGCCACTAAAATAATATCTCCAAAATTGCTTATTTGTTTTTAAAGCCACAGTCACTGCAGAATTATCTGGGGCTATTTCCAAAGATGTGAACTGACACTAAAGGAACACTTCAGTATCTGTTAAATCTGTGTAAGGCTTTCACAAGATGTAGTTTCACTACTGAAATAATTTCTCCAAAACAATGTTGACTGACTTTGGACTCAAGAGTTTAATAATCTAATCCTCTAAGCAGTATCTCGTCTCCCATTTCACTCTCCAGTTTGATTTGTGAGGGTTTTGTTTGTGTGTGTGTGGGGGGGGGGTTTCCTTTCTCTTATTTTAAAATATTTAAGGCCTGAAGAAGACGCAGCACACAAACGCACACATAGATAAGTAAGAACAGGCCTGTTTCTTATCTAGCCTGCACACTTCAATAGGGACAGAGTCTTATATTCAATTTCTCCAGCCACCACAACTTGAAGGTTATAGAATATTCTATTTCAGGACACTTTTAAAAACGAGGCGCCCGTTTCAAAGTACTGCAGAGAGTTATTTTGATTTCTGCCACAGGATGAATCACTCGTCCTGAATGCAAACACCAGCAAAGAATGCGTTAGAGGATCCGCCATCATATTAAAAATTAAATCCGGCTGCATTTCATAATGGGCTTTCCTTTTTAAAGCACGGTTTCAGCTTCTCACCATGGAAATTGCGCTCTGATGGCCGTTCTTTATGGTTAACACTGAGGCTTCGGCTGAGGTCAGAACCCCACTTCTCTGAACAGGGAACCACAAATGTCACTAACACATGGTACGCTTGGCAAATAATATATTTCTTTCCAACCTCCTGTGTCTTCAGTTTGCCTAAGATCATGCTTGTGGTAAGCTGGAAAGAGAGTTTATTTCTCAGGGTCTTCTTCCTTCCTTTGGTGGGACCAGCAGGAGGCATGCAATTTACAATGAATTCAAAAGTACACCTCTTGTAATTTTTGTTGCTGTCTTTACTTTAACCTCCAAGAAGAGAGAGATTTAACTCAGTCTTCACCCCAGGCTAAGCTAATACTTAGGTCATGTCTGAGCTCTCTGGGGAACCCCCGCTTTATACCATCCGAGGGGCAATGGTGTCTTTTCACGTGGAGTTGCACAGCTGTCCAGCCATATGGGCCCCAAACAGCCCCATCAATCGGATTTGGGGAGGTTTTACAATGTAATTTCTTAACGTGTTAGTATTTGGGGTGAGTTTGATCAGGGGAACAGACAGCTCTTAAGCCCAAGGGTTTAGGTTTTAAGAAGCCATCACAAATGTCCCAGCATCTGATGAGACTTTTTTAAAACAGATACGAAATCTGCGACTGGGGGGAGGGGAAAGGATTCGTGACCCCCTCATTGGAGAAAGCCCCAGGGATATGCTCTAACTATTATTTCAGCATCAGCTGCTTTTTCTTTCTCTTTTTCCTTCTCTTTCCTTTTCTTTTTAAAACCAGGGCTCACCGTTTAAGGCGTTCCCACTCAGGCCTGCAGAGCCTGTTACAAAACCATCTCTCTGCTCCCCTCCCCCCATGCCGCAAGATGAGAGAGCAAATATCCTGCATTGCAGCAACGGGCGCAGAAGGACCGCACTGAAACCGTTCTCAAGTAAAACAAAACCAGGCCTTTAAGAAAAGCCAAGGGAAGGGCAGCAGCAGCGTGTCCCGCTGCCCTTCAGTCAGGGTTACCTGGAACTCGGCCCCCATCCCTCCACGTTGCAGGGCTTCAGGAACTGCTTGCTTAAAGGAATTCTTAGTAAATAGGAAACACATAGTTCTGAATCTAAAACCCTCATCAAAATGGTGGAAAGTCTTGAGCCAAGCGACCGCCAATATAGTTTTTCCACCACGAAAATATTTTAGTTTGCGGGCAACGTTATCAGAATGGTAAGTTTCCCCGGAGAGACATACCAGATGACGGCTCTTTCCTACAAACTACAGTCTTCAGAAATTAGAAATCTACTACAGGAGTGTTTTATATTCTTTTCGGCTCCTCTCTCTGTCTCTGTCTCTCCCTGTCTGCATCTCTCTCTCTCGATTTTAGGCAAACTTTCCGCTTTTTAGAATTTACAAAAACTGCTTATTTTTATGCTTCTCGTGGTACATGTTAGAGGCAAAAAGCCAGTGCTAAGAGGTTGTGCTATTCTTCTTTTAATGGGGCAAATACCCAATAGTTGGCAAGAACCGAAATGGCCTGGAAGCGAACCGGGCAGAGCCCAGGGTCACCACGCATTGGGACAGTGCCCGCGCGGTGGGACCGCTCCCAGCCGCTGCGCGCGGGCCATCTGATTTAAGGAGCTCCTTTTAGCTGTCAGGAGCTTGTTCTTGCTACCCATCGCTCGTTGCTCTGAATCCAGCGCTGCCCAAGGGACACTTAGATTTTTCTTTTCTTTTCTTTTAAAGTCATCAAAGAAGAAAAGCCGGAGTAGGGGAAGCAGATGGGACCTGCGTGTGCGCACATCGCCGGGGTGAGGGTTGACTCCCGCGGCTGCTGAACCGGCTCCCGGGAAAAGACCGAAGTTTCCTCCTTGCTGGCGCTGGGTTTCTTGTTGGGGTCGGGGTGGGGGTGTCTTTGGGTTTTGTTCTCACGGGCAGATTCATTCTGAGCCCTTCCTTAAGGCCAAGCTAACCCAGAGCTCCCGAAAAACACTCCACACGGGCACAGCAGCACAACAAAAGGAGCCTCCCGAAGTGAGTCTAAACGTTCGCGGGACGGGTGGCGGCCGGACGTGGGGACGCACTTCTGTGCGCTCTAATCTCGGGCGTCCATCTGGCCCCGGCGGCGCGGGCTGGCGGGCTGGCTGGAGGGCGCAGCGGGCCGCGATGCGGGGGGAGCCAGCAGGGGCGCGCGCACGTATCCAGCAGCGCGGGCACGCGCGCCCGCTCTCCTTCACGTTCACCTTGACTGCAGGGGGGCGGGGATGGGACTCCCTCCCCCCGGATGACAGCCCCTCTCCCCACCCCCGCCGCTGTCCTGCCCTGACGCCGGCTCCGGCTGCGGGGAGGGGGGAGGCGCAAAGGCGCTGCGGTCGCCGCAGCCGCGGGACAGCCTCGCGGTCTCCGCAGTGATGTCAACCGCATCCTCCGTAGGGGCCCCCACCCCGCAGCCACCCCGCCCCGGGCCTCGCCCGCGCCGCGGCCGGCGGAAACCCTCGTCCCGCGACCCCTGCCTGGGGTTAGAAGCAGAGGGCGTGCGGTTCCCTGAGCCCTCTACTCCATTTGCCAAAGCTAGAGAGACAGGGGGTGGACCAACCGCGGGGCGGCGGCCAGCGGGGCGGAGGAAGGGGAGCCGAGCTGGGGACCGGGTGTAGGATTGCTGCCGGTCCCGGAACCCGTGCGGCCGGGGTTACGCGAAGGAGGCGGAGGGCACGGCTCACTGCAGGTGCCGCGCGTGTGGGCACGACGAAAGCGCCCCCTTCTCCCAGCATAGAAACGGATAAACGGAAGCGCGTGTGAATGTGGGGGTGCGAATCGCCACCTCCCGACTTGGCTTTCCCGCTCTTCCGAGCGCTCCCACTTCTCACTTTCCCCAAATCCGCATTTTCCTTGGCACAGCTCTCCCCAAGCAAGAAGGAGAGGGAGGTACCCGGGGGCAGTGAGAATGACGTGTGCTGGTGCAGAGAGGAGGTGGGGGGCTGCGGGCCCGGCTCTGTGGACCGGCTCCTAATCCTCTTGTTTTCGGTACAGTCAGCAGATGTGGCTTCTTTTAGCTGAATAATCCGTTAAAGGAATAATAATTTTTAAAAGGGGGATCGACCTCACCCAAAGAGGACGGCGAGCGAGATTAGGGCTTGGTAAGGATAGATGAAAAGGCTCCAAATTCTCTCTGTCCCTCTTTGCCTTCCTCTCTCCCCTCCTCCCCCTTCGTCCTCCTCCCTCCCCACCCGCCCTCCCTTCTT
>SJYQ01003244.1:604067-672451 GCA_006410935.1 Redunca redunca
GGGTGGTTGGCGGTGGGGGCGGGGGTCGCGGGCTCGCGCCGGCTGGGCTGCCCCAACCGAAGCCTTTGGGGTGGGGAGGTGTGTAGCTTGTGACAGACAGGGGCTTAGAGATGCAAACAAACTCAGAGAAACAGAAGCTGATTCTGTGACGGAAACACAGATCTGTGCGAGCACAGAGGGGGGCGGGAGGATGCTGTGAGCGCAGTGCAGAGTGCTTCCTGTGCAGGTTTTTCTCTGGGCTCCCGGTGCCTTGTATGAGGGTCGACACCTTCCTTCACGGCTGCGTTTTTGCTCTGGCTTTAGCTTTTGGTTTACCCTTTTAACAAATAACCGGGCATCCAGAAGACTGGCAGATTGTGCCAGGGCTGAGGCTGCAGATATTATTGGGTTCTGCTTGCTCTTGGGGTGGGGGCAGGGGAGCCCGCTGGACGGGAGTAGGGAAGGGATTTGTCCCTCTTTGCTGTGGGGCTGTAGTTACAGGCTTAAGGAAGTCATTGAGATACAGGGGGGAGCATCAAACTCCTGGGCCATTCTCAAGCTCTGTCAGAGCTGAAAGTCTGGCCAGGACTCTGGGGAGCCACTCACTTCCTCTTTGCCGCTGTGATTGCAGTTGTAGGCGGAGATCCGGGAGATGATGAGGGGAAGAGGTGCAGGAACCTACCTGGACCCAAGGGTTGAGGAGGGGAGGGTTCATGCCTTTTAAAAATCTGAACAGAAGGAAAACCAGAATGTGTACAGGAGGGGGTCTGAGGAAAGATTATTTTTGAGGGAGGCCGTTCAGGGAATGCAAAGGGTTAACCTGCCCTCCTCCTGAAGAACCTGCCACCCAAATCAGCCCTCCTCTACATCACCAGGACTAGAGCAGCAGTTGGTCCTGTGGATCCCCCTGCTGTCCACAGGCACAGCCCCATCCCACCCCTAGCTCTGTATTAACCGCCTCCACCCCCACCTTGAGCTCCAGTGGATGGTGGAGACCTAAACTCATTAATTTCCAGGTGGAGCAAATGGAGGCGGGGCAGGCCTCTGCAGAGAAAGGAGGCCAAGAACTGGATCTTCCTACCCAGGAAGGCTGCTATGATCATCCCTTTCCCCCGCCCTGGGCAGGGGCCTGTCTCTACAAGGCCAAGGCCATAAGGGATGCTGAGGATTTTATTTGATCCCTGACACAGTAAGCAAAACCTAAGAGTCTCTACTGAAACTTGCTGAGGAGCTCTTTCATCTCCAAAGCCTCAGCCTAGCCCACTCAGTCAATTTGTATTCATGGACCCCCAGCCTTATTTCCTCCCGAATATTTTTTTAGTATCTACCATGTGCCAATCATTGTGTAGTTGTTGTATCTTAGATTCTTCCTTTGCCCTCCTAAGGGAGTGTCTGGAGTCAGGTGAGATTAAGTTCACTGCGCCCCATCTAGACACTTCCAGAACCTTCTTTGGGTCTGACAGAAATGCACCAGAACCTGCTCACCCCTGCAGAGAGAAGACTGCAGTCCACATCACGCAAACTGCAAGCGCAGTGCTGTCCTTCAGATCCCAGAAGGCCAGCCTGGCTGGAGGACAGAAGAGAAAGCAGCTTCTCTGGCCCCTGAGCCTTAGCCAGTGTTGTCTTAAGAGGTGCCCGCAGCCACCGCCTTCAAAATAGTCCTCCCTCTAAACTCCTCTTTGGTTCTCTCCTTCCTCTGAGGGCTGCTCTGACAGTTCTTTGGGGCTGATCTTAAGCCTCTGATGACCAACCCTCGACCCCACAGTTGTTCACATAAATGAGCTTTATCTCCCTAATTGCTTCCCTGTAATTCCATCAGATGTGGCCATGCCCTCTGCTGATGCGCCTGCTGCCAGCATCTCCAGACGCCTTTCCCAAGTAATGTCCCTCTAAGGTGGAAACCTAACACGCTTCTCCCTGAGAGTTTAAACCGCAGGCACCACGGACCAGGCCTTCCGGCTTCCTGCTGCGGATCATTAAGAGGGAGGGGCATGCTTTATTTTATTACTTATGTAAACTCTTGTTCCAGAAAGCTCTTGTGTGTGGGGAGTGTTCTGGGTTTGTTGGGGCTTTTCCGGTATTCACCAGGTCTTATTATGAAATATGTTTGTATGGAGGGGGCTTTAATGGCTGAAATGGCAGCGATGAATACACCACTCTGCCCCCTGGGTAAGGGGGCCCTTTTGTGTGCACCAAATAGAGGTGTGGGGTGAAGGTCAGTCCTGGCATCTTCCTTTCGGCTCTGTTAGAGGCTTGTTTATGCCTAGGGATACCTAATGATTTCTGCTCTTTCAAAGCATTTTTTTTTTTTTAGTCTGTATTTGTTACAAAACTGCTTTTGTTTTGTTTGGGTTTTTTGGCCGGGAGGCCTATGGGATCTTGGCTCCCCACCGGGGATGGAACCTACATCCCCTGTATTGGAAGGTGAAGTCTTCTTTTAACTCTTGACATATCTTCACCTCTACGCATTTGAGCGCCTCCAGTTACAACCTATGGCTTAAATGAAGGAAAAACTTTTTTTTAAAAAAAAAAACATGGGACATGTTTGAGGCAGTTTGCCGACTGAACATGCTCTGAAGACCCATGCCATCATTCACACGCACCACCATTATTATGGTCCTCATCGTGATGGCCGTTCATAGGTTTCTCAAGGAGTCAGTATCAGATACTTTAAGATGGATGTAGAAATGTATCAAAGGAAAAATTGGTAACATTCTTCTTTCCCCTGCCAGAGACCGCCCAGGCCCAGAACTCTAAGCAGAAAAGCAACTGAACTTTTAACAAAGGCAAAGGTAAATTCCAACCATCACCACTACATCCCTGTTGCCCACAGGGTGGGGAGAGGGGACAGTTTTTGTGGGCTCTTGAGGAGCCTTAGCCAGAGAAATAAATATGGGGGAGTAGGGGTAATTTCTCAGCAGGCATATGCTCATATACACATATATGGAGATTTTTCTTACACAGTCATATCTATTGCTGGTATTTATAGGAAAGTATTGAATCACACACACACACAATCCATCCACCTATCCTATCTCTGGAGAGAAATAATTTTCTCTTTCCTTCTACTGAACTTACATAATATCCCCACCCCTGTTCAGCCTTAGAAGAGAGTCCTCCGGGGGCAGCTGTAAAGCCTTCTTCCTAGGACAGATGGAACCACCCTTCCTCAGCTACTCTGTGGGTGGGTTTAGTGAGTCAATAGGGGCTGAAGGATTGCTGGTGCTTGAGTCTCTGGCTTGCCTGGCTGATTCACGGTGCTGAGTATGTCAATAACAATTATCACAATTTTAATACCTAATAAAGATGTTTTCTTCCAAGTCCGATCTACAATTCTTTTATTTGGGTATTTTTGCCAAGTCTTACTCAATTTGACCTCGGTTTAAATATCTATAAAAAATACATAAGTGCATCTCCCATACAGGCATAGAACGAGAAAAAGACCTCAAGCGGGATGCACTCCTGCGCATGTATGCTGCTGTGAGCCACTGTATGCGGGTCTGCTGGAAACCTGCAGAGAACTGCGCCAAATTTAGATGGCCTCAAAAAAATTTTTTTTAAAGCAGACTTTATTGAGAACAAGGAATGTTCCAGGGGTCAGAAATGAAGTGTCAGCAACTCTCAGTGGATTCACCTTTTCATTTTCTAATCCTTCCATTTGTCTTAAAATGGAAATGATACCCCAGAAATGAGGACCTGAGTCAGGGCTGCATAAACCCCAAAAATTAAACCTTGTGGATCACTAGGGACTTTCTCCAAATGAAAGGGGGGAGAGAGGTTTATTTTAAACTAAAACCCAATCTATTTATTTCTTAAACATACACAAATAAAGAGACCTAGGATTCTAGGCGGCTGCAGGTTCCATTTGCTGCTTCGTGCCACGTTCTTACAGTTTAGGGTTAGTCCCTTTCCAGGAGCTGCAGGCTAGAGGGGGCGGTGTGCTAGGCTCCCAGATACCTGCATGCCAACGCGTCTCGCTTTTTCTGCTCATGCCCTGAGACCCCTAAATTGAGCCAGGTGAAGATGAACAGAGTTGCTTTCCTTTTTTGTTCCTGTTTTCCTGGCTGTGATTTTTTTTTTTCTCTCCCTTGCTCAAATCAAGTAACTTGGAGACCCAAAGACCTAGGTCCACGCTCACTTCCTGAAGCTTCCGGACTGACACGGAGAGGGCAGAGCACCCTCTCCCCACGGCTCCCAGTGGGACAGTCCCCGGAGAGGCTGCTTTTCCGAACACTTCTGCTCTCTAGTTTCACAGACGGACACACAGTGGTCAACAGAGAAGATTAGAGTCCGATAGGAAGGGAGGGCGGGGATACACCTTCAAATTCGATGAGCAGCACAAACGGAAGGCCTTGGCAGATAGACAGCCAGTCCTCCCAGCTCCCCAGTGCTTCCCGGCCTGGCTTTTGCTCGGGATGGCAGGGTGCGGGCCCCTCGGTCCCTCTCCCCTCATCCTCGTCCGGGCTCTTCCTTGTCTAACCCTGGGCCCTGTGGCGCTCACCAGCTCATCCCTCACTCTAGAAAGCCTCGGACTGAGCCAGAAAGGGGGTACCTGGGAACAGGAGAGGACCTGACCTGAAAGCCCTTCTTAGCCATCCCTGTGGCTTCCCACCATCAGAGTGCAAGGGTTAAAGTCCTTGGCGAGCGGCGGTTTTGGGGTGGAATCCTCCAGACCCCCCTTTAAGCCCACCCAGCCTCCTCCATCCTCTCTCCAGGGCGCAGGCTTCTTCCCTGCCGGGACCCAGTGATCCACCACCCCCAGCAACATGCCCTGGCCCTCCCCAAACACCCTCCTTCCCCCACCCCCACAACCCTCTCTAAAGAAGCCAAAACAACAGCAGAACCCTCAATGCAGAAGAAAAAGACACATTTCTCCTGCAGCCTTCGTGCCAGTTTCCAGGTCTACGCCAGAGGGGACCCAGTGGCTGAGAAGTGCGTCTGACTTCCTCTTGCTGGCTCTGGGAACCTCCAAACCCCAGCCCTCCGACCCAGATAAATAGTGATAGGGCCCTTCCATCCACTGGACCTGGTCTCCGTTTTTAAGAGAACTCAATTCTTCCTTTTTCTCAGCTGCTGGGCCCACCCCATGCAGCCTTAGTGATGCAAGTCTCCATAGGATTAACAGATCCGTCCCTTAAAATCATCTTCAGAGTCCTGCAGCCAAGGTGACGTACCCAAGGATAGGGGCCAGTTGGCCACCAGAGGCCACACACAGGTCAGGAGCTGAAGGTGCCTGACAGAGGTCACACCACAGATAGCTTGCAAGGCACAGGAGGATGCACCTGAACATCGTCGCCCGGGGGCTTCCCTTCAGCCTGTCACACGTTCCCAGATTGATGTGGCAATATTTATTCCCATTTAATTGAGACACTGGTTTAATTTTACATTGCCTCGGTTTAAGGCCCAATGGGGTTTTCTACAGTTCTTTTCCCCAGTGCCTCTATAGAAACTAATTGCTGTTAATATCCAATTTTGGCTTTATTATTCGTTAGCCAATTATGTAGCCCGTAGCCCGGGCCCCTTGCTGCTTACGGCCTCTGCTGGAATCAGCCAACACTAGGCCTGGCTTCTGCGTTTCTTCCTTGCCTCTATTAACCCCTCCCCCACCCCGAGATGATTTACCGGGCACATCCCTCTTGTTTGTCCCAGCACTTAGCCCAGTGGGGGAGGGAGGGGAGCAGTTACCCTCAGGCTTTTTTTTTTACTCCTTTTAAGGGAGATTTCTTCTTTGCCCTTGAAGTCAGTAATTCCGACTTTATAAAAAAGGGAATCTAAGTTGTTCCTTCCTCTAGTCACCACTTCTGGGCTTGCTTTCTCTGGAGCCATTTTTTAAAAAAAAATTTTCCATTATGGGTTCATTACAGAATATTGAATAGAGTTGAATTTGGAGCGGCACTTTTCCATGAGAAGAAGACATTGGAGGCCTCCCCTTCTTCCCTCGTCCCCTTTCCCAGCTTTCCCTCACCTCCCCAGGAGCCCAACCCTGGCTAGCCTGAGAGCTTAGGACCCAGATATAACACCATCTATTCACGGAGAGCTAGAACCTTGTCGTTTCACCTTCCGAGGAGGGAAAGGAGAAAGCAATTTGGGAAAAGCACCCTTTTCAGGAGATGAAGAGGCAAGCTTTTGTCTCCTCTCCCACGGATGCCCTGGAAACCGATCCTGCTTCACTTCCTGACCGTGTGGAGCGGTCACAATTAGGGGCTATCGCCTTAAAAAAAAAATGTCTTTTGCCTTGTTTTATTTGTGTGCCCAGAATTCAATGATATCTGGAAGTGAGCACTTCCGCTTATGGGTGCTCTGGAAACAGGAAAATAAAAGGAAAAATCAGAATGACAAGCAGGGAGGTCCTTATTTATTTTTTAACTTTTTATTTTCTATTGGGATATAGCTGATAAACAATGCTGTGATGGTTTCAGGTAAACAGCAAAGGGACTCAGCCATACATATATGTGTATCCATTCTGCCCCAAACTCCCCTCCCAGCGAGATCCTTCTTTGCCTGTGTTTTTCCCTTCTTCCCCATTTTGAAATAATGCTTTAAATGCTCTAGCAGGCTCTTTCAGTTACCTCTAACAGTTCTATAGCAACCTGCATCGTGTCAGCATCAGAACTGAATTGAGAGAAAGCAAAATGTCAGAGCAGCTGGTGATGGCTGAGGCCTCGTATTGCCCCACCGCTGAGGGGGTCGGAGGCCTTCATTCTTGTCTGGGAATCCTGTGGGTTTCTTGTTGGGCCAACATGAGGGCAAGTGTTGTGTCGGGCTGGGACATTGTTAAGAAGGTGTCTTCCACATAAGGCTCAATAAATACCACCTAAATTGGATGTCATTAAATTAGCAGCAGCTGCCCTTCTTCTTTGGCTGCAAAAAAACCCTACAATTATGCATGAAGATCTCTTGGACAGAAAATAGAGTGGCCTCATCGGCAAGGAAGGGGCTGAAAACTGTTTCTGGTTTATCCGCTGGCCCCAGCCCTGCTTAACTCATCCAGATGTGTGGACTTGATTTTCAGATACTTCGTGCATGGTTGAGAGACCACATACATACCCATTCCCACACGTAAAAATCAAAGAGTTAAAAAAACAAAACAAAACAAAAAAACCTTGGCTTCTCTTGTGGCTCAGTGGTAAAGCATTGCCTGTCAATGCAGGAGACACAGGTTTGATTCCTGAACCGGGACGATCCCACCATGACTATTGAGCCTGTGCTTTAGAGCCCAGGAACTGCAATGCTGAAACCTGAGCACCCTAGAGCCCCGTGCTCTGCAGAAAGAGAAGCCACGGCAATGAGAAGCCTGTGCACCGCAAGTTGAGTAGCCCCCTCTCTCCTCAGCTAGAGCATAGAGCAGAGCCCATGCAGCCATGAAGACCCAGCACAGCCAAAAAAAAAAAAGGGGGGGGGGGNAAAAAAAAAGGGGGGGGGGAGTATAAAAATCTCCTTTGAGCCCTTTTGCCTTCCTTGTAGAGTACTTGTTTTCTTTTCTAACAGCCCCTACACTCAAATCTCTTCCTTCACCATGCCCAATTCACACTGCAACCAAGGTGTCCCCAACTGATGCGTGTGAGTTAAGTCACTTCAGTCCGACTCTTTGCAACCCCATGGACTGTAGCCCGCCAGGCTCCTCTGTCCATGGGGATTCTCTTGGCAAGAATACATGGGTTCTTGCCATACTTGGCTTGCCATGCCCTTCTCCAGGGGATCTTCCCAACCCAGGGATCGAACCCCCAGATCACGTCTCCTGCATTGGTGGGCAGGTTCTTTACTACTAGCAACACCTGGGAAGCCCCTTCCTGACAGGGGTATGCCATAAATAAATAAATATCATTTTCTCTCTCCTCCTACTCTCCTCCCCCCAGCCCCATGAAAATATGTATATTTCCAATGGTCAAGAGGTGTTAGGAGGAGAGCAGTGAAGTTAAGCCATATCACTCAAATACGTGAATTGCTTTGTCTCAGATTTCCTAGAGATATTTACATCTTAGACAGGCACTAAGTGGAATCTGGGTTGGAATTTCTTGTGAATGTGTCTAACAGCGGGGAGAATAGCATCAACTTCCCCATTTGTTTCAGGAAAATACCCCTTCCTTCTAGACATATTGATGCTCTAAACATTCATTATTGTTATTGTTTAGTTGCTAAGTTGTGTCCAACTCATTGCAACCCCGTGGACTGAAGCCCACCAGGCTCCTCTGTCCATGGGATTTCCCAGGCAAGAATACTAGAATAGGTTGCCATTTCCTTCTCCAGAAGATCTTCCCAACCCAGGGATTGAACCCATGTCTTGTGCATTGGTAGGCAGATTCTTTACCACTGAGACACCAGGGTAGCCCTAACATATGACACAGGTAATAAGAAAACACATTTCAAGAACCCCAGGTGGGGACTTCCCTGGTGGTCCAGTGGCTAAGACTTGGTGCTCCCCATGCAAAGGGCCAAGGTTCAATCCCTGGTTAGGGAACTAGATCCTATGTGCCTCAACTAAAAAATTCTGCGTACTGAAACAAAGATCCCAAGTGCTGCAACTAAGATTTGGTGCAGCCAAAAAAAAAAAGACCTCAGAACCCTCTTTGGTTTCCTTTCCCAACTGAAGGCTGGTAGGAGCACCCTGGGCCTTGAACCGAAACACCTGTGACTTCTGCATATTATGTGCTAGCAGTCTAGGTTAAGGCCTCTGCCTTTAGGGCCCGTCTGCTCATGTCCGTTTGCATAATTGTGAATTCTGATTTTACGGTTCCATAAAGAGTCACCCTTAATTATTTGAGTAATCACTGGACGCTGTGGCCCAGCAAGCCCAGTTCCCCACAGTGACTCAAAACAGACTGTAAGGCGTTTCTGGTGAACCTGGGAATCAAGTAGTATAAGACCAGGCTACCCAAGATGGCTGTTCCCTTGCTCCCGGAACATCCCCTGCTCCACTGGTTCCTGCTTCACCTAAACCCTATTCAAATGGCTGGCCTTCCTGCATACTTGCCCTGGCCCCAGCTGGTGATTGTCCTACTTTTTGGATCAGAACAGCCCCACCTTGATGGCTCCTCAAAGAGGAGGGGAAGGTTTTGCTCCTCTGCTGGTTTCCCTGCTAACTAACAGGCCCAGCTGACATCCATTACCACCATCACCGCTAACCTCTACATCCCGCCCCCATGCTCAGAGAAAACCGCTGCCGTGTCCTGCCCACGGCCTGCCCCACACACTGGGGTGCTGCCCCAGGGTCTTGCTCCAGACATGTAAGTTTCCCCATCCACGAACCGTTTTCTAAAGTTTATTTGATTTTTGGCTGTGCTGGGTCTTCATCACTTTTGCGCAGGCTTTTTCTAGTTGCAACCTTCGGATCGGGGGCTAGTCCTCGACGTGGAGCACCGGTTCTCGGTGAGGGATTCGGTAGCTGCAGCTCCCAGGCCCTAAAGCACAGGCTTCATGGTGATGGTGGATGGCCTCTGTGGCATATGGAATCTTCCCAGACCAGTTACCGAACCTATGTCCCATTCATTGGCAGGTGGATACTCAATCACTGGACCACCAGGGGCGCCCCCCATCCATTAACTATTGATGTCTCTGTCGCTGACTCTGGGCTTTTTCTTAGGTCATAAAGCTGCTTAAGTATAGACTCACAGCCCGTCAGGATGCAGCACATGACTTTGGTAACTCCCTGCATTGTTTTTGTTCACTCTCCTCTCCCTAGCCAGCCTTCCCTGGTCTAAGTGGAATTCCATCATATCCTTGACACCCTGACAGCATCCATTTTTCTTGGCGGAGCAACGTTGCAAACAATGCCAAGCCAGGATCCAGAGCAGATTTTTTTCAGGGCAAGGAGTCAAGTGGGCTGTGACTTTTGTTAGTGAACTTGAAGCCAGGAAGTTCTAATCTTGCCAGAGCCTTCCTGGGTTCCCACTAGCCGCTTAGAAAACTTGGTCTTGGAGAAAGTCTGGGTTTCCTCTCTTTTCCTTCTGCCTCAGCGTCTTGCTGCCTTTGCCAGGATGATTAATCGAGAGCAACAGCCTAGCCCAAGAAGTTAGGAGCATGATTCCGCCACCAGCCTGCACCCACCCCTGTTTCGATAAACCTGTCTTATCCAGTTCCTGACTCCCTCCTGTACGACTCACTAAAAGCTATCCCTAGCATTTGGGGTGGCTAGGAAAATTATTTAATGTGATACCAAGGTCTCTCAGGAGTCTGGAGAGATTTGGTCCCTTCCACTTCCTAAGGCTCCCAGGCTATTCCAAAATTAAGAAATGCCAAAGCAAGGGTTACCAAAATTGTGATGTCTTCTTCATGCTTAGAGTTAAGAATTTGAAATTAAATGATTAATATCTGCTTTCAGTTCTGTTACTGTACCTATGCTGTCTGTAGAGCATCTTCCAAAAGTATTACCAAAAAGTCTGCATATGAGACCCTTTGTGATTCTGGCACCCAAGCAGAGACCAGAGTCACAGAGGGGCCCCGAGACCCAGGCCCAGCCCCCAGAGAGAGCACAGCCTAATGTATATGACTTTGGGTAAGTTGCTATTTCTCTCTGAATGTCTTCCACAAAAAAGTGATGATAATAATGGTGTCTACTTCATAGAGCTGTTTTATGGATTAAATTAGATAATGCACGTTAAAAACATTTTGTTATTGTCCAGTTGCTTACTCATGTCCAACTCTTTGCGACCCTGTGGACTGCAGCAGGCCAGGCTTCCCTGTCCTTCACTGTCTCCTGGAGTTTGCTCATACTCATGTCCATTGAGTTGGTGATGCCATCCAACCATCTCATCCTGTCATCCCCCTTAAAACATTTAGCACTGTTCAATAGAAATATAATGCAAATATACCCAAAACTTAAATCTCTTTTTTAAATCTCTTAAATTTTAAAAAGTGAAAAGAGACAGATAACATTGACCTCAATCATATATTTTCTTTAACCCAATACATAGAACCCCAAATACTATAATTTCAACATGTTAATCAGAGTAAAAACTATTCATGTGACATCTAACACTATTATTCAGGCTATATCTTCAAAATCTGATGTGTAAGTAACACATACCATGCCACCCAGTTCAGTTACTGAATTTCCAACAGAAAGACTTGCTTCCTGTTAGACTTCATACAATCTAGAGTTGAAGAACTAATTCACACACCCGAGGTAGCTCCAACCATTTAAAAGCATTTTCTAATAACCCAAGAGAGTACTTGTTATTTTCCAAATATGTTCTTTCATTAAACTTTTGTTTATTTATTTATTTTTGACTGTGCTGGTCTTGGCTGCTGTGCGCGGGCTTTCTCTAGTTGTGGAGGTCAGGGGCTGTTCTCTAGCTAGGGGGTGCTGGTCTTGGCTGCTGTGCGCGGGCTTTCTCTAGTTGTGGAGGTCAGGGGCTGTTCTCTAGCTAGGGGGTGCGGGTTTCGCATTGTGGCAGCTTCTTCTGTGGAAGAGCATGAGCTCCAGAGTGTGGGCTCAGTAGCTGTGGTGCATGGGTTTATTTACCACCAACCTCCCCCAAGTGGCATCTTCCTGGACCAGGGATCAAACCCATGTCAGCTGCATTGGCAGGTGGATTCTTAACCACTGGACCACTAGGAAAGTCCCTAGAGTATTTGTTTTTAAGCTTCAGTTCAGTTCAGCTTAGTCGCTCAGTGGTGTCCGACTCTTTGCGACCCCATGAATGGCAGCACGCCAGGCCTCCCTGTCCATCACCAACTCCCAGAGTTCACTCAGACTCACATTCATCGAGTCAGTGATGCCAACCAGCCGTCTCATCCTCTGTCATCCCCTTCTCCTCCAGCCCCCAATCCCAGCATCAGTGTCTTTTCCAATGAGGTAACTCTTCGCATGAGGTGGCCAAAGTACTGGAGTTTCAGCTTCAGCATCATTCCCTCCAAAGAAATCCCAGGGCTGATCTCCTTCAGAATGGACTGGTTGGATCTCCTTGCAGTCCAAGGGAGTCTCAAGAGTCTTCTCCAACACCACAGTTCAAAAGCATCAATTCTTCGGCGCTCAGCAAAGACCCATTCTTCAATTGCAGTAGCCGCCTGTCAAGAGCTCCACAGCTACACGTAGTTAGTGGCTCTCCCATCAGGCAGTGCAGTTTTCAGCATGATACCTGGCGTATGGTCAGTGCTCAATAAACACTCAGTAGCCGTTGCTGTTAGGGCCCCTCTCTCCCCAGATGGGAATAGGGAGCAGTGCCAACTCCTCCCTCAGACTCCAGATTGGCTGCCAGGCTGTCGTGTGCTCCACACACAGCCTGTGAACCGAGCCCAGGCCCAGCAACTCCAGGGCCTTTACGGGGACAATTTCGCTGTCACTGATGGGGCCATTTCCCAGAAGCATCTCCCTGATTTCCCTCACTGTAACTTTAGGAATTCTTCCAGGATTATTTGCCTATGTGTATAAAAGACCCTGATGCTGGGAAACATTGAAGGCAGGAGGAAAAGGGGGTGACAGAGGATGAGATGGTTGGATGGAATCACCAACTCAATGGACATGAGCTTGCGCAAGCTCCAGGAGTTGGTGATGGACAGGGAATCCTGGTGTGTAATCCACGGGGTCGCAAAGAGTCAGACATGACTAAGCAACTGAACTGAACTGATGTGTGTAAGGAGTAAGGTTAGTAAGGCTTTGTGGAGGATTATTCTTGGAAGCAGTCACTTGGTACATCTGTGCAGCAAGAAAGACAGGACTAACAAGGCCACACCGTGACTGACTTGGGTACATATTTAGAGACCGCTGGATATGAGAGAAGCTTGATGTGAGAGGAACATCTTAAATTTATCCCTGTGCTAATTCTTGTGCTCTTGATTATAAATCTCTGCTCCCTGGATTCATTTGCAAGCAATTTTATTGAAGTCTTGCTGTTCATCAAACTCTGATATCAGTCAGGAGGAATTTGTGGATACTTAGGGCCAGCTCCTTCCCTGCCCTCCATAATCTTTGAGTCCAGTAGAAAAAAATAAGAAATACTTAAATAATTACAATGCAACCAAATGTGGTGGATATCATACAAGAGAAAAGTCAAAATGCTAGAGGAGTTCAAATAAAAGAGATGCCTTTTCCAATAGGACGATGAGGGAAATTTCAAGAGGTAGAATTTGGGAGTGGGAGGAGAAGCCTAAATGGTAAGATGAACAAGAGCATTGTCCTGGGGTGGGGAGGATTTGCAGAACAAAGCATAGGTATAATGACAATATAACAGAAAGAAAGTGTGGGGCCAGATTGCATGTGGGAATTGCTGGATCATATAGTATCTTAGTCAGCCCAGGCTGCCATAACAAAATACCACAGACTGGCTGGCTTAAGCAACAGAAATTTATTTTCTCCCCATTCTGGAGGCTGGAAGTCTAAGATCAGGGTGCCAGCGTGGTCGAGTTCTAGTGAAAGCTCTGTTCCTGACTTGCAGATGGCTGCCTTTTTGCTGTGTTCTCATGTGGCAAAGAGAGAGACAGAGAGGAGGCTCTGGTTTGGTCTTATAAGGGCCATCATGATGACCCCACTCATCTAAACATAATCACCTCCCAAGCACCATTTGCCATCTCCAAATACCATTGCCTTCGGAGTTAGGGCTTCAGCCTACAAAGCTGAAGTTGGAGGGAGACACAATTCAGTCCACAGAACATAGGAATTCTATTTTTAATTTTTTGAAGACCCTCCATACTGCACCATTTGAATTTCTAGCAACAACACACAAGAGTTTCAGTTTCTCTACATCCTTGCCAACACTTATTTTCTGGTTAGGAGGGGAGGGGTGGGGATGGGGTGGNGGGAGGGGGAATTGTTCTTTTTCGTTTTTAGTAGCCAACCTAATGATGATGCTTCGTTGTGATTTTTGACTTGCATTTCCCCTAAAGATTAGTGATGTTGAGAATCTTTTCAAGTGTTTATTAGCCATTTGTATGTCTTCTTTAGCAAAATGTCTATTCAAGGCCTCAGTTCATTTTTTAAATCAGGTTATTTGTTATTTTGCCAACACTGTGACAATTATGTTGGCAAATCCTAGGATGTTCTAACAAATGGAGTGGAGGCAGCAGCCCCTTACCCACTGAGTACATTCTTTCTGTCCTAAGATGGGTATCAGGTCATTGCCCTGGTCACCTGCATGCCCACTGACTGTCATCTATCTTCTGGCAGTTTGTGCTTAAATCCTCAAACCGGCCTCCTTGGTTGGGTCTCTGAAACCCTTCCTGCATCTCGCCTGCCTCTAATTTCTGAGAGCTAGCCTTGATCTCTGGGGAAGTCCTACTGCAAATCTGATAAAGGACTTAAAACAACAGTAAAAACACTTTCCTGGCAGTCCAGTGGTTAAGACTCCACACTTGCTGTGCAGGGGGTGAGGGTTCAGTCCCTGGTTGGGAAGCTAAGATCCCACATGCCTTGTGGCCGAAAAACCAAAAAGAACAGAGGCAATGAAACAGAGGCAATACTAAAACAAATTCAATAAAGTTTTAAGAATAACAATAGACTCACAACCCTGACCCTGACTTCTAGCATATTATTCAGAACTCTGATTTCAAGCGACAGAAGCACAGTTTGAACCAGCTTAAACGTGAAGCGGGATTTATCATCCCACAGAATCCAGCTGTTACTCAAGGACACATAGAAACGTGGACTCAGACATCTTTCTCTATGTCTCCAGCATCTGCTCCTCTCTGCACATATTTAATTCTTCTCTCTTTCTTCACACTAGCCTCTGCTTCCCAGGTCTACACAGCAATAAACATGGCCATTGGGATTTCCCAGGCTTTATATTTTACAGCTCAGATTAAGTGCCTACCCCTGGACCAATGAACTTGACCAAAAGCATAGGAAACCCCGGTTGGTCAAATGTGAGTTAAGTGTGTACATGGAGCTCCTATGGAAGGGAGGGAGGGACAGCTGCCTAGAAGTAAGTCCTGACCAAGTAATATCACTGGTATTACCGCCAGTGTCCTAGGAATGGTGCATCTGAAGCTGTGCACACCCCGTGTGATGGAGGTTCCCGTAGAATAGCTTATTCCTGGATTTCAACCCACCAGATTGGTATCTCCCTCCAGCATCCCCCTTCCTTGGAAGACCTCAGCACTGAGTCCATCACATCCTCTGGAGTTCTGTGGTTTGAAAAGTTGGCCATTTCTCCCAACCCTCCAAACAAGTTCCCAGCACACTTCAGAGTCCAAGTTTAGTGTTGTGACAGAAGCTTCTGTGGAGACCATAAATCGTTACTTTTTTTTTCACCAACTGTATAACATTTGGTGCTTTTCACAACACCACACTGCTTATGACTTACTGTGCTGTCTCTCTCCCTAGCAAGCCACCAATATTTCTTGTCTCCTCCCTACACAAGAAAAAAAAAGGGAGAGAAGAGCCAGAAATGCCTATGCTCACCTCTCCCAGGTATAACAATGCATATGCCTTGAGTAGAGTAATTTGGGACCTAAAGGAAACCCCCATGGAGGGGCCCTGCCCCCAGGTCTCACTAATTCAGGGTTTAACTCTCTCCTGTGAGCCAGGCATTGAATTACTGCCCTCCTATCCATGCCTCCTGTTTTCCACTGTCTCATCTCATAAAAGCTCCATATCTGAAAGTCTCTGAGACCCTAACCCTAATCCAATTAAACCCTGCAAGCACAACTAGACTCGAGAAAGACAAAGAGGTGAAGAGGTTAATAGCAGACAAAGCCTCCACTGACAAGCTGAATTAGCCTGCCCACCTCAGGAGAAATGGTAAAAGCAGATTACTGAGACTGCTGGTGGTGATTAACATTTGCTCAAAATTCTAAGTAGCTTTTTTTTTTCCAAGTTAAATGTTAACCTGAAGAAAGAGGGATAGTAACCACGGGAGAGAAATAGGAACAAAGAAACAGAAAGACCAGCCTTCTGGGTGGGTGAACATCTTCTTCCCAAAATAGTTGAGGAACTGTTTCCCATTCAATCTTGTTTCCTTATCAGGCAGGAGAGATGGAGATTTGCAACATATTCATTTCTCAGAGAAGCTAGATTCTAGAATGAAAATGGAAGCAGGAAGGTTACCAACCCTGACTTTGGAGGAACCAGGAGCCACCTGGAACCCTTCCAGTTTTGTATCCTGTCTTAGTCAATTTGGGTAGCTCTAACAAATACCATGGGCTTCACAAGTGGCTCAGTGGTAAAGAATCTGCCTGCCAATGCAGGAGGTGTGGATTTGATCCCTGGGCCAGGAAGATCCCCTGCAGGAGGAAATGGCAACCCCCTCCAGTATTTTTGCCTGGAAAACCGCATGGACAGAGGAGCCTGGGGGGCTACAGTCCATGGGGTGGCAAAGAGCTGGACACGACTGACTGAGTACACACACACGCACATACAACAAATACCCTGGACTTAGTGGCTTTAAAAACAGACACTTAATTCTCACAGTTCTGGAGGCTTGAAGTCCAAGGTTAAGATGCCACTCAGTTTGATTCCTGGTGAGGACCCTCTTTGCTTGCAGACAGTGCCTTCTCCCCGTGTCTTCACATGGCTGTGGTCTCTTTATCCCCTTAGGGCATCAATCTCATCATTTGGGCCCCACCCCCATGACTTCATCCAAATCCAATGACTTCACAATAGCCCCACCTCCAAACACCAACACACTGGAGATTAAGGTTCAACTTATGGATTTGGGAAGTGGGGTGCTGGAGAAGACTTTTGAGAGTCCCAAGGACAACAAGGAAATCAAATCAGTTAATCCTAAAGGAAATCAACTCTGAATATTCATTGGAAGCACTGATGCTGACGCTGAAGCTCCAGTACTTTGTCCACTTGATGAGAAGAGCCGACTCCTTGGAAAAGACCCTGATGCTGGGAAAGATTGAGGGCAGGAGGAGAACAGGGTGACAGAGAATGAGATGGTTGGATGGCATCACCAACTCAATGAACATGAGTTTGAGCAAACTCTGGGAGATAGTGAAGGACAGGGAACCTGGTGTGCTGAAGTCCATGGGGTCACAAAGAGTCAGACACAACTGCTATGAGATGCAGTTCATAGCGCACCTTTGTGAATTTGTCTGTGGGGTGAGTTTGTTCTGATGCAATAATTAGCTAACACTGGAAAAGCACCATCTCTGCTCAGTGTTTAAGGGCACTTTGTTGTATCAGGACAATGTTCTTGGTGCAAATCAACATCTTGATATTCCTTGAGATCCTTTAGTAGACACTTCATCTACCATGATGAAGAGCAGAAAGACTATGATATGACTGTTTTGTGTGACTCCTTGTGAATCATTGATAGGATATTGGCATGTATAGAAACTCAGCACTGAGACTTCCCAGTGGTTAAGACTCTGAGCTCCCAAAGCAAGTGGCCTGGGTTCAATCCCTTGTTGGGAAACTATATCCCACATGCCCCAACTAAGACTCAGTGCAGCCAACTAAATACTTAAAAATAAAATAAAACAGCTTAAAAAAAAAGAAAGGAATTCAGCCCTCAATAACGAGTAAGGCACCGGCATTAAGGGGCAGAATATCTATGAGCACAATATTAAGACACTTATATAAAAACCTGGGAGGAAACAGAAAAATTGGACATGGATCTTACCTTTTAGGAACTTATAATCAGGAAAGGAAAGACTTGTATCAGTGACTAAAAGCATAATGGAAAGTAATACCTAACATAGAGTACTGTAAAAAAGGTCATGTATTTTTAAGAACGTAAAACGGTACAGCCACTGTGAAAAAGAGTATAGCAGTTCCTCAAAAAATTAAAAATAGAGTTATCATGAGATCTAGCAATCCCACTGCTGGGTATAAATTCAAAAAAACTTGAAAGCAAGGACTCAAGCACATATTTGTACACACGTACATTGCAGCATTATTCACAACAGCCAGAAGGTGAAGGCAACCCAGGTGTCTATCAACAAATGAATCAATCAAGAAAACACAGTATATACATACAATATTACTTAGCCTTAAAAAGGAACAAAATTCTGACCTGTGTTACCACATGGATGAAACTTGAAGACATGATGCTAAGTGAAATAAACGAGTCACGAAAGGGCAAATACTGTATGATTCCACTCATATGAGGTCCTACAGTGGTCAGATTCATAAAGGCTGAAAGTAGAATGGTGGTTGCCTTGGGGGTGGAGTTGAGGGGAGTGATATGGGGTTATTATTTAATGGGTGCAGTTTCAGTTTTATAAGATGTAGAGTTCTATGGATGGTGGTGGTGGTGGTTATACAATAATATGTATGTGCTCAATGTATTGACCTGTGCACTTAAAAATGGCTATGATGGTGAATTTTATATAATATAGTTTTATCATGATCTTTTTATTTCTTAAAAAATTTATACAATTTTTGAAGATTAGTTTCTGTTTACAGTTATTACAAATATTGGTTATATTCCCCATGTTGTACAATACATCCTTGAGCCTATCTTATACCAAATAGCTTGTATCTCCCGCTGTGTGCATGATCAGTCAAATTAGACTCTTTGTGACCCCAGGGAATGTAGCCCACCAGGCTCCTCTCTTCATGGGATTCCCCAGGCAAGAATGCTAGAATAGGTTGCCATTTCCTACTCCAGGGTATCTGCCCGATCCAGGGATCAAACCCACGTCTCTTGCACCTCCTGCTTTGGCAGGCAGATTTTTTACCATTGTGCCACCTGGAAAGCCCGTGTATATCACTCCCCCACCTCGATCTGGCAACTCCCCAACATTTGTTAAAAACATCATGTTGTCTCAGATGAGACTTCCCAGAAGTCTCTGAGTTGGCACTGAGCTGGGCTTGAAAGGGCAGATACATTTCAATAGATAAAGAAGAGGAAGATACTTCCCCAGCCATCCATCCAGTGGTTAAAACTTTGCCTTCCAGTTCAGGGGGCATAGTTTTGATCCCTGGTCAGAGAATTAAGATCCCACATGCCTCATGGCCAAAAAAACAAAACAAAACAAAACCAAAAACCAACAAAGCATAAAACACAGGCAATATTGTAACAAATTCAATAAAGTCATTAAAAATGGTCCACATTAAAAAAAAATCTTTAAAAAAGAAGAGGAAAAAGGGCTTCAGATATAGAAGGAAGAGCATGAAATGTCCAAATGCAGTGAAATAGGCAGGCACAATGAGTAGGTTTAAGTTTCCCGAGACAAAGCGTTCAGGAAGGAAAATAAGGTTCAACAACTGTTGAAGCCGGGACAACACAGCCTCAATGGCTAGACCAAGGAGTTTGGATTCTGTCCTCTAAGCCATCATAGCCAGCATTTCCATAGTGTGTTCCACAGAAAGCTAGTTCCCTGAGATGCTGTGGGGGAAAAGCAGGGGAAGGGAGCTATAGTTGAAAAAGTTTGGAAGATAATGCACAGTCCTAGAGACAATGCCTTATGCTAAGTCCTAACATAAAGAAACTCAACTCACTTTGTTTAACTTACTGTTCCCAAAATTCGTTTGATCATGCTACCCTTGGAGGAAGCTTCAGAAGCCATTTTATTCTTTTCTGAGCTTTTTAGTTGTTCCAGCCAACGTAGAAATGGTATCTTGCAAAGAGGCAATTTTAGATTTTTTGTGCACAATTGGAAGCTTCTGCATACCAATGAAAATAAATATACCATTTGTTTAGCTTAATTTTAGAACTGCAGTACTCCAATTTAATCTTAAGAAAAAATGAATTTGGAGAAATAAAAAGTTCTCCATAATGACCATTGTAATGTGAAATCACTCTTAGTTTGTTCAGACCACTTAGTTTAAAGATGTGCTTGTAGGAGGTCACAGTTTTTAAACATCAAGTGAGCCTGGATCCCCAAAGGAGGGCTGCCCTCAGAGCATTTAGATGACTGGCATCCCATTTTCCTAAACTCTTCTGAAAACATAAGTTGGTAGAGTCCTAGTCCAAATCTCAAAAGGAATCTAAAAACAAAAATTCTTGGATTTCAGTTAATCTGATCTCCCAAAGAGAACCTTACTACCTTGCACTTCAGGAAACAACTAAATACTCACCAAAGACAAAACCTTAAATTAGAAAAGATGAAATCTTTTCCCTAACAGGACAAAGCCTTTCTGGATCCAGAAGAAAGTCAGAGAACTCAAAATGCACAAAGAGCAAAACTTGAAATCTCAGAGAAGACCCACCAAACTGAAAACAGGAGGCTACTCATGGAAGCAAGGTGCACAGGATTTTGGTGTGAGTACCTCATTCAGGTCTGGGGGTCCATCACCTCTCAAGATTTGCCTCCTTTGAACGCCACTTCTGACACCAAAAATGTCAACTTGAATATTATAACACCCATTTATTTTTACCAGCAAAAGCAACTTTATTCAGGAAAGCCCAGAGGAATTGTCATTTGAGATATGTGATTATGATGTACCACAGGAGAATCCAGGCTTCCCTCGTGGCTTAGCTGGTAAAGAATCCACCTGCAATGTGGGAGACCTGAGTTCCATCCCTGGGTTGGGAAGATCCCCTGGAGAAGGGAAAGGCTACCCTACCCACTCCAGTATTCTGGCCTGGAGAATTCCGTGGACTGTATAGTCCATAGGGTCGCAAAGAGTTGGACATGATTGAGCAACTTTCACTCACTCACTCACTCACAGGGGAATCCAGAGAGCAGGGCAGGGGAACTTGCCTTCAACAGGAAACGAGAAGACTTGGGAGGGGCTGTGATAACCAGAAGCCACTGGAAGAACTCTGGAAGTCCAAAGTGTGGAGGCTTCTCATTGGTAGTGCTGCTACATTCCCTAATTGGCCAGACTGTCATGGGGTGGAGAATTTTCTTCTTCCTGATAAAGGGTAAATAAAGTAGGCAGTGGCACCCCACTCCAGTACTCTTGCCTGGAAAATCCCACGGATGGAGGAGCCTGGTGGGCTGCAGTCCATGGGGTCGCTAAGAGTCGAGCATGACTGAGCGACTTCCCTTTCACTTTTCACTTTCATGCATTGGAGAAGGAAATGGCAACCCACTGCAGTATTCTTGCCTGGAGAATCCCAGGGTCAGAGAAGCCTAGTGGGCTGCCGTCTATGGGGTCACATAGAATCGGACACGACTGAAGCAACTTAGCAGCAGGCAAAATCTTCCTATCAGCAATGTAGGTCCACACGGCTCCCTGTGTGGAGTAATTAATGATATATGGCAAGGGCGTGGAGGCTTCCCTGATGGCTCAGCTGGTAGGTAAAGAATCTACCTGCAATGCAGGAGACCCAGGAGATGAGAGTTCAGTCCTTGGGTCAGGAAGATCCCCTCAAGGAGTAAATGGAAAGGTATGCCAGTATTCTCACCTGAGAAATCCCATGGACAGAAGAGCCTGGTGGGCCACAGTCCACAGAGTTGCAAAGAGTCAGACACAGTTGTGCAACCAAGCAATCACCACAGGGCATAACATCTGCCCCCAACAAGCCTATCTCAACTCCAGTTTTAGCTGAAGAGTCTTTTCCACAGTTTCCAAACTTATGTATTTTTCCTTTTAGGAACCCAGTGCCATAGATAGATCTTTGGGCACTGGAGGATGGTACCTCATCCTTTCAGGGTACTTCCTGTAAGCTGACATTTCAGTTACTCCTTTATTTATTTATTTATTTTAGAAGGTCTTATTATTTTTTTTAATATTTATTTATTATTTGTCTGTGCCTGCTCTTAGCTGCAGCACACAGGGTCTTCCATATTTGCTGTGGCATGTGGGATCTTTAGTTGGGGCACATGAACTCTTAGTTGCAGCACGTGGGGTCTAGTTCCCTGAACAAGGATCAAACCTGGGTCCCCTACATTGGGACCTCTGAGTCCTAGCCACTGGCCCACCAGGGAAGTCCCCAGTTGCTCCCTTAGAAGGCCATTCCAGAATTCTATGAGGCCGACTATCTGAAGGTGGTGTAGTATGTGATATAATTATATACTTCTGAGCATCCTTAGCGATAAGGTGTGTCCCACATTTCAAGGTCCCAGACCGTCTCAGTCTCCTGGGCCTGCCATAAGAAAAGACCACAGACTGCATTGCTTAAACAATAGACATTAGTTTTCATGGTTCTGGAAGCTGAAAACTCTAAGATCAGGGTATCAGGCAGTTTGGTTTCTGGTGAGAACTCTCTGATTGGCTTGCAATGTCTGCCTTCTTGCTGTGTCCTCACATGGCATGGAGGAGGGAAGTAGCAAAGAGAAAAAGATCTCCCTCTTCTTATTAGGCCACAGACCTATCAGACTAGAGCCCCACCCCTATAATCACATTTAAATTTAATTATCTCCTAAAAGCCTTATCTCTAAATATAATCACATTGGGGACTAATGATTCAACATATGAATTTGGGTAGACACAGTTCAGTCCATAGCACAGATCCCATGGCCCTGTCCTCTGCATAACAGACCCACCTTAGCTGAGCATTCTAACATCTCTGGAGCTGTGACTCACAATGAGGTTTTCTGTCTGATGCTCAAGCATCTCTGCCTTTCCACTCTGTAAGGCCTCTTTGTGAACCACCATGGAGGCATTCTGACTCTTGCACTCAGCGTTTATCTGCTTGTTAATGGCCTCAGGTCTCTCATTATCCTTTTGGAGAGCATCAGTGCAACTTTTCAGTAAACAGTGACTTCCATTGTCTTTGGAGGCACTGTTCCCTCCGTATTTTTCAAATTCCTGCATCGTCACACCTGTCAAAGCATTTCCCCCCCACCCCCTACCATGACATTTCCAGGTCACCACCAGTGAAATCTTTGGCAATTGAGCCACCACGCTGTACCAGAGACTATCCTGCTGCACCTCCTAATCTTCCTTTTCATATGTTGGGTGGTGGGCAACCCAGGCCCACATCCCCAGCTTCCCCTTTGTTCTCTCAGGCCACTCTCAATACCGCTTGTGTTAGTCCAGGTCCTCTGAGGTGCAAACATCAAGGAGGGGTTAAGCATGCACAGATTTTTATGCCCATGGGGAGAACAAACTGGAAGGGAGCCCAAAATGCTGGAGAGCCATGTCAGACCTCAAAGCAAGTCTTGCCACACGTGAAAGAGAGAGGGAAGGAGGGAACCGGAGGGAAGCATCCTAGACTGCCACGAAGTCTAAGGAAGTTTCAACCAGGATCAAGCCAAGGCCACCGTCAGAGAAGCCCTGGTATCCCTGCATGCTTAGTCACTGGCTGGCAGCCCCCTGGTGGGCAGCATGGACTCAGCACAAATATATTGCTCTGGATTCCAGAGTTAAGTACCAGGAGTCACAGGTCAACTATGATCCCTCTACTTCGAGGTCTGAGAGGTACAATCGCCACTCCACCATGTTCCAGACTTTCCCTGACTCCAGTTGGGCAGAATGAAAAAAGAGTTGCAGTCAACAAAAGAGTAAGCACATGGTGTTTCTTAGTCCTTGAGTATTGATCTAAATATCCACGTCTGCCAAAAAGCCACAGAGATAAAAGCCACTGATTGTTGCATAGTCTCCACCATGTTGGTAACTGTTATTTTTCCCCTACAAGTCAAAGTAAATGCTGTCCTTGGTGGCCGAAAGTGAAAAGTGAAAGTGAAAGTTGCTCAGTTGCTCTTTGCAACCACATGGACTACACAGTCCATGGAATTCTCCAGGCCAGAATACTGGAGTGGGTAGCCTTTCCTTTCTCCAGGGGATCTTCCCAACCCAGGGATCAAACCGGGGTCTCCCTCATGGCAGGCGGATTCTTTACCAGCTGAGCCAAAAGCGAAGCCCTAGAATACTGAAGTGGGTAGCCTATCCCTTCTTCAGGGGATCGTCCCAACCCAGGAATCAAACCGGGGTCCCCTGCATTGTAGGCGGATCTTTACCAACTGAGCTATGAGGGAGGCCCAGATTTGCTGAAGATCACGTTCATTTTCTCCCGCATCTTTTCAATAATTGTCTTTCTGGGAAGCTCACCATCAAGAAGTATTGCCATGGTATATTTTTTTAAATTGTTTATTAATTTATCTTGCTTTTTGGTTGTGCTGGGTCTTAACTGCTATGCGGGCTTTCTCTAGTTGCAGAGAGTGGGGACTACCCTTCATTACGGTACATGGGCTTATTATTGCAGGGTCTTCTCTAGTTGCGGAGCACAGGCTCGAGGACAATCAGTCTTCAGACGTTGCTGCTTGCAGGCTCTGAAATGCAGGCTCAGTAGCTGTGGCTGACAGGCTCAGCTGCTCTGTGGCACGTGGGATCTTCCCAGACCAGGGATCAAACGCGTGTCTCCTGCATTGGCAGGTGGATTCTAAAGCACTGGACCACTAGGGAAGTCTAAGTATCATTTTTATAGTGTTCATGATGCTCGGCTAGTCTCTGCATGTGAAAGTTAAATGGGGAATCAAGCTGTATCCCCACATGACCTTTGAAAGGAAGAGAGCAAGCAGGTAGAATTCTGTTCCTTTACCCAGAAGCAAAACACTGGAATCGGTGGTAGCACAGCTAGGCAGACCTGAGAGCCCTGATTGCCAAAGGCATTTCCTAGGTAAGTTGCGAGTCAGCCCTGGGCCGATGGCCTTTTGCATCTCCATTCAGTTATTTTATTTTACATCTCATCCCAGATCCTGACACCAGTCAAAATCAATTTCCAGTCATCAATGGCAGATGGCCTTCTGGCCTGAACTCATATAAAACAAACAAAAAGAGCCCCTGGGTTGCCAACTCAGCATTTATTGAGCTCCTGGTGCATACCAAGCACATACTGTTAAGTTTGGCGATACAGGGATAATAAGATACCGGCCCTACTTTCTGAAAGCTCCCAATCAGTTCTTTCACCATCCTCACACTCTTCACTGCATTCCAAGTGCCAGGGTCTAAATTATTCACAGAGGATAAAATGGTCTATTTTGGGGTAATTCCTATCACACTTCATGGTGACTGCTTCCATTTTTAAAATAGCCTCAAGTGTGACTATTAATCAGTATATCATTAAAAATAATATCTGTCAGGATGACATTCATTTCTGTTCCATAAATAATGTCACCAGCATTGAATTCCTGAACAGTGGGACATGTACAAAGTTACAGAAGAACTCTGGGTAATGAGCTTCGGAAAGAGAGGCTGTGTCTTCTGCCTTTCCAACACAGAGCACCTGGGACAGTGCCTGACTCATAGGAAGAGCTCAGCAAATGTTTGTGGGAGTAATTTCTAAGTCCCTCCTTGTTACATTGTGATCCTGTTGTAAAACTACGGGACCTCAAGCTCCAAGGTTAGGTGAGCTTCCAAAATGTCTTAATGTGTCTTAGAGACCCATTCGTGCGTCTTAACGTTATACTATCTTTATTCTCCTACATCTCTTGTGTGTGTGTGTGCTCAATTGTGTCCGACTCTTTTGCGGCCCCACAGAGTGTATCCCACCAGGCTCCTCTGTTCATGGGATTCTCCAGGCAAAAATACTGGAGTGGGTTGCCATTTTCCCCTCCAGGGGATCTTCCTGACCGGGGAATTGACCCATTGTGTCCTGCATTTCCTGCATTGCAGATGGACTCTTTCCCACTGAGCCATCAGGGAAGCCCTTACAACTCTTAGGTGAATACATTTCTGAAGTTTATTACTCAACGTATGAACAGGCACATAGTTCTATTGATTTTAAATCTACTTATATTAAAGGTCAAGAGCTGCCCCTTTTGAATTGGATAAAAATCAATGTCAACGTAGCTTTGGCCATTTCTACATTTCTCTAGCACTAACATCCTAGGCTTATTTAATTTTTTTAATTAGATTTTGAGATAATTGCACATTCACATGCAGTGGTGAAAAATAGTACAGAGTGAGTCTGTGTAGTCTTCACCCAATCTCTTACTAATGGTATCATTTTGCATGACCGTAGTACAGTATCACAACTGGGAATATCATTTGTGTGTGTACGTGTGTGTTTAGTTCTATGCAGTTTTATCACATGTGTAGATTTGTAAGTTCACTCCCACAGTGAAGCCTCAGGACAGTTTCCCTGACACAATGATCCCTCATGCCACCCTTCTACACACCCACCTACAATACTTCCTGCCCTGTCTGTATCTCCTGGCAACCACGAATCTGTTCTCCATCTTTATAATTCTGTTTATAGAATGTTATATAAATGGACCCATACAGCATGTAACGTTTTGAGATTTGAGATCCACCCAAGTGGCTATCCATATCAATAGCCTATTTCTTTTTATTGCTGAGTAGTATTCTGCAATAAAATGTAGTTAACCACATCCCTACTGTAGTTAAACTGTGCTACAGTATGCATGTAGCGCAGTTTAACCATTCGCCCGCTGAAGGTCATCTGGGTTGTTTCCCACTTGGAAATCTATTTGATTTTAGCTTTTAAATAAGTGTTCCAGGGTTTCCCTGGTGGCTCAGTGGTAAAGAATCCACCTGCCAGTGCAGGAGACATGGGTTCAGTCCCTGATCCAGGAAGATTCTACATGCCATGGGGCAACTAAGCCCATGTACCACGACTATGCACCACTGCGCTCTGCAACAGAGAAGCCCGCATGCCACACCAGAGAAAAGCCCTTACATCAGCAAAGACCCAGCAGAGCCAAAAACGAAAGAATAAATAAATAAATGATAAGTAAGTGTATCAACCATCAGTTTTACCATATTCAAAAGCCCAAATATTTTGTTTCCTTTCTCATTCCTTTAACTGTTTTCAGTGCCCTTTTCAAGTACTAGAATATTTTTCTGAGATTTATCAACCAAAATTCCGACATAGAATTCAGCCTGAAAAACACAATACGTTTTTATGATACTGGGGCAGTGTTTCCCCTCAAATTTCTAACACCTTTCCGGGCTGGGCCCTACCTGTAGTCAGCTTCTTTGGCTACTGGAAAATGATAAGCTCAGAGGACAGTCTCAGATAGTGCGTAGACGTATTTTAGCCCAAGGAACTATAATTTGGATTATTATTTTTCTCAATATTTCATCTTTCATTTACCCATCTTGAAACGCATCTGCTGCTTTTCTGCAGCTCGGAGAATCTAGAAAGATCTTCCTCCATCTTTTATGTTCTCACTGCCTGGTAAGTCCTATGAGGTCTGTAGACTTGGAGAATGCTGCTCACATTCCATACACGTCCAGGGCTTGTGGCCAGCTTTTCTCAATTACCTGTCACTGTGTCTCTTGCTAATGAGAGTCTTAGCTAGGAACACTCTCTGTTCATCAGAAGGAGGGAATTTATCTGTCTTTCCAAAATCCTGAGCCAGCTTTCTGAGCTCTAGGAAACCAGCATCCTTCCTGTCGCAGGTTGAAACAGAAACATAAGCCACACCAGTGCTTCCCACGTCTGTCTGCACATCTTACTCAGGGTTCACTTCCAGTGCATTAAATCCAGGGAAAACCTAGGGCACGAGCATTTTTCAGAAGTCCTCAGGAAAGGCTGCCCTGGTGGCTCAGTGATAAAGAATCCACCTGCCAATGCAGGAGACACAGGTTTAACCTCTGAACTGGCCCGTAAGCCATGGAGCAACTAAGCCCATGAGCTGCAACTACTGAGCCTGTGCTCTAAAGCCTGGGAGCCACAACTACTGTGTTGCAACTACTGGAGCCCAGGCGCCCTGGAGCCTGTGTTCCACGAGAGAAGCCACCACAAGGTCACGCTCTAGCCCCCACTCACTGGAACTAGAGAAAAACCCTCACAGCAGCAAAGACTCTGTACAGCAATAAATACATTTCTTACTTTTTTAAAGTCCTCAGAACTCAAATTATAATAAGTCCTTATGTTGGAATACAATGCAAACTTAAGACTGAGGAAGTCATATCAACATATAAGAAAAAAATCTCCTAAGTAGAGTGCTATATGAATAAAATTGGTTTAAATCCATATGCCAGCAAATCTGGAAAACTCAGCAGTGGCCACAGGACTGGAAAAGGTCAGTTTTCATTCCAATCCCAAAGAAAGGCAATGCCAAAGAATGTTCAAATTACCACACAATTGGCACTCATCTCACACGCTAGTAAAGTAATGCTCAAAATTCTCCAAACCAGGCTTCAACAGCGTGTGAACCATGAAATTCCAGATGTTCAAGCTAGATTTAGAAAAGGCAGAGGAACCAGAGATCAAATTGCCAATATCCAGTGGATCATAGAAAAATAAAAAGAGTTCCAGAAAAACATTTATTTCTGTTTTATTGACTATACCAAAGTCTTTGAATCACAACAAACTGTGGAAAATTCTTAAAGAGATGGGAATACCATACCACCTGACCTGCCTCCTGAGAAATCTGTATACAGGTCGAGAAGCAACAGTTAGAACCAAATGTGGAACAATGGACTGGTTCAAAAATTGGGAAAAGGGTATGTCAAGACTGTATATTGTCACCCTGCTTATTTAACTTCTATGCCGAGTACATCATTCAAAATGCCTGGATGAAGCACAAGCTGGAATCAAGATTGCTGGGAGAAATATTAATAACCTCAGATATACAGATGATACCACCCTTATGGCAGAAAGCTAAGAAGTAAAGAGCCTCCTGAGGAAGGTGAAAGAGGAGAGTGAAAAAGTTGGTAAAACTCAACATTCAGAAAACAAAGATCATGGCACCCAGTACCATCACTTCATAGCAAATAGATGGGGAAACAATGGAAATAGTGACAGACTTTATTTTGTGGGGCTCCAAAATCACTGCAGATGGTGATTGTAGCCATGAAATTAAAAGATGCTTGCTCCTTGGAAGGAAAGCTATGACCAACCTAGACAGCATATTCAAAAGCAGAAACAATACTTTGCCAATGAAGGTCTGTCTAGTCAAGGCTATGGTTTTTCCAGTAGTCATGTATGGGTATGAGAGTTGGACTATAAAGCTGAGTGCCGAAGAACTGATGCTTTTGAACTATGGTGTTGGGGAAGACTCTTGAGAGTCCCTTGAACTGCAAGGAGATCAAACTGGTCAATCCTAAAGGAATCAGACCTGAATTGGAAGGACTGATGCTAAAGCTGAAACTCCAATACTTTGGCTACCTGATGTGAAGAACTGACTCATTGGAAAAGACCCTGATGGTGGGAAAGATTGAAGGCAGGAACAGAAGAGGACGACAGAGGATGAGATGGTTGGATAGCATCGCCAACTCAATGAACATGAGTTTGAGCAAGCTCCAGGGGTTGGTGACGGACAGGGAAGTTGCAATGAATCCGACATGACTGAGGGACTGAACTGAACTGAACCATTTGTTTAGGAGATGAAAATGTGCACATGTTTTCACTTATCTAGGCATAAAATACCCTGGAATGATTTATAAGACTCTAGCAACAGTGGTTGTCTCTGAAGAAGTTTTTGGTGGATGCAGGGTTGTGGTCAGAGGGCGAATTTTGGCCACCTATCTTTTCAAATCTGTTGAATATGAAACCAAGTAAATAGATTGCCTATGTCAAAAACCAAACTGAAGTTCACAAAATTAAAATAGAAGGAAAGTGATGCTTGTGTACAGCCAGGATTGAGAACCTCTGTGCTACACAATCATGAGCTGACTGTGAAAACAACAAGTCCGAGGACAAGTTTCCTGAGCTATTTACTACTTTGTTTGTTTTGGAAAAGATTGAACATTCTCCTTTAGGTGCCATACATACTTTCCTTTTTAAAAATTGAGATCTAATGCAAACAGAAAAGAGAGCACAATAAGAGTACATCCTGGTGAATTTACATAAGTGTACACCTGCATTCAGAACAAGAGGCAGACCATTCCCAGTCCCCTAGAAGGTCCTGCATGACTCCTCTCAATCAATAACCCCCCTTTCCACAGGTGACCACTATTCTGACTTCTAGTGTTTCTTCTTTCTTAAAATATTTGGCTATACGTCTTAGTTGCAGCACA
Organism: Redunca redunca; assembly: GCA_006410935.1. Classification (NCBI taxonomy): domain Eukaryota; kingdom Metazoa; phylum Chordata; class Mammalia; order Artiodactyla; family Bovidae; genus Redunca; species Redunca redunca. Next base: position 633,694 of record SJYQ01003244.1, read on the forward strand.
CGGGCTCCTTAGTTGCAGCACGTGAACTCTTATTTTCGGCATGTGGGATCTAGTTCCCTGATCAGGGGCTTAAACCGGGCCCCTACATTGAGAGTGCAGAGAGTCTTAGCCACTGGACCACCAGGAAAGTCCCTCTATTGTTTCTTCTTGAACTTCATGTAAATGGAATGTATCCGGCTTCTTTCAACCAAACTTATATCTGTGAGACTGATCCATGTTGTTGCATGCGGTAGTGGTTTGGGGGCTTTGGGGAGGGACTGTAGAGGGAATTTTGCTAAGGAATCTCCCATTGCATGAATATGCTACAATTTACTGGTCCTTTCTTCAGCTGATATATGTTTTGGTTATTTGCTAAGCTATATGAATATTCTTATGGCTGCCTTTCAGACATAGACACTTATTTCTTTTGGCTGCTCTTTTTTTATATATTCATTTTGTTTATTTATGTGGCTGTGTCAGTTCTTCGATCTTCATTGCCCCATGCAGGATCGTTAGTTACAGCATGCAAACCTTTAGCTGTGGCATGTGGGATCTAGTTCCCTGACGGGATTGAACCCGGGGCCCCCGCATTGGAAACATTGCATCTTAGCCTCTGGACCACCAGGGAAGTCCCTCTCTTGAGTACTCTGACATCTTCTTATCAAAAATCTTTAACGGTTTGTGTTTATCTTCCCTGATGGATTATAAGCTTTTTGAAGGTGGGGAGAAATCTGTGACTTGTCCACTGGGGCTTCCCCTGAATAAAAAGGAAAATTCTCTATTGCCCCTAACCTTTCCTGTATTCTCGCCTAGAATAAGAGCCTGATGTCTGGAGATATGGCAGCTACCTTCTGATAATGAGAACAGTAGCAAAAGAGGGGCAAGGCAGGCAGTTATAAGGTATCTAGGTTCTGATAATATCGAAGAGCCACAGTACCAACCCGGGACTGCCTACCTTCAAACTGGTCTGCAAAAGGAGAAAACAGAAACAGAGGCACAGGGTAAAGCAGAGATGAGGGTCGGAGAAGGTCTAATAAGTTTAAGTCTCAAGTCTCAGCTCATTCTTGAGAGTTGGTTGCATGCTTTCCTCACATCTTGCAATGCCCCTGATCTTCGAATAAATCCTTCTTTCTTGGCTTGAGCAAACACCACTGAACTTGTTACCTCAACCAAGGGTCTCACCTAAGTCAGTATTTCAGCTCTGTATCACCACTGATTTTTATAATTTCATCTCTAATCCATCCAGTAAAGTTTAAAAATACGCTTATAATCCTGACTTTGAGAAAAGTAGGAGCATTTTCGCAGTGTGGTAGCAATCACGTGGGTTTTGGAGTTGGATGAAATTGGATTCAAAGCTCCATTCTGGCAGTCACCCAACCTGTGATTTTAGCCAAGTTACATAATTTCTCCAAGCTTTGGGTTTTTTTACTGGCTAAATGATGATAATATCCACTTTGCAGAAATGTTAAGGGCTGAATGCAATGATGTATATAAAGGGCTGGTAAATAGTATTCAATAATGCAAGGAATTTTTTTAAAAGATGGAAAAGTATGTATTATATAGAAGGAAGATTTACCCTGAAAGTGATTTTTCTATTTATGGAATTATTATTTTTTTATTTTTTATTTTTTTAGAGAGAGAATTACCTTATTTCCCAATGATGCCAGATGGGAGACCATCAATACACACTAGTCCAAATTTGGAGTCTTATAAACATCATTTTTGCGTGTCAATAAACCATGAGAAAAATTATGTGCTAGCTAAGTAATATCTTCAAAGTAAGATTTCTAAAAATTTCCAGGGTCTGTGTAAAGAGATTGGCAACCTGAGGCTGCTCCCAGATTCCCTTGCCAGAGCCCAGGGACAAACCAAGTGTCAAAGAACACCAGATGACTTTACAGACCCCATGCCTCCTGTATTCTTCTAAGACTCAGAGGCTTATGCCATTTCTGGACCAGAAAACCACAGCCACGTGTCTGCGCTTCATCATGGACAACCGTAGCTTTAAATACAAGACAGCATTTTACAATCAAAGAAATCCAGATGGACAGCTCTCCCAAAGCCAAATCTATACCCAGGACACAGATTTTGAGGGGAAAATGCAGCCAAGGCAAATACAAAAACAACTCAGGGAACAAAAAGTCCCAGTCACTATAATATCATCGATCACTCTGCTGCTCAGCACTGAGTTGCACATGCGCAGTGGGACAGCAGCCACGGGGGTGGGGAGGACCAAGAGCCAGATGCCAAAGCCCAGGAAACGTGTGGGATGAGCAGAGGCCAGCAGAAGACAGGGGCGACAGTAGGGAGGGCATCTGCTCTACCAACAACACAGTCCACTTTCTCTCCCTTCCTTGTTAGGGTGTGAAGACCAGCCTCACACATACTCACGGCGCTACGGTGTGCATGGAGCTTCCCAGGTGGCTCAGAGGTACAGAATTTGCCTGCAATGCAGGAGACTTGGGAGGGATCCCTGGGTCGGGAAGATCCCCTGGAGAAGGAAATGGCAACCCATTCCAGTATTCTTGCCTGGGAAATCCCATGTACAGAGGAGGCTGGAGGGCTGACAGTCCATGGGGTTGCAAAGAGTCAGACAGGACTGAACAACTAAACACCACCACAACTGTGTGCACAGCCTTGAAGTGCAGGCCACCATCCCTGGTATCAAATATGACACGTGGAGGGTATGCCCTGTCTGGGGTGCTTCCATCGTGCAGAAGGCACACAGCTGCTGCTCCCCATCGTGGCATTGCGGGCCAGGACCTCAATTTGGTCAGTTTGCTGAGAAGTGGTCAGACTCTACAGGGCTGCCCTGTACTGACCAAACTCGTAAGAGACTTGTTGGTAGACCAGATGTCTATGGACTGACTTTTTTTATTAGGAGGAGGCACCCCCTTTACACTGCCCTCTTTGGTAACAACATCTCTTGCCCCAAACCTTGTATTCCACCAATGTAGATTTACATTATGTCCATGTCTTCAAGATCCCTCTCACTGAGGCTAACCTATCTGATAAATGCGATGATGGTGAGTGGTCAAGGGCAGGCTACTTCTTTTTAAATTACAGTCATAATCGTTGCCATTTATTGAGTAACTGTCACATGTCAAGCATTTTATGTACACTATCTCTTGTCATTCTCAGCCTCAGGTAGTGGGCACTGATATTGTCATCCTGGGTTTTATAGATGAAGAAATGGAGGCTCAGGTTAATTCAATAACTTATTTGTCCCAGGTTGGGCTCCTCGGGAAGCAGACACTGGATGATTGGGAAGCATGCTTTTTAGGGCATGCCCTTGAGTAGGGGTGGTTTAGCATGGTACTGAGAGTGCCCCTGAGATCAACACGCACGGAGGGAGAGGGGATGGGAACAAGAGTGAACAGAAGAAGTTGAGCTCTGATGCAGCCCACTGCTAGCCTCAGCCAAACTACAGAAAGCTCTGGAGCTAGAGTAGCCCTTCAGAGTTATCTCAGGTTGAGCTGGGATGAACAAGTCTTTATATTCCCTCTCAATCAGTTATGGGACATGGGACCCCTCAGGAGGGTGGGCTTTGGGCAAGATAGCTCTGCAGTCGGGGCAGAGCTCAAAGGGGCTGATGGCTGGTGACAGCCTGCCGACCACAGTTCCAGTAGCTCGCCAGCAAGTCCTTCACTGACCCAGGAACTGAGTTGCACATCACTGTGTCTGGAATGTTGAGAAGATCCCACAACCCTTGAGTGGTGGGGGCAGGCTTGGGACAGAGCCTCTCTGATTCTAGATCCTTCCAGTCAACCATCTATCTGCAGCATTTCCCACAACGCTTTAACCTGAGTGTTGAATGTTCAGCTCTCACAGGTAGTTTTTTTTTTCATGTGCTTTGTCTGAAAATCAGTACCCTCCTCCAAGCTGGTAGGCCCCTGGGGGTACATTTATGATTCTTGCCTAAAGAGGGATGACCCTGTGCCCCACCTAAGGAACAACGGGGGTGGCCTCAGCAGTGTTGACATCCTGAGCCCTTAGCCTGGGGAAAATCAACAAATACCTCTCTCCCCCTCATCCATGTTCAGTAGTCACTTCAGCCTTGAGACCAAACACAAGTGCCTGCAGAACAAAATCCAGTACTTTTCAGCAGTCCCACTTCATCCTTCTACCCTCAGTTCAATTCAGTTCAGTCACTCAGTCGTGTCCGACTCTTTGCGACCCCATGAATCACAGCACGCCAGGCCTCCCTGTCCATCACCAACTCCCGGAGTTCACTCAGACTCACATCCATCGAGTCGGTGATGCCATCCAGCCATCTCATCCTCTGTCCTCCCCTTCTCCTCCTGCCCCCAATCCCTCCCAGCATCAGAGTCTTTTCCAATGAGTCAACTCTTTGCATGAGGTGGCCAAAGTATTGGAGTTTCAGTCTCAACATCGGTCCTTCCAATGAACACCCAGGACTGATCTCCTTCAGAATGGACTGGCTGGATCTCCTTGCAGTCCAGGGGCTTCTCAAGAGTCTTCTCCAACACCACAGTTCAAAAGCATCAATTCTTCGGTGCTCAGCCTTCTTCACAGTCCAACTCACATCCATACATGACTACTGGAAAAACCATAGGCTTGACTAGACGGACCTTTGTTGGCAAAGTAATGTCTCTGCTTTTGAATATGCTATCTAGGTTGGTCATAACTTTTCTTCCAAGGAGTAAGCATCTTTTAATTTCATGGCTGCAGTCACCATCTGCAGTGATTTGGGAGCCCCCAAAACTAAACTCTGACACTGTTTCCACTGTTTCCCCATCTATTTGCCTTCTACCCTAGAAGCATCTTTATCCATTTTCTTCTTTAAAAAGTAACTTTGCAATCTTATCTAATTTGCTCTTTCCCATCAGAGATATTAGAGTACTGAGAGTGAGCGAAACAAAGTAAGAGTCACAGATCCGTTTGGTAAGACTGACACTTTATCTCTGCAAGAGTTTCAAGCCATGTACTTTTAAAATAATTTTATTTAGTTATATATTTTTGGCAGTGCTGGTTCTTCATTGCTGCGTGCGGGATTTCTCTAGTTGCAGAGAGCAGAGGCTACTCTCTAGGTGCAGCACTCAGGCTTTTCATTGCAGTAGCTTCTCTTGTTGCAGAGAATGGGCTGTAGGGCATGAGGGCTTCCGTAGTTGCATCCCATGGGCTTAGTAGTCGTGGCTCCTAGCTCAGTGGTTGTGGTGAGGGGCTTACTTGCTCCACAGCGTGTGGGATCTTCCTGGATCAGGGATGGAACTCGTGTCTCCTGCATTGGCAGGCAGGTTTTTTACCACTAAACCACTAGGGAAACCCCATACATTTTTTAAAAGTACTCATAATGACATCATTCGGGGGTAACCACTGTTGACATTTTGAGTGCATCCTATTAGAAAGTTCTGGACATGTATGTGTGCAAGCATGCTAAGTTGCTTCACCTGTGTCTGGCCCTTTGAGACCCCATGGACCGTAGCCTGCCAGGTTCCTCTGTCCATGGGATTCTCCAGGCAAGAATACTGGAGTGGGTTGCCATGCCCTTCTCCAGGGGATCTTCCCTACCCAGGGACTGAGCCTGAATTTATTATGTCTTGTGCATTGGCAGGAGGGTTATTTACCACTGACGCCACCTGGGAAGCCCAAAAAAGGGGACACGGTGGCTGCATTCTTCACAGGTGGGAATAAACCACACGTGAATCATTATTTGCTTTTTTTCCACCAGTGTGGTAGGAACATCTTTCTGTGGCTACAGATTCTCACTCTGGAGCCTGGGAGGAGCTGAAGATGACCTAGAGATGGGGGTAGAGTTGGGGAGATAGATGGACATGGCTGTGATAAAGTTTGAGATCTTATCCTAAGTAGAAGGAGAAGATACAGAAGTGCTGCAAAATTCAATTTATTTTTTAAATGGCTTATTCTAACTACTGATCGTGATATGAGTGTGTGTTGTCATTATTTAGTCAAAAATCTATCTCTAAGTGATGGCTCCATGATGTTCAACTTCAGACATCAGAGAGGCAAATGTTGGCAATTTCCACTCAATCTGTCCACTCAAGCCCCTACAGAGGCTGCTTGGGTTAGAATTTACTGATTACCAGAGAAAGAGCTGTCATCTATCATGGTTTTCCCATCTTTATCAATCTTACCTGTCTGCTTTCCAGAACCAATAAATGTGCATAGCAGAAAATATAGAGAATTTTTAAAAAGAAAATAAATTTAACTCATAATTCTACCCTCCAAAAATAACCACTAACTTTACCGCGTTGGAATGTTTCCTGCCAGTCTTTTTCTAAGGATATTTTTTTTCTATTCCAAACAAGATCAACCATATTGTACAAACTGTTTTATATTTTAACATAGTACAAATATATTTCTGGATCATTAAATATTCTCCTATGACTTCATTTTCAGTGATCCCTTAGTATCAATTTTGTGGTACTAGCATTTATTAAACTAGTCTCCACTTGCTGGGGAGTTAGGTTGTTTTGAGTTATTTATATTTACTATCATAAAGCACAATGTGATGAACAGCCTTGTTGGTAAATCACACTGGGATGAATATCCTTATAGGTAAATATTTGCATGTATTTTGCCACTTTAAGTGGAGAAGTACTCTCGCCTGGAAAATCCATGGATGGAGGAGCCTGGTGGGCTGCAGTCCATGGGGTCGCTAAGAATCGGACCCAACTGAGCGACTTCCCTTTCACTTTTCACTTTCATCCACTGGAGAAGGAAATGGCAACCCACTCCAGTGTTCTTACCTGGAGAATCCCAGGGACGGGGGAGCCTGGTGGGCTGCTATCTATGGGATCGCACAGAGTCAGACACGACTGAAGCGACTTAGCAGCAGCAGCAGCAGCAGCCGCTTTAAGATTTCATAGGCTCAGGACTTCTCTGGTGGTCCAGTGGTTGAGATTCCAGGCTTCCACGGTAGGGGGCACAGGTTTGATTCCTAGTTGAGGGACTAAGATCCTTCCTGCCACGTGGTATGGCTAAATAAATAAATAAAATTTCTAGAAGATTTTATAGACTGTTTCCATTCTTATAGCCTCACCCCAAGTGCACCAAACATTGTAAAATATACCTCCAACTCACATTAAATATGGTTTTGCTGTAAAATATTAAATGGATTTTTCTAAGTCGCTTATGAAATTGTTTAGCTCCAAGGAAATCATTTAATTTGCGTATGAATTCTCAGTAATCATTTAGCTTATACTGGAATTCTTGTGAAGTGAAAAAATCAAAGCCACAAATAGGTTTGTTTGTTTATTTCTTTTTAATTTATTTTTAAAAATTTTATTGAAGTACAGTTGATTTACAATGCTGTGTTAATGTTTTCTGTAGAGAAAAGTGATTCAGTTATACATGTTTATTTTCTTTTTCATATTCTTTTCCATTATAGTGTATCACAGGATATTGAATATCATTCCCTGTGCTATACAGTAGGACCTTGTTTATCCATCCTGTATATACTAGTTTGCCTCTGGGAGTTGGTGATGGACAGGGAGGCCTGGCGTGCTGCGATTCATGGGGTCGCAAAGAGTCGGACACGACTGAGCGACTGAACTGAACTGAAACCCAAACTCCTTCCTAAACCTATTCCTTCCCTTCCTTGCCCTTCCTCCCCCTTGGTTATAGTTTTTAAATATAATGAAAGTTGAAAAATAATAAAATTTAATAATTCATTCAATAGATCTAAAGTTATATTTTGTGAATACTTCAACATCTGATGTTTCTTTTCTCTTAATTTTGGAGAGAGAGACTTTTTCCCCAAGGTATCAGGCATTTTTTAAGCTCTTTACAAGCTGATAGGCATCGGGCAGTATGACTGTATTGTTCAGTTGCCCATTCGTGTCTGATTCCTTGTGGCCCCATGGCCTGCAGCATGCCATGCCTCCCTGTCCCTCCCATCTTTCTTCTCCCGGAGTTTGCCTAAGTTCATGTCTATCACATTGGTGATGCTGTCCAGCCATCTCATCCTCTGACACCCTCTTCTCCTTCTGTCCTCAATCTGTCCCAGCATCAGGGACTTTTCCAATTAGTGTCTGTTTGCATCAGATGATGAAAATACTGGTCTGTAGACCAACCTAGATAATATATTCAAAAGCAGAGATGTTACTTTGCCGACTAAGGTCCGTCTAGTCAAGCCTATGGTTTTTCCTGTGGTCACATATGGATGTGAGGGTTGGACTGTGAAGAAGGCTGAGCGCCGAAGAATTGATACTTTTGAACTGTGGTGTTGGAGAACTCTTGAGAGTCCCTTGGACTGCAAGGAGATCCAACCAGTCCATTCTGAAGGAGATCAGCCCTGGGATTTCTTTGGAAGGAATGATGAGCTGAAGCTGAAGCTCCAGTACTTTGGCCACCTCGTGTGAAGAGTTGATTCATTGGAAAAGACTCTGATGCTGGGAGGGATTGGGGGCAGGAGGAGAAGGGGACGACAGAGGATGAGATGGCTGGATGGCATCACTGACTCGATGGACGTGAGTCTGAGTGAACTCCGGGAGTTGGTGATGGACAGGGAGGCCTGGCGTGCTGCGATTCACGGGATCGCAGTCGGACATGACTGAGCAACTGAACTGAACTGATAGTGTGGGTCTATAGTGTGACTATAGATCCTAATAGATGAAGTGATTTTGCAAATATTGCTAAAAGGGGCCAATAATATAGAAAGATTTTAAAACAAAGCATGATCATTCTCCTTTTTTTGTTTTGGCCACAACCTGAAGTATATGGGATCTTACTTAGTTCCCTGACCAGGGATGGAACCAAGACCCCCTTGCACTGGAAGGATGGAGTCTTAACCAGGACCACCAAGGAAGTCCCTGATCACTCTCACTCTTGAAAAACTTTAATGAATCTTTAAAAAAAAAATCGTATGCATTTATTTTTGGCTGTGCTGGGTCTTTGTTGCTGCACACCAAGGCTGTTCTCTCCTTGCGGTGCACAGGCTTCTCAAGGTGGTGATTTCTCTTGTTGCAGGGCACAGGAGCACAGACTCTAGGCCATACGGGCTTCAGTACTTGCAGCCCGTGTGCTCGATAGTTGCAGCTCGTGGGCCTCCAGAGCAGAGGCTCAATAGTTGCTTCGCTGCCTGTGGGATCTTCCCGGACCAGGGATCAAACTCATGTCCCCTGCACTGGCAGGCAGATTCTTTTTCACTGAGCCACCTGAGAAACCCTCTTGATAAACTTGAACCCTCCAATTCCTTCTCTCTGCGTGAAACGCTTACTACCTGTAGGCCAATGGGTGTCCCCAGAAGAATCAAGAAAGGCGTATTGCTTCTTGGAGGTTGGTTTCGGAAGAGCCTGCTTGCTCTTTTTGCTGGACAGATCTTGTGGACCAGCCCTGACATGGGCACATGAACATGCTCTTGCCGGATGGATGTCTGCTGAGATGGAATGGCATTTGCATGGATATGTGTCCACAGGGCCTTGAAGATGTGACAATGGTGGAGTCACAGGTCACCAGAGAAAGCCTGCACCAGGGCCCCACACCCCCAGCTCCACCCAGATTACCTTCCTGCTCCTGGAGAAGCTCACTCACTTTTCCATTGTGTTCTCACAAGGCCATGGGATCCTCTCCTGAAAGGCATCTACAAAGAAGTCAGGATGAAAGAAACCCACCCCTTCCAGCCATCTGGGATTAGGCAGGCTGAAGCGTGCAAGCCCCAGATAGATCATGGCAGCGTTTCTCCAACCATCTCCAAATGTCAAGTGGAGGAATGAATTACAGCTCATCAATAGCTGCTGCTTTCTTTGAAGAGACATTTTAGGGAGAGGAAAAGGTCACTGCCTGCTTCCATCCTTTGCTTCTTCCTCACTTTTTATTTGATAGACTTTACTTCTTTAGAACACTTTGAGGTTCACTATAAAATTGAGCAGAAGGTAAGCAACTATACTCCAATAAAAATTAATATAAAAAGATTGAACAAGCCTCCTCTGGCGGCTCAGTGGTAAAGAATCTGCCTGCCAATGCAGGATTCAATCCCTGGCTGGGAAGATTCCACATGCTGATTCCACAACAACTGAGCCTGTGTTCTAGAGCCTGGGAGCCATGACTACTGAGCCCGTGAGGCCAAACTACGGAAGTCCACGTGCCATAGAGCCCATGATGTGCAACAAGAGAAACCACCGCAAGGAGAGGCCCACACGCGGCAACCGAGAGTAGCTCCCGATCGCCACAATGAGAGAAAGCCCATGCAGCTACAAAGACCCAGCCCAGCCAAAAATAAATACAGTTATTTAAAAAACTGAGCAGAAGGTACAGAGATTTCTGACGGACCCCACATGCACGTGCAGCCACCCCATCATCAACATTCCCCATCAGAGGCTCATGCATTCTTTTTTTAATGCCCTCCCTTTCTTCTTTTGGATTTTCTTTCTTTTTGCTACAAAACTCCTTCCTCCTCCAGAAATGCCTCTCCTTTCATTTCACACTTAATGTTCTTTTGACTTTAGCTCCTTTTCACTGGCATGGAGTCCCAGGGCTTCTTCCTTAGGTCCTTCCCCTAGCTACATTTTCTCTACCCAAAATTTCCCTTGTTATTCTCTGCATTTATTAACAATGCATTTTCTTCTCATTGCATTTTATGTATGAGTATAAAAGTAATAGGGCCTCCTGGTGGCTCAGACGGTAAATAATCCGCCTGAAATGCGGGAGACCTGGGTGGGGAAGAACCCCTGGAGAAGGGGATGGCAACCCACTCCAGTATTCTTGCCTGGAGAATCCCCATGGACAGAGTAGCCTGGAGGGCTATAGTCCATGGGGTTGCAAAGAGTCACACATGATTCAACGACTAGGCACAGCACAGAACATAAGAGTAATAACACAAACCTAGTATATCTTGGTATTTAGCTATGACCAAAGCCCCATCTACCCAAACCACCACCACTAACTACTACCATCAGGAATTCATTCAACAAATATCTATCAGATTCCTACTATGTCCTTGGGACCACTCTAGGAACTGCAGTTGTCCAAGAATATTTCTTAGAGTTGTTACTGTTGTTTTGATTTTGATTCCAGATCAAATCAAATGTCATGCATTGCGTTTATTATGTCTTTCTGCTCTCTTTTAATTTGGAACAGTCTCCTTGCTTTTTTAATATAATTATTAAATAATTATAAGTATGAAATTGAAGACCCTGATGCTGGGAAAGATTGAAGGCAGGAGGAGAAGGGGGTGACAGAGGACGAGATGGTTGGATGGCATCATTGACTCAATGGACATGAGTCTGAGCATACTCTGGGAGATAGTGAAGGACAGGGAAGCCTGGCGTGCTGCAGTCCATGGGGTCTCAAAGAGTTGGACACAACCGAGTGACTGAATAATGATAGTAAGAATTATATTATTATATATTAATATTAGAGTATATTATGGTATTTTTTGACAAGCATGGGCCATTTATCTGGTTGTCTTCTATTTTGTCCAGAATAGCTCATATTTGGGATTTGTCTGATTATTCCCTCATGCCTAGTTTCAAGTTAAACATTTTTGACAAGAGCGCATCCTCAGTGATAATTCATTCCTCTTGTTACATCACTTCAGGAGACACAGAATGTCAAGGTGTCCCATCATTAGTGTTGCTAAATTTAATTCCTGAGTCCAGATGATGACTCCTAGCTCTCTCAACTCTAATGAGACACTGTTAATTAATTGCCCTTGGTAATTAATAAAATTCTGAGGAGTGACAACTTTGAGACCACGAGAATATCTTATTCCTCACCAAATGTATTTATCCATCAGTGATCCTTACCTGAATCAACTATTGCTTTGGAGGTTATAAATGATGGTTTTCTAGCATTCCTTCCACCATTAGTTTATCTTTGTTCCACTTATTCATGTGGACTTGTGGAATTTTTAAAAATCAATGTATTATTTCAACATAAGACCCCAAATTCCAAATCTCTTAGAAGAAACATAGTGAGAAACCTGTACGACACTGGGTTGGCTCTGACATCTTTGATATGACATCAAAAGCAGAAGCAACAAAAGCAAACACACACAAATGGGGACTGCATCAAAACTTCGAAACTCTTGTGAATCAAACGGTAATGACAGAGTGAAAAGGGAACCCAAAGAATGAAAGAAAATATTTGCAAAGAATATATCTGATAGGGAATGGGAGAAAATTTTACAAACAATATATGTGTCCTGTGAAAACACAGGACACACTATTCAGTATTTTCACTACGCCATGAGCATTTTCACTGCAAAAATTTTGACTGCAGAGCTACCTGGCCGTAAGGCAGTTTTGCTGTGAAAGATGAAATAACTGCTTGACAATCTTTGGTCTAACGCTTTGGTTTCAAATGATTCAAATGCATTAGCAATGCATGTGACAACACACCAAGAGCACGAGACAGTGTAGAGGCTTTCACAAAGCAACAAAGAGCTCAGTTACAAATATTTGTCCCAGTATTTAGAAGTTGATACCTCTCTTAATGAAGGAAGAAATTTTAGGAAAAAAGAAAAAGTGCCATGCTGAACAAGGAAATGGATCAACAAGCAAAAAAAGGTATAAAGCACAATGGATGAAAGACTTGGAAGAAAAGTGCTCAGGTACAACCCACAAACTAACGTCCATGCTTTGTGCAACATTGCCATGAATCTACACACATTTTCAAAGTCTTCAAGTATTTTGCATTTTGCAATAAAGACTTCTTAATTATGTTTCTCATTTCTCATGTTTCATTATGCCCTTTTTAATGTCCCTCTTTTATTTTTCATTATTTTATCTTGTGTGGCGGAATTGCCTGACAGTCAATCAGTTATGCAGCAAAGATCATAACTTTGATCATAAGCTGTGGCAAAGATGTTTATGATGAAAGTACCCAGACCAATGGCCAAACTATATAAAGAACTTCTACAACTCAACAACAAAAAATTCAAATAACCCAATTAAAAGTAAGACCAAAGACTTGAACAGATATTTCTCCAAAGATGATTATGCAAATGGCCTACAGGTACATGAAAAGATATTTAGTGTCAGATCTCAATGTTATCACATCTAAATGTTATTTGATATTATCAAAGATCTTTTGATAAATGCAAATCAAAACCATAATGAGATACCAACATACACCCATTAGGATGAGACTTCTATAAAAAATAATAATAACAAGTGTTGGCAAGGAAGTAGAGAAATTGGTAGGATTATAAAATGGTTCAACTACTATGGAAAACAGTATGGTGAGTCCTCAAAAAATTAAAAATAGAATTATCATATGATCTAGCAATTTCACTTCCTGGTACATATCCAAAAGAATTGAAAGCTAGGTTTCAAAGGGATATTTTCACCCATGTTCATAGCAGCACTGTTCACAACATCCAAGAGGGAGAAGTAATAAAAATGTTATATACATGAATATTGTTGTTAGTTACTAACTATTATATGACTCTCTTGTAACCCCATGGATTGCAGCCTACCAGGCTCCTCTGTCCATGGGATTTCCCTGACAGGAATACTGAAGTGGGTTGCCATTTCCTTCTCTGGAGATCTTCCCAGCCCAGAGATCAAACCCAGGTCTCTGCACTGGCAGACAGACTCTTTACCATTGAAACACCAGGGAAGCACATATATGAATATTACTTAGCCTATAAAAGGAAGACAATTCTGACACAAGCTACAACATGGATAAACCTTGAGGACACTATGCTGAGTGAAGTCATTTACAAAAGGACAAATACTGGATGATTCCACTTATATTCTTGCTACAATGTCCCAGTAAACTTATACTAAAGGCCCTTTTTAAAGTCTTATTTTTAAAACACGAGTAACACATCCACATGATTCAAAATCCTAATGTACAAGAGCATAAAAAGCAAAAACCTCCCCTTCTTTCCTATAATCCCTGTTCCATGCTTCCTGCATGGCCTCCAGCCACCCAGTTCTTCTCCATGGAGGCTATTAATGTCACTACTTCCTAACCTCTATCTATAATGCCATATTTTTAAGAGAATATCCAAGAGCTAAATTCCAAGTTCTCATATTATTGAGTCAAAGTGTGGGTGGTTTTGTTTTTTAATAGTTGATGCTGCCAACTGTTCTTCAAAAAGATTATACTGATGTAATTAGTAAATATTAATTCAGTGGTTAGTAATACTAATTCAGTTCAGTTCAGTTCAGTCACTAAGTCGTGTCTGACTCTTTGCGACCCCATGAATCGCAGCACACCAGGCCTCCCTGTCCATCACCAACTCCCGGAGTTCACCCAAACTCATGTCCATCGAGTTGGTGATGCCATCCAGCCATCTCATCCTCTGTCGTCCCCTTCTCCTCCTGCCCCCAGTCCCTCCCAGACTCAGGGTCTTTTCCAATGAGTCAACTCTTCGCATCAGGTGGCCAAAGTATTGGAGTTTCAGCTTTAGCATCAGTCCTTCCAATGAACACCCAGGACTGATCTCCTTTAGAATGGACTGGTTGGACCTCCTTGCAGTCCAAGGGATGGACCTTTGTTGGCAAAGTAATATCTCTGCTTTTTAATATGCTGTCTAGGTTGGTCATAACTTTCCTTTCAAGGAGTAAGCATTTTTTAATTTCATGGCTGCAATCACCATCTGCAGTGATTTTGGAGCCCCCCAAAATAGTCTGACACTGTTTCCACTGGTTCCCCATCTATTTGCCATGAAGTGATGGGACCAGATGCCATGATCTTAGTTTTCTGTATTAGGACTTAGTAAATACTAGCAGCAGCAAATACATTTACATTCCTACCAGCAAAAAAGAACATTTATTTCCCTACATACTCACCAACACTGGCTATTTTCAAACCTATAAATGTTTGCCAATCTGATAGGTGATTAGGAATCCCTTGTCACTTTGATCTACAGTTCTTAAATTATGAGTGAAGGTGAGCAGCTTTTCTATTTGAAATTTTTTTTTCTGTGAACTATGTATGCAGGTCCTTTGCCCATTTTTCTATTAGGCAGTCGTACTTTTCTTATTGATCTGTAAGTTTTTCTGGCATGAAATCTACAAATATTTTCCCTTCTAATACCTTTATAATTAAAACCACATAATTCAAAATTTAAAATTCCTATTCAGGGATGTCCCTTTGGTCTCCCCAGTCAGACTGTAAATTATTTAAAAACTGGGACCTAGAATCTACTCTAGTCCTAAATTGCATGGCAAACTCTGGTTGATCAGCTGCAACCTTCATTCTGGGCACAGGGCACGGACTGAGATCCTCTGGGGAAGAATTTGTGTCTTCTGTTGTTACCGAAGGAGATGAGATTTGACTTCCTGGGTCAGCCCCTCCATCGATCCAGGGTATCTTTCGATCTGACAGCAGCAACAAGAAGCATGTTGAAGAGAATCCAATTACCCTCTTTGACACCCGCTTCAAAAGGTTAGGAATTTATACTGTGTATCACCCTTTGCAATCTCTCTTGCATCCATCCATCTAAACCAGTCCTGAACCTCAGCATATAGTCCCACTACAGGCACTACTGGTAATGAGTTCTTTTCTTTATAATGCAATATATCAACTTCTGGGTCACGAGGGCAGCATAATATGTAAGCACATATAATTCCCCCCACTTCACTCCAAATACCTATAAACAATCAATTTTAAGTAAGTTTAAAATATTAACAAAATATTCCTTTTGTTCCAAAACCGTCAAGCTTTTCTTTGACCATTTTTTATTGTAAATTATTACATACAGATAAAAACATACAAAAGTACAGTTTAATGAACAACATTAACCCTTCAGCTATGTAATCACACCAGGTCAAGGAAGCGGGTCCCCAAAGCCCCACATGTCTCTTCCCCACAACGAGAAGGTAAACACCATACTGACTTTTGAAATAATCATTTTCTTGTATTTTTTAAAATGTTCTATTACCTACAGATATACTCCTAAATGCTAAACTGTATGTGAGCTGGCTTTGAATTATGTAAATGAACTGTCTATATTTTTTGTGCCTTCTTTCTTCCCCTCAACATTAAGTTTTTAGGATTCATCCATGTTTGCTGGGAATAGTTCTAAGTCATTCATTCTCTTTCTTGATCTGTTTCTATCATAGGACTATATCACAATTAAGTTACAAATTCTACTGATGGACATTTGGGTTGTTTCCAGGTTGGAATTATTACAAATAATGCTGTTATTCTTATAAATGTATCCTGGGCCATGTGTATACAATTTTCCCTAGGGGTATAGACAGGAATGAAATTGCTGAGTCACAGGCATACATATTTTCAACTATTATATAGTACTGCCAAACATCTTCCCAAAGTAGTTACACTGGAAATTCTCTGGCGGCCCAGTGGCTAAGACTCAGCTTTTACTCCAAGTGTGTGGGTTGCAATCCCTGGTCAGAGAACTAAGTTCCTTGCAAGCTATGAGACACGGCCAAAAAAGAAAATAAATGAAAGTAAAGACAAAAATGGTTATACTGATTTGCATCTCCCATGAATAGCCCCTGAGAGTTTCCATTACTCTATAGCTTCCTTCACACCTGGTATTGTCAGAGCGTTTTTTGTTTGTTTTGTAATTTTTAACAGCTTTACTGGGTATAATTCCCCCACACAATTCACCTTTTCCAACTGTAAAATTTGATGGGTTTTGGTATATTCACAGAGCTGTGCTTATATCATTACAATTTTTGAACATTTTTATACACATATACCAAGTCATCACAATATACACTTTAAATAAATAGTAATACCTCAATAAAGCTTTAAAAAGAATTAATATTTTTAAAATTTTAGGATATTTTAATTGCCACAAAACCCCAAACCTCTTAGACATCACTGCTCATCCCTACAACTCCCTAGACAACATGGTTGTCTACTTCCCCTATAGATTTTCCTGTTTATTTCATTTCATGTAAGTAGAATCATATGGGCCTTTGTGGCTGGCATCTTTCACTAAGCATTACTGTTCAAGCTTCACCCACGCCGTAGCATGAATTAGTATTTCATTTCTTATACCAAATAATATTCCACTGTATGACCATTATTATTTATCCATTTATCAGTTGATGAGCATCAGGGTTTTTCCTCTTTTTGGCTATTATGAAAATGCCACTGTGCACATTCATTTACAAGTTTTTGTGTGGACATGTTGCAATCTCTTGTGTATATACATACCCAGGAGTAGAGGTCCTGATTGTATGGCAGTTCTATGGTTAACCTATTAAGGACCTGCCAGACAGTTTTCCAAAGCAGCTGCACCATTTTACATTCTCACCAGCAGCCCATGATGGTTCCAATTTCTCCATATCTTCTTCTTCTTGTTGCTATCTTTCTTTTTGACAATAGCCATTCCGGTGGGTGTGACTTGATATTTCCTTCTGTTTGATTGGCATCTCCCTCATAGCCGATGCTGTTGAACACCTTTTCATGTGTTTACTGGTCATTTGTTTATCTTCTCTGAAGTAATGTCTATTCAGATCCATTGCCCATTTTAAAACTGGATTGTCTTTTTATTACTTTATATATACATATAGTAGTTTAGTCACTAAGTCATGTCCAGCTCTTGCTGGCCTGCCAGGTTCCTCTGTCCATGGGATTCTCCAGGCAAGAATACTGGAGTGGGTTGCCATTTCCTTCTCCTATATATATATCCAATATATCCTTATATATATATATCCTATATATATATATATCCTATATATATATATATATATATCTCCTATATATATATATCCCTTACCAGATATATGACTTGCAAAAATTTTCTCCCATACTATGGGTTTTCACTTTCTTCATGGTGTTTGTTGAAGCACAAAAAAGTTTAACATTTTGATGTTCAGTTTAGCTATATTTTATTTTATTGTTTGTGTTTTTGGTATCATATTTAAGAAACCATCACATAATCCAAGGCCATGCAGATTTACATCTATGTTTTCTTTTAATAATTTAATAGTTTAGCTCTTACAATTAGCTTTTATCTATTTTGATTTAATTTTTGTATATTGCGTGTGATGTGAGCTCAGTTTTATTCCATGTAGGTAGTTATTTACACGTCTATTTACTTTGAATTATCTTGGCACTCTTGTCACAAATCACTTAACTGTATGTATGCTGGGAGGGATTGGGGGCAGGAGGAGAAGGGGACGACAGAGGATGAGATGGCTGGATGGCATCACCGACTCGATGGACGTGAGTCTGAGTGAACTCCGGGAGTTGGTGATGGACAGGGAGGCCTGGTGTGCCGCGATTCATGGGGTCGCAAAGACTGAACCGAACTGAACTGAGTTAACGCTTACTTCTGGGCTCTCAATTCTATTGCACTGATCTATGCGTCTATCTCTATACCAGTATCACACTGTCTTGATTACTGTCATTTTGTAGTAAGTTTTGTTGCAAGTTTTGAATCAGGAAATGTGAGTCCCACTCAGTCCTTTATCTAGATCATTTTGACTGTCATGGGTCCTTGCATTTCCATATGAATTTTAGGATCAGCTTGCTGACTTCTGTAATTCAACTGGGATTTTGATAGTGATTATGTTGAATGTATATATAGATTTGGAGAGAACTGCCATCTTAACAATATTAAGTCTTTTCATTCATGAGCATAGGATGTCTCCATTTATTTAGGCCTTTAATTTCTTTCAATAATGTTTTGTAATTTTCAGTATACATATCTTGCATGGCCTTTGTTAATTCTTCTTACATATCTATGTTTTTGGTGATATTGAAAATGGAAAAGTTTTCTAAATTTCAATTTTGGTTTGCTCATTGCTACTGTATATTAATAAAAATACAAATGATCATTGTGTATTGACTTTGTATCCTGCAACCATGTAGAACTCACTTATTAGTTCTAAAAGATTTTTAGAGGATTCCCTAGGATTTTCTATGTACAAGATCATATCACATACAAGTAGTTTTATTTCTTCCTTACCAGTATGTTTGCATTTTATTTCATTTTCTTCCATTATTGCCCTGTCATTTTCTTCTATTATTGCCTTATACACAATGGTGTATAGAATAGTGAAAGTGAATGTCCTTGTCTTGTTCCTGATTTTAGGGGGAAAGCTTTCACATTAAGTATGATGTTAGCTGTAGGTTTTTCATAGATGCCCCTTATCAGATTGAGGAATTTTCCTTGTATTCCTGGTTTGTTGAGTGCTTTTATGATGATGAGGAACTGAGTTTTGTGAAGCATTTTTCTGCATGCATTCAGATGACCATATTATTGTCCTATTCTCTTCTGGGAAAAATCCCATTTGACCCCAGTGTATAATCTTTTCTCTTATTATTAAGTTCTAGTTCCTAGTCTTTTGTTGAGGATTTTTATGTCTATGTTCATGACATTGCTTGGTCTGGAGTTTTCTTTTCTGGTTTTGCTACCAAGATAATTGTGTATGCATGTTCAGTGGCTCACCTGTATCTGACTCTTTATGACCCCATAGACTGTAGCCCACCGGGCTCCTCTGTCCATGGAATTTTCCAGGCAAGAATACTGGAGTGGGTTGCCATTTCCCTTCTTCCACAGATCTTCCCAATCCAGGGACTGAGCCCACATCTCCTGCATTAGCAGGTGGATTCTTCACCACTGCACCCCCTGGGAAGCCCCATCAGGATAATACTAGCCCATAAAATAAAGTGCTCCTTCCTTGCCTAGGTTATTGGTTTCTTGCAATTTTTTGTAAGAGTTTGGAAAGAATTGGTATTAGTTTTTCTTTACGTGTTTGATAGTTGTTGGACATTTTTATTTCTCCCAACACATGAAGGTATATTGGTATTTTACAGTGGTTTAAATTTGCAATTCCCTGATTACTAAGAAAGCTGAACAATTTTTCATCTGTTCATTGGACTTCCGGATTTCCTTTATTCAAGTGTTTTCATCATTTGGGAAAGCTGACTTTTTATTGATTTACAGAGGTTCTTTTTATGTTCCAGACACCTGTCCTTTATGAATTATATGTGCTGAAACAAATATCATTTTTCTTTTCTGGGGCTTTAAAAATTTTTATAAAGTCTTGATAAATAGGAATTCCTGTTTTATATAGTCAAAAACTTAGTCTTTTCCTGACTATAAGGTCAGGAAATTTGTGTCTCATGTAAAAGTATTTAAAATATTTCAAGATCATTAAATACCCTCCTGTAACATCTCCTAACTAATTTTCCTTACATTTTATCCACCTAGAAATGTTTTATTGTAAATGACATTAAATAGGAATCCAACTTAATTTTTTTCCCAAATGGACACCTATTCATCCTAACACTATTTCCTGAAAAAAAAATTATTTCTCCACCACTAGAATAAACCAACTTTGTGACAATATATTATCCTTTCTATATATTGCTGGATCCTATTTGCTAATATTTTGCCTAGAATTTTTGTATATATGTGAAATTGTTGTTGTTATTGTTGTTCAGTCACTCAGTCATGTCCGACTCTTTGTGACCCCCTGGACTGCAGCACGCCAGCCTCCCTGTCCATCAGCATCTCCCAGAGCTTACTCAAAGTCATGTCCATTGATTTGGTGATGTCATCCAACCATCTCATCCTCTGTCGTCCTCTTCTCCTCCTGCCTTCAATCTTTCCCAGCATCGAGGTCTTTTCAAATGAGTCATTTCTTTGCATCAGGTGGCCAAAGTATTGGAGCTTCAGCTTCAGCATCAGTCCTTCCAATGAATATTCAGGATTGATTTGCTTTAGGTTGGACTGGTTTGATCTCCTTGCAGTCCAAGGGACTCTCAAGAGTCTTCTCCAGCACCACAGTTCAAAAGCATCAATTCTTCAGTGCTCAGCTTTCTTTATAGTCTAACTCTCATATCCATACTTGACTAGTGGAAAAACCATAGCTTTTACAGACCTTTGTCAGCAAATTAATATCTCTGCTTTTTAACATGCTGTCTAGGTTTGTCATAGCTTTCCTTCTAAATCTTTTCTTCTACAGAGCAAGAATCTTTTAATTTCATGGTTGTAGGCACCATCTGCAGTGATTTTGGAGCCCAAGAAAATAAAGTATCATTATTTCTATTGTTTCCCCACCTATTTGCAATGAAGTGATGGGACCAGATGCCATGATCTTTGTTTTTTTGAATGTTGAGTTTTTAGCCAGCTTTTTCACTTTCCTCTTTCCCCTTCATCAAGAGGCTCTTTAGTTCCTCTTCACTTTCTGCCATAAGGGTAGTGTCATCTGCATATCTGAGGTTACTAATATTTCTAAATTTGCTGGCATATTGAGTGCAGCACTTTCACAGCATCATCTTTTGGGATTTAAAATAGCTCAACTGAAATTTCGTCACCTCCACTAGCTTTGTTCATAGTGATGCCTCCTAAGGCCCGCTTGACTTTGCATTCCAGGATGTCTGGCTCTAAGTGAGTGACACCATCATGGTTATCTGGATCATGAAGATCTTTTTTATATAGTTATTCTGTGTATTCTTGCCACCTCTTCTCAATATCTTCTGCTTATATGAGGTTGGCTGTATTTTTTTTTGCCTACTATCCATGTCAGAATTTGTTATCAAGGTTATAACAGCTTCAGAAATGAGTTAGAATAAGCCTCTTTGTCTATTTTCTAAAAAGTTTATGTAAGACTGGAATTATATGTTCCTTGAATAATTGGGTTGAACTCTCGGTGAAACCATCTGGGCCTGGAATTTTGTTTGCAGGAAGATTTTTCATTACTAACTCAATTTTTCCAGTGATTTTAAGAATTTGGGGGTTTGCTTTTACTTCCAGAGTTAATTTTCATTTTAAACAACCATATTGAGGTATAATTTATATACTATCAAACTCGAGCATTTTAATTGTACAATTCAACAACTTTTAGAATATAATTTCTTGTGTATCCATAACCAGAATCTTGTTCTAGAACCAATATTCAGTTTTGGTAAATCTTTTCTCCAGGAATTTGTCCATTTCATCTGATTTTTGGCGTAACATTATTCATAATATCTTGCTATTCAGTTGCTCAGTTGTGTCCGACTCTTTGCAACCCTATGAACAGCAGCATGCCAGGCTTCCCTGTCCTTCAGCATCTCCTGGAATTCGCTCAAACTCCTGTCAGTTGAGTTGGTGATGCCATCTAACCATCTCATCTCTGTCATACCTTCTCCTCCTGCCTTCAATCTTTCCCAGCATCAAGGTCTTTTCCAGTGAGTTGGCTCTTCACATCAAGTGACCAAGAATTGGAGCTTCAGCATCAGTCCTTCCAGTGAATATTCAGGATTGATTTCCTTTATATCATTCATTTTAACTATATCTAATTTATGTTCCCTTTTCACTCATGCTTGTTTGTAACATTTTTCTTTTTTTCCTCAGTCAGTCTCACCAAAGGTCTGTCAAACTTATTAATTTTTTTGGAAGAACTATTTCTGACTGTATCAAAACTCCCTATTTTCTAGTCCACTGATTTCTGCTTTTATCATAACTATTCTTTCTTTTTACTTTTGATAATTTATTTTATTTTTAATTAGTTAAGAAGCATACTTAACTCATTTTTTCAGTCTTTATTCTTTTAGAATATATCTTTTAAGAGCTATAAATTTCCCACTGAGTACTAGTTTTGCTACAAGTTTTAAAATGTAATGTTTTTATTATTGTTCAATTCAAAATATTTTAAAATTTCCATTATCATTTCCTTTTGCATTCATTATTATTTAGATGTACATTTCTTAATTTCCAAATTCATGGAGACATTTTGTTACATTTTTATTACTGATTTCTAGCATAATCCTATTTTGTTAAAAGAAAATAAACATTGTATAATTTTGATACTTCAACATTATTTACTTGCAGCCCAGAACATAGTGAAATATTTTAAACATAAAACGTGCACTCAGAAAATGTTATTCTGGGACTTCCCTGGTGGTCTAGTGGATGGGAATCCACTGGCCAATGCAGGGGACACAAGTTCGATCCCTAGCCCAGGAAGATTCCATATGCCATGCGGCAACTAAGCCTGTGAGCCGCCGCTGCTGAGCCCAAGCTCTAAGGCTTTTCCTCCACAACCAGAGAAGCCGCCACAGTGAGAAGCCTGTATATAGCAACTGGAGAGCAGCCCCCACTCACCACAGCTAGAGAAAGCCCATGTGCAGCAACAAACCCAGAACAGCCAAAAATTAAATAAATAAAATATATTTTTAATTAAAAAAAAGAGAAAATATATTATTATGCTGTTACGGGCTCAGTGTGACTCTTGCTCCTTCTTCTATCAATCACTGAGAGTTAAGGGTCTTTAATCTTCCAGGATAATTGTCGATTGGTTATTTCTCCTACGATTCTGTCAAATTATCTTTACTTAAATTTGGCAAACGGTTGTTAGGTAAATGCAGGTTTGGAGATCAAAAAGTCTTTCTGATGAATCGATGTTTTATCATTTTGACATGACTCTTGCTCTTTGCCTTAAAGTCCTTAGGTGTTTTTATTTTACAAATAGTGAACTTTATTCTTTTGGGTACAGTTCTAAGAGTTACTGGGAAATGCGTAGAGTTCCGTGGCCATCACCGCAGTTAAGATACAGGGCAATCCCATCACCCACGGTCTTTTGTTCTTTCCCACATAGATGGCCCTGACCGTCACCGCTTTGTTTTCTCTTGCTACAGTTCTCTCTTCTGCAGAACAGCATATGAAGAGAACCATTAAGCATACAGCCTTTGACTCTGGCTTCTTTCACACAGCTCTAGTTCAAGATTCACCTATGTTGTGGCAAGTACATATCAGTAATTTGTTCTTTGTGTTGCTAAGCGGTATTCCACTGTCTGGTAGCTAAATCTGCTCACCCATCCACCAGCTGAAGAACACTCATGTTCACTCGAGATTTCTGGTGGTTCGGTACAAAGCTGCTACAAACATTTACATACAGGTTTCCCAGAGAAATTTTATTTCCCTCCTTTGGAGTTACTGGGTGATGTGATAAATGTATGTTTAACTTCATAAGAAACTGGCAGACTGTTACCAACGTGGCTGGACCATTTTGCATTCCCACCAGTGATGGGTGAGTTCCCATCACTCAGCGTCGTTACCAGCTGTTGGTATTACTGGGTTTTTGTTTGCTTTGTTTTGTCAACATTTGATTTCATGTTACAGTTGAATAATAATATTGTGATAGTTTCAGGTGTACATCAGA
This sequence comes from Redunca redunca, assembly GCA_006410935.1. Taxonomy (NCBI): domain Eukaryota; kingdom Metazoa; phylum Chordata; class Mammalia; order Artiodactyla; family Bovidae; genus Redunca; species Redunca redunca. The sequence goes on from SJYQ01003244.1 coordinate 657,687, forward strand.
GTGATTTAGTTATGCCTGTATCTCTTCTTTTTCAAACTCTTTTAGGTTGTTACATAATATTGAGCAGAGTTCCCTGTGCTATACAATAGGTCCTTGCTGGTTATCCAGTTTTAAATATAGCCACGTGTATTTTGTTTTAACCATTCTATTACATATATAGCAGTATCTTATTGGACTTTTAATATGCCTTTCCCCAATGATCAATGTTGAACAACTTTGCCTGAGCTTATTTGCATCTATATATCTTTGTTGACAATATCTGTTCAAATCTTTTGCTTATTTTAAAAATGTGGTTATTTTTTATTGTTGTTGAATTTTGAGAGTTCTATATACAATTCCTTTGCCATCCAATATGATTTATAAATATTTTCTTCCAGCATGTGGCTTATCTTTTCATTCTCTTAACAACATCTTTCACAGAGGAACAGTTTTTAATTTATCTAAACCCATTTACAATTTTTATAAGGACAATGCTTTTGGTGCCATGTCCCAAAATTTTCTTTAACTCAAGGTCACAAAAGTTTTCTCTGTTTCCTTTGAGACGTTTAATAATTAAGGCTTTATATTAAAGTCTATGATGTATTTTAAGTCAATTTTTTGTATAAAATCTGAGGTATGGGTCAAGAGTTTTGGGTGGGAGTTGGTGATTTGTTTGTCTGGAAGAGGGCTTGCCTATGACTGTCCAACTGTTCCAGTATTACTTGTTGAAAAGATTATTCTTTCTCCCTTGAACTGCTTTCATAATCTTGTTAAAAACATCAGTTGACCATATCTGTGGGAGCTAATTCACATACACATAGATGTACAGTCTATTACTTCAACAGTACCTCACTGTCCTAATAACTATAGATACACTGTAATTTTAAAGTCAGGGAATGTGTATCTTCCAACATTTCTCTTTCTTTCCGAAATTATTTTGACTACTTTATTTCCTATGTCGTTTGCTATGTAAATTTTAGATTCAGCTTGTCTGTCTACAAAATCTCCAGCTAAGGCTTTGTTTGAGATTGTACTGAATCTATAGATCAAACTAGGGAAAACGGGCACCTTCATGAAACTAAGTCTTCCTGTTGACAAGCAGAGCATATACAACCACTTATTTAGGTTTTCTTTTATTTCTTCCTTAAAGTTTATCTTGTCTGATAGAAATAAAGCCATAAAACCATTTTTGGTTAATATTTGCATGGTGTATCTCTTCCCACCTGTGGTACCTCATAGCTCACTCCATCCTAAGCCTCAGAACCTATGAGTATGTGGACCGGTGGTCAGGACTCCATACATTCACTATTGAGGGCGGTAGTGAACTCCAAAATCACTGCAGATGGTGACTGCAGCCATGAAATTAAGACACTTGCTCCTTGGAAGAAGTGCTATGACCAACTTAGACAGCATATTAAAAAGCACAGACATTTACTTTGCCAACAAAGGTCCATCTAGTCAAAGCCATGGTTTTTCCAATAATCATGTATGGATGTGAGAGTTGGACTATAAAGAAAGCTGAGAGCTGAAGAATTGATGCTTTTGAATTGTGGTGTTGGAGAAGACGCTGGAGAATCCCTTGAACTGCAAGGAGATGAAACCAATCAATCCTAAAGGAAATCAGTCCTGAATATTCATTGGAAGGATGGATGCTGAAGCTGAAGCTCCAATACTTTGGCCACCTGATATGAAGAGCTGACTCATTGGAAAAGACCCTGATGCTGGGAAAGATTGAAGGCAGGAGGAGAAGGGGACGACAGAGGGGAGATGGTTGGATGACATCACCAACTCAATGGACATAACTTTGAGTAAGCTCTGGGAGATGCTGAAGGACAGGGAAGCTGGTGTGCTGCAGTCCATGGGCTCGCAAAGGGACATGACTGAGTGACTGAACTGAACTGAACTTAGGGCAGTAGGTTTAGACATAACAAGCCAGTATATTTGCTCACTTGTGCCTGACAGTTCCCAGAGCCTATGCCTTTGTGGCCCTCATCCTCTTGTTTTCTCTGCTTCTCAATCGCAGTTCTCATCTTCTTTTGCATGCACTATCTCTGTGTGCTCTAACTGTCCTAGAGGAAATATTTATAGGAAGGATTTGAAACCTCAAATAAAGCTTCTTATCCCCAGAGGGGATTTGCGCTTGTATTTGCTCCTGCCTGTTGCAGAGTCCAGAGAATGAACCACCAGTCCGGGCACAGTCTGACGTTTCCTATACCACCCAGATGGTAGAAGCCTGGAGAACAGATCCCTTGTTGGGCCAGTCCATCCTTACTCTAAAGATATGGCCTTCCCTGGGAAGTTTCCTTCTTAAAAGACCAGAAATTTCTGGTGTTCCATCTAGAAATCCCTAACTTTAAATAAGGATAAGACAATGATGTTTTCATTGTTTTCTTTTTAACAATATTCACTGCAGTACCAAGAAACTTGTTGTCCCTTTAAGTCCAAGCAACATGTTTTACCGGTTTCCTTGGGAAACCATTTAGAAAACAAAACAGCATACAATTCAAGAGATACTTTATAAGCGTCTGCCGTGAACCAGAGGCTGTGGTGCTGGGAATATACTGGTGAGAAACACAGAAACCAGTGCTACGATGACTATTTAATTTCTTTACTGGATATAATTGGTGGCTTAAAGATTATTTTATTATTTTGACTTATAACTTTAAGGATAAGATAAATCATGGTGTTTTCATTATTTCCCATTGCTACTACTCCTTAGAGAGCAGAAGGCTGTTGAGGGAGAAAACATGAAACAGACTGGATAATTCAATTCTGCAGTTATTTTTATGGAAGGCCTCCAATAGGGAATGCATGCAAAGTCATGGTCAATGAGTTCTTAGTTACTATGTTCCCAGTACTCTGCATTTGTTTCTTACCATAGACCTACAAGATGGGCATTAGCATCCCATTCCTAAAGAAAATGAGGTACAAAGGCATATTCTTTTCTGAAGGCACACAGTATGACAGGCAACTTCTGAAATAAATCCCAAAGAACACGGTCTCCTGGTTTCCCCACCACACTGGGTTTTAACCCATCCCCTTGGGACTGGGTTAAAACTAGTGACTCAATTTAGTGAACATAATAGTAAAAGTATTGCAATATCACTACTGAGATTAGGTTAAAAAAGATGAACTTACCACCCCTCTCCCTCTTCCTCGCTCTCTCCCTCCCTCCCTCCCTCCCTGGCTCTTCTCACTGTTCCCTTCTGATGAAGGCAGCTGGCCTGTTGGGAGCTCCCCGTGGACGCCCACGGGAAGAAGCGGAGGCCTTCCATCCTCCAGCCCATGAGGACCTGAGGCCTGCCCGCGGCCACACACCTGAGCGGAAAGAAAAGATCGATCCTCCCCCAGCTGAGCCAGCAGGTGAGACGGCAGCCCCATCCCACACCTGACATCCAGCTCAGTCACGGCCAGATCCTGACCCGTAGAGGCTGGGAGATGACACATGTTGTTTTGAGCCGCTAAGTTTGGGGTAATACGCTTCAAAATAGAGAATAAATACTTACCACTAAAAACGAGGCAATCAGATATTTGAAGGTCCACTTGAGACCACTGTAGTCCACGGGGTTGCAGAGAGTCAGACGGGACTGAAGGACTTTCCCCTTCCCTTCCACTGAGACCGCTTCTTGGGCATCTTTATACACGAACAACTAAATCCTCAGAGGAAGTGCCCCTGAATAGCAATTTCAAGAAGGTCCAGGCAATATAAATCATACAAAAGTCGAGCTAAACTTGTTCTTAAAGCTCCTTTATCCAACGTCCTCATTTTACCTCTGGGAAACTGAGGGACTGAGACTTTCTCAGAGCCCCCATGACATTTGGGAAGGGCCGGAACTCAGCCCAGTTTGCTTCTCCATCCAAGTGTCTGTCTACACAACTTCATCCTCACCTCTCTTACTATTTAAGGCTGCAGTGATGCCTTCTTGGGTTCTGTGCACTTATATATTTTACATAAATAGCTTGTACATGTTTTGTTGTTGCTTATGCTGCTCAGTTGTGTCCAACTCTTTGTGACCCCATGGACTGCAGCACACCAGGCTTCCTGGTCCTTCACTGTCTCCTGGAGCTTGCTCAAACTCATGTCCATTGAGTCAATGATGTCATCCAGTCATCTTGTCCTCGGTCATCCCCTTCTCCTGCCCTCAGTCTTTCCCAGCATCAGGGTCTTTTCCAATTAGTTGGCTCTTCCCATCAAGTGACCAAAGTTACTGGAGCCCCAGCTTCAGCATCAGTCCTTCCAATGAACATTCGGGGTTGGTTGCCTTTAGGATTGACTGCTTTGATCTCCTTGACGTCCACGGAACTCTCAAGAGTTTTCTCCAACACCACAATTCAAAAGCATCAATTCTTCTGTGCTCAGCCTTCTTTATGGTGCAACTCTCACTTCTATACATGACTACTAAAAAAAAGCTTTGACTATACAAGACCTTTGTCAGTGAAATAATGCCTCTGCTTTTTAATATGCTGTCTAGGTTGGTCATAGCTTTGAATATTTGCTGCAAGAGTGGAAGCCCAACTATGCTTTCTCCTTGATGTTCACCATGAAAAGAAGTTCCTCACTATCTCTTTAATACCCTTTGTTCTCCACCTCCCGCCCCAGCAGCAAGAAACAGACATGAGTGGTATTGTTAAGAGCCCTGGAAAATGGGGATACCTGGTTGCTTTCTAAAGAGAAAACTTTGTAAGCAAGCCACAGGTAGGCAAGAGGGAAGCAGGTAGTTATAAAAGCTAGATTTGGTAGCTTATAAGCCAGAAAACTGCAGATATTTTGTAGCTCCTGAGATGTGGAAAGTGGTTCTGAAAACGAATCAGAATTTTTCAGGGTCCCAAGAAATCCCTCAAGAGAAAAGAAAAACAACAAACAGACCCCCTTAGGCAAAGATGTTCAATAAACAAGTTTTCAAGCGCCTTTGCTCTTCGCGCCTCATTCATAGATTGTAATGTCCACGTGTGTCCACCGGAGAGCAGCATTTACCATGACTTAAAGCAACGTGTCCAAAGCTGTCCTCTAAAGACTAACCACTTGAGATACTATGTCTGCCAAACTGAATTTATTAGGAAATATCAGCTTGGGTTTCCAATTTTTGCTTTTCAGAGGCACAAATAAAAACCATCATATATTTCAGATCACTCTGAGATAACCAGTGTTATGTTATTCCAGCAACACCCCAGATTTTTGTAGTTGGCCTTCTCAGAAATGTAGAAAGAGGCATGACTGGGGCCACGCGGGGCAGGACGAAAGCCTCGCTGGGTCAGACCGTGGCGAGGCGGGAAGTGCGGACGCCGTAGAGGCCTGAAGCGGAAGTCGCAGGCAGGGTCCCCGGCCGCGGCCATGGCGGAGAGGCCCGAGGACCTAAACCTCCCAACGCCGTCATCACCGGAATCATCAAGGAGGCGCTCTGGGACGGTGTCAACATCTCCACCTCCCGCGCCGCCAGCGTCTCTGTGCTCAATGCCATATCCTGTGCCAACAGCTTCGCGATGACAGGGAAACTCAAGACACTGAAGGCCGGCGATGTGCTGTCTGCCATGGAGGAGACGGAGTTTCAGCGGTTCGTTACCCCGTGCAAAGAGGCTCTGGAAGCTTCTCGGAGGGAGCAGAGAGGCAAGAAGGACGCTTCAGAGCAAAAGAAGGACAAAGACAAAACAAAACAGATTCGGACAAGCGCAGGGAGGAGGACAACGATAAAGATGAGGAAAGGCTGAAGGAAGAACAGGATGAAGGAGAAAGGGGACATCTGAAGAGGATGGGGAGACGCCCCTTGGAAGGAACCACGCTGAACCCTGGTACACGTTCGTGTGAGGCTTCTTCCTGCTGGGCAGAGTAGTCTTAGAAGAGCCTGAGAATATCGAAATAAAAACTGAATTATCAGGATTATCATCAAAGCCAGTGCTTCCCAGACTCAGAGCATCTGAGTAGCAGAATCCTGTTTTGCTTAATCAGTCTCAAGGTTATAACTTTTTGGCAAGAGGGATTCTGAATGGCTACTATAATTGGTCAATTTCATCGCTTTTGTTTACATTCACTTAGGCAATTGTTGATCCCCAGTTCCCTCCCTGCCCCCCCCCCCCAAAAAGTAATAATAACTTCCATGCTGCCAACTGTGTTCCAGATCACAGATCCAGTTAAGGCTCAGAAAAAATTGGGGTTTGATTACAGTCAACCTATTTGATTATACAGCATTTGGCAATACTAGCTTATTTCAAGTGATCAGAATGGCTTAGTTTTAGGAAATTATTAAAAGGGTTGAAGAGAACAATGAAATCCGCTGTCTCTTCACTTGACAGTAACATTAATTGAATTTTGTTTTCTACAGATTCGCTTGGCTTGGAACCCTTCTATATTGCCTGTTAGGCGTGTAATCTGCCTGGGTGGCTACCTTCTAGGCACATAATGTTTTTAAATCCATAGAGTAGAATTAGTTAAGCAGGATTGCCAATGTCTTATAAAACAGATGATTTAGTCTTAAGTGCACCTCACTGCCTGCCCCTGTACGGCTTCAGGATTTGTCATCACCTCCTGGAAGGTATAAAACTCCAGGCTTTCTCATCCCGTAGTCCATCTTCCAGATTTGTGACCATGGCTTTCTGTTTTTCCAATTCATGACAAGTTCCGACCTTCTCCCTCTGTGCTTCTTGCCTCCTGTCTGTCCTGCCTCTCCTCTGCTCCCCATTCCCACTTTCTCTGCCCCTCTTTTTCTTACTTCTGCCAACCCAGGAACTTGGATGACCTACAATATCCCAGAGTATGGGTTCCTCTGATTCCCTAGTTCTAACCTCATGTCTTAAAACTGATTTTGTAAACCTCTTTGACCTGTGAGGGAAATCTGATGGTGCTCGGGAATCTAATTCTTCCCCTAACCCATGCCCTTTAACTGTTCCTAAGTGTCTCAGTTGACCTTTCCAGGTTTTCTTCTCTTTCCTTTCAGTGCTCCAAGCACTTTTTTGTTGGTCTCTAAGCTGAGTGCTTGGAGGTCGAAAAGTAGTGAAGTGTAGTTTGACACTGTTGATTTATTAAATGAGTGCAGTGGAAAGTTTGTTGATAAATGAATGAAGACTATTGAGAAAATTATAATGCTTTGTATAATAGACATTATTGTTAAAAGTGAAAACAGAGGTATAATTAAAATGCTGAAAATTAAGAAAGGCAGGAATGGAGGGAGGGAAGAAAATCAAGAGAGACAGAGAATAGTAAGAGAAGAATTCTGAGAACCAACATTATTCCCGTTACCCAGGGACCCAGAGGCTCTGGTTTGAGAAACCCTAATTTTAGCCAGAGGAGTCAAACCATCTCCTCAAGGTAGTGTAGTGGCATTTTTCTTTTCAAAGTAGGACATGCATTCTTCCTTGGATGGAGCCTCCTAATCTAGTCTGTGTTGGGGAAGTGCTAAATACAAGTTAAGGAAATCTTCTGGCTCATGGAAGTTTCTCATCACATGTTCTTGGCTAATGACAGTTGTTGTGGAGTTGGAGTGGTGGTATTGGGCATCAGCTGAATTTGTCTACAAATATTTTGGTGGCATAAGCTTAGAGGGAGGAAATATCAAGCCAGTTGAAGGCAACATGAACTTAATCTATTTGACCAGACTGTAATATGCTTGAGGTCTGGGGCTTTATATCATATATTATTTTCCCCTCCAATGCCAGTTCAGAGCTTGCAATACAGAATAAATAAGATGATGAAAACACATTAAAAACCAGGGTATGCTAAGAGATAGGCATGAGCATCCCATTTTACAGCTAAAGAAAATGAGGTACAAAGGCATTTCCTTTCTTGAAGTCACACAGTATGGTAGGCAGTTTCTGAAATGAATCCCAAAAAACCCTGTCTCCTGATATCCCCATCACACTGGGTTTAAAACCCTCCACTAGGGACTGGGTTAAAACTAGTGACTCAATTTAGTGAAAATAATATAGTAAAAGTATTGCAATATCCCTACTGAGATTAGGTTAAAAAAGATGAACTTACCACCCCTGTCCCTCTTCCTTGCTCTCTTTTCCCCTCCCTCCCTCCCTGGCTCTTCTCACTGTCCCCTTCTGATGAAGGCAGCTGGCCTGTTGGGAGCTCCCTGTGGACGCCCATGGGAAGCACCAGAGGTCTTCCATCCTCCAGCCCATGAGGAACTGAGGTCTGCCCGCGGCCACACACCTGAGCGGAAAGCAGATCGATCCTCCCCCAGCTGAGCCAGCAGGTGAGACGGCAGCCTCATCCCACACCTGACATCCAGCTCAGTCACGGCCAGACCCTGCCTGACCTGGAGATCCTGCCTCTCCAGATGCTGGAGACTGGGAGATGACACATGTTGTTTTGAGCCACTAAGTTCGGAGTGATGTGTTTAACAATAGACAGCGAATGCACACAATTAATCTGAGGCCATCAGCTGTGTGACAGGTCCATCCCAGACCACTTCCTGGGCATCTTTATACACTAACAACTAAATCCTCGGAGGAGTTACCTCTACACAGAAATTTCAAGAAAGGTCCAGACAATATCTATCATAAAAAAGTAAAGCTAAGCTTTGTTCTTAAGGTCCTTTATCCAGTTCTCCCATTTTACAGCTGGGAAACTGAGGGTTCCAGACTTTGTCAGAGCCCCCATGACATCTGGGAAGGGCCAGGACCTCAGCCTAGTGTGTCTACGCACCCAAAGTGTAGATGGCTTCATCCCCACTTCCCTTGCTATTTAAGGCAGAAATGAGGGCTATTTGTGATTTGCTCACTAACCTGTTTTGTATAAATGGATCATACATGTTATGTAGTGGTGAATATTTGGTGTAAGAGTGGAAGCCCAACAATACTTGGTCCTTGATATTCAAATAAAGAGAAGTTGCTCAATATATCTTTATATGCTTTGTACTCCACCTCCCACCCCAGTGGCAAGAAATGGACATGGAATTGGGCCTTTTCAAGAGCCCTGGATAATGGGATATCTGGATGCTTTCTAAACAGGAAATTGTAGTCAGGCCACACGCAGGTGAGAGGGAAGGAGCTAGTTATAAACTATATTTGGTAGCTTAGATGCCAGAGAATTGCAGATATTTTTTAGTTCCTGGGATGTGGATGGTGGTTGAGAAGATGAAGGAGTATTTTTCAGGGTCCCAAGGAATCTCCAAAAGAAAAAGAAAAAAATAAAAGAACCCTCTTTCCAGAAGACATTCAATAACAAATTATCAAGCAGCTTTTTTCAATAACAAGTTATCAAGCAACAAAGATGTACTTTTCATTATACAGGACTGGAATGCTAAAGTAGGAAGTCAAGAAACACCTGGAGTAACAGGCAAATTTGGCCTTGGAGTACAGAATGAAGCAGGGCAAAGGCTATGAGTTTTCCCATGAGAATGCACTGGTCATAGCAAATACCCTCTTTCAACAACACAAGAGAAGACTCTACACATGGACATCACCAGATGGTCAATACAGATATCAGATTGATTATATTCTTTGCAACCAAAGATGGGGAAGCTCTATACAGTCAGCAAAAACAAGACCAGGAGCTAACTGTGGCTCAGATCATGAACTGCTTACTGACAAATTCAGACAAAGAAAGCAAGGAAAACCACTAGACCATTCAGGTATGACCTAAGTCAAATCCCTTATGAATATACAGTGGAAATGAGAAATAGATTTAAGGGACTAGATCTGATAGATAGAGTGCCTGATGAACTATGGATGGAGGTTCATGACATTGTAAAGGAGACAGGGATCAAGACCATCCCCATGGAAAAGAAATGCAAAAAAGCAAAATGGCTGTCTGGGGAGGCCTTACAAATAGCTGTGAAAAGAAGAGAAGCAAAAAGCAAAGGAGAAAAGGAAGATAACCCATTTGAATGCAGAGTTCCAAAGAATTGCAAGGAGAGAAAAGAAAGACTTCCTCAGTGATCAGTGCAAAGAAATAGAGGAAAATAATAGAATGGGAAAGGCTAGAGATCTCTTCAAGAAAATTAGGGATACCAATAGAACGTTTCATGCAAAGATGGGCTCAATAAAGGACAGAAATTGTATGGACCTAACAGAAGCAGAAGATATTAAGAAGAGGTGGCAAGAATACACAGAAGAACTGTACAAAAAAGATCTTCACGACCCAGATAATCACGATGGTATGATCACTCACCTAGAGCCAGCCATCCTGGAATGTGAAGTCAAGTGGGCCTTAGAAAGCATCACTACGAACAAAGCTAGATGAGGTGATGGAATTCCAGTTGAGCTGGAATCAAATCCTAAAAGATGATGCTGTTAAAGTGCTGCACTCAATATGGAAATTTGGAAAACTCAGCAGTGGCCACAGGACTGGAAAAGGTCAGTTTTCATTTCAATCCCTAAGAAAGGAAATGCCAAAGAATTGCTCAAACTACTGCACAATTGCATTCATCTCACACACTAGTAAAGTAATGCTTAAAATTCTCCAAGCCAGGCTTCAGCAATACATGAACCGTGAAATTCCAGATGTTCAGGCTGATTTTAGAAAAGGCAGAGGAACCAGAGATCAAATTGCCAACATTTGCTGGATCATGGAAAAAGCAAGAGAGTTCCAGAAAAACATCTATTTGTGCTTTATTGACTATGCCAAAGCCTTTGACTGTGTGGATCACAATAAACTGTGGAAAATTCTGAAAGAGATGGGAATACCAGACCACCTGACCTGCCTCTTGAGAAATCTGTATGCAGGTCAGAAAGCAAGAGTTAGAACTAGACATGGAACAACAGACAGGTTCCAAAGAGGAGAAAGATTAGTCAAGGCTGTATATTGTCACCCTGCTTATTTAACTTATATGCAGAGTACATCATGAGAAATGCTGGGCTGGAGGAAGCACAAGCTGGATTCAAGATTGCTGGGAGAAATATCAAAAACCTCAGATATGCAGACGACACCACCCTTACGGCAAAAAGTGAAGAAGAACTCAAGAGCCCCTTGGTGAAAGTGAGAAAGGATAGTAAAAAAAAGTTGGCTTAAAGCTCAACATTCAGAAAACGAAGATCATGGCATCTGGCCCCATCACTTCATGGGAAATATATGGGGAAACAGTGGAAACAGTGGCTGACTTTATTTTTTTAGGCTCCAAACTTACTGCAGATGGTGACTGCAGCCATGAAATTAAAAGACGCTTACTCCTTGGAAGAAAAGTTATGACCAACCTAGACAGCATATTATAAAGCAGAGACATTACTTTGTCAACAAAGGTCCATCTAGTCAAGGCTGTGGTTTTTCCTGTGGTCATGTATGGATGTGAGAGTTGGACTGTGAAGAAAGCTGAGCACCGAAGAATTGATGCTTTTGAACTGTGGTGTTGGAGAAGACTCTTGAGAGTCCCTTGGACTGCAAGGAGATCCAACCAGTCCTTCCTAAAGGAAATCAGTCCTGAATATTCATTAGAAGGACTGATGCTAAAGGTGGAACTCCAATACTTTGGCCACCTGATGCGAAGAACTGACTCACTGGAAAAGACCCTGATGCTGGGAAAGATTGAAGGCAGGAGGAGAAGGGACGACAGAGGATGAGACGGTTGGATGGCATCACCAACTCGATGGACATGAGTTTGAGTAAACTCTGGGAGTCGGTGACAGACAGGGAAGCCTGGCGTGCTGCAGTCCGTGGGGTCGCAAGGAGTTGGACATGACTGAACAACTGAACTGAAGAGTTATTTTGTCTGCCACATTGAATTTATTAAGAAATATCATGTCGGTTTTCCAATTTTTGCTTTTAAAGGGCACAAATAATAGGCATCATATATTTCAGATCACTCTGAGAAAGCCAGTGTTATGAAATTCCAGTACCCCACAAGACATTTTTTATTTATGATTCTCACACAGAAATGCAAGAGGGGTTATTAAAATGATGAAAATTTAAAAATGAGAAGGAAGGAATGAAGGGAGGGAAGGAAAAAGAGAAAGGGGAAAAGTAAGAGAAGTCTGCGAATCCAGAGGCTCTGGTTTTGAAGAACCCTGATTTAAGCCAGAAGTGTCCAGCCCTTTCCCCAGGGTGGGGCAGTCCCATTTTCATTTTCAAAGTAGGACAGGCATTCTTCTTTGGATGGAGCTTCTTAATCCAGCCGCTGGGGGAGTGTTAAATACATGTTAAAGGAATCTTCCAGCTGATGAAAGCTTCTCATCGCATGTTCTTGGCCAATGACAGTGGCTTTGGAGTTGGAGGGTGGTATTTGGCCTCAGCTGAATCAGTGTCTGCATATATTGTGGTAACATAAGCTCAGAGAGGGAGACGTGAGGTCAGTTCTAGGTAAGAGGAACCTAATCATCTTGACCAGACTGTAATCTGCATGAAGTCGGGGACTCAGTTCAGTTCAATTCAGTCGCTCAGTCATGTCCAACTTTTTGTGACCCCATGAATCGCAGCACGCCAGGCCTCCCTGTCCATCACCAACTCCCGGAGTTTATTCAGACTCACGTCCATCGAGTCCATGATGCCATCTAGCCATCTCATCCTGGGTCGTCCCCTTCTCCTCCTGCCCCCAATCTCTCCCAGCATCAGAGTCTCTTCCAATGAGTCAACTCTTCCCATGAGGTGGCCAAAGTACTGGAGTTTCAGCTTCAGCCTCAGTCCTTCCAAAGAAATCCCAGGGCTGATCTCCTTCAGAATGGACTGGTTGGATCTCCTTGCCGTCCAAGGGACTCTCAAGAGTCTTCTCCAACACCACAGTTCAAAAGCATCAATTCTTTGGTTCTCAGCTTTCTTCACAGTCCAACTCTCACATCCATACATGACCACAGGAAAAACCATGGCCTTGACTAGACGCACCCTTGTTGGCAAAGTAATGTCTCTGCTTTTAAATATGCTGTCTAGGTTGGTCATAACTTTTCTTCCAAGAAGTAAGCATCTTTTAATTTCATGGCTGCAGTCACCATCTGCAGTGATTTTGGAGCCCAAAAAAATAAAGTCAGCCACTGTTTCCACCGTTTCCCCATCTATTTCCCATGAAGTGATGGGACCAGATTCCATGATCTTCGTTTTCTGAATGTTGAGCTTTAAGGCAACTTTTTTACTCTCCTCTTTCACTTTCATCAAAAGGCTTTTTAGCTCCTCTTCACTTTCTGCCATAAGGGTGGTGTCATGTGCATATCTGAGGTTATTGATATTTCTCCAGGCAATCTTGATTCCAGCTTGTGTTTCTTCCAGTCCAGCGTTTCTCATGATGTACTCTGCATATAAGTTAAATAAGCAGGGTGACAATATACAGCCTTGATGTACTCCTTTTCCTATTTGGAACCAGTCTGTTGTTCCATGTCCAGTTCTAACTCTTGCTTTTTGACCTGCATACGGATTTCTCAAGAGGCAAGTCTGGTGGTCTGGTATTCCCATCTCTTTCAGAATCTTCCACAGTTTATTGTGATCCACACAGTCAAAGGCTTTGGCATAGTCAATAAAGCAGAAACAGATGTTTTTCTGGCACTCTCTTGCTTTTTCCATGATCCAGCAGATGTTGGCAATTCAATCCCTGGTTCCTCTGCCTTTTCTAAAGCCAGCTTGAACATCAGGGAGTTCACAGTTCATGTATTGCTCAAGCCTAGCTTGGAGAATTTTGAGCATTACTTTACTAGTGTGTGAGATGAATGCAATTGTGCAGTAGTTTGAGCATTCTTTGGCATTTCCTTTCTTTGGGATTGGAATGAAAACTGACCTTTTCCAGTCCTGTGGCCACTGCTGAGTTTTCCAAATTTGCTGGCATATTGAATGCAGCACTTTCACAGCATCATCTTTCAGGGTTTAAAACTGTTCAACTGGAATTCCATCACCTCCACTAGCTTTGTTCATAGTGATGCTTTCTAAGGCCCACGGACTTCACATTCCAGGATGTCTGGGTCTAGATAAGTGATCACATCATCATGATTATCTGGGTCATGAAGATCTTTTTTGTACAGTTCTTCTGTGTATTCTTGCCACCTCTTCTTAATATCTTCTGCTTCTGTGAGGTCCAGACCATTTCTGTCCTTTATCGAGCCCATCTTTGCATGAAATGTTCCCTTGGTATCTCTAATTTTCTTGAAGAGATCTCTAGTCTTTCCCATTCTGTTGTTTTCCTCTATTTCTTTGCATTGATCGCTGAAGGCTTTCTTACCTCTTCTTGCTATTCTTTGGAACTCTGCATTCAGACGCTTATATCTTTCCTTTTCTCCTTGGCTTTTTGCCTCTCTTCTTTTCACAGCTATTTGTAAGGCCTCCCCAGACAGCCATTTTGCTTTTTTTGCATTTCTTTTCCATGGAGATGGACTTGATCCCTGTCTCCTGTACAATGTCACCAACCTCATTCCATAGTTCATCAGGCACTCTGTCTATCAGATCTAGGTCCTTAAATCTATTTCTCACTTCCACTGTATAATCATAAGGGATTTGATTTAGGTTATACCTGAATGGTCTAGCGGTTTTCCCTACTTTCTTCAATTTCAGTCTGAATTTGGTAATAAGGAGTTCATGATCTGAGCCACAGTCAGCTCCTGGTCTTGTTTTTGTTGACTGTATAGAGCTTCTCCATCTTTGGCTGCAAAGAATATAATCGATCTGATTTCGGTGTTGACCATCAGGTGCTGTCCACGTGTAGAGTCTTCTCTTGTGTTGTTGGAAGAGGGTGTTTGCTATGACCAGTGCATTTTCTTGGCAAAACTCTATTAGTCTTTGCCCTGCTTCATTCCGTATTCCAAGGCCAAATTTGCCTGTTACTCCAGGTGTTTCTTGACTTCCTACTTTTGCATTCCAGTCCCCTATAATGAAAAGGACATCTTTTTTGGGTGTTAGTTCTAAAAGGTCTTGTAGGGCTTCATAAAACCGTTCAACTTCA
>SJYQ01003244.1:676667-694302 GCA_006410935.1 Redunca redunca
AATCTGAGTTATGATTAAGTGTCAGGCACTTAGCTAGGAGCCGGTAAAACAGAGGAGATGATTATACAGGCCTTGTCCTCAAGGAGGGGATGGCCTAGCAAAGCAGAATGATAGGGGCACAGATTCATTTCAGTAGACATTCATTTAAACATATATTTTAGTGGGCACACACTGTGTGTCTGGGTCTGTGACAGGTGCTGGGGTGACAGCAGGGAACAACAGAATTTTACATTAATAGAAGAGAACCCTGATAGAAGTACTTACTTACCATGTAAACCAATTGATGTGGGGAAGGGGGCATTGCTCTTTGTCTATTGAAAACTTTTCTGAGCTATTTTGTTTACCAGACATTTAGTATGTGTATGATGCGATTCTGCATTTCTAGCCTAATGATTATTCTGGACCATCACCTAATTTCGATATGTAATACTTGCTGATTTTATTATATATAATTAACCAATGTGCTTTGAATCATGAGTTTTTAATATGCTCTACCTTTGTTAGTCCTTAGAAATCTTGAAGAAGAAACTCATGTTTATATACTATATTGATGTGGAAATAAGTATCCTGCAAATATAAGAGAGGTGGAGGAAAAGACTTTTCCTCTGTCTTGGTCCAGGGGCCTCTTGCTGGGTCCTGTCCTTTGGAGATGCTAGAATAAACCTCATTAGTCCAGCAGGCCTGCATCCAGGAAGATTAAGGGGGGACCAGAAAGACCCCTGGTGGATGAGATATACGGTCTCTTCCCTCCTCAAGCTCATACTTGACGTCTCCTGACAAAATGACTGACCTGGGCAAGTCTAGGTGCCGAGCTCCCAGCCTGTCCCTGCACAGAGGGGGGCTGTCAGAAGTCTTCCCGGAGTATCTGCCTGACGAGGAGGAAGCAGCACCTGTCTCCCTCACCCTCGTTGATCTGGGTCAACCCCAGCTGATCAGAGCTCAGATATGTGAGAACAGCCTTTCTTTCTGCACCAGAAGAGAAGCCCCATGGCGGTCCATTTGCTGTGTCCCATGTGGGTGTGCACCCCGTGGTGGTGGCTGGGCTTTCTTTAGCTTCTCTCTTTGTCTTTCTCAGATAGTTTGGTTTGGATTCTCATGACACGCACAATCAGTATACCCCCTGATTCTCAGGGCAGCCAAGAAAGCCACACAGGAAGAAGAGTGAGCTACACCACGCTGGATGGGGAAGGGAGCTGATGTTGGCCTTGGACCCTCGTCACAGGTGGTTTAGTTGCTAAGTCATGTCTGATTCTTATGACCCCATGGACTGTAGCCAGCCAGGCTCTTCTGTCCTTGGGATTTCCCAGGCAAAAACAGTAGAATGGGTCACCATTTCCTTCTCCAGGGGATCTTCCTGACGCAGGGATCAAGCCTGCATCTCCCGTGGCAGGTGGATTCTTTACCATTGAGCTACCTGGGAAGCCCTTTGGAACTCAGCTACTCACAGATAAATGCTTTAGAAGGGAAAAAAACATCACGTCATCTACTCATCTATGATGTTTGCTCTAAGGCAGAGCGTGTGGGGTGTAGGTTTCTGGCTCTGTGGCAGGTCATGTCCTTGCAAGGACTGTGGCGTGATTATGTGGAAGCTGCCTTTATAAATGGCTCATGGTCATGGCCCTGGGAGAGCACGGCGTCTGCCTGGGTGTCTGGGCTGGAGAATCCATCAGGGCTGTGCCATGACGCCCGTGGCTGAGAATGCGCCATCACGTCATGGCCCTGGGTACCCTCCACGCTGCCTGCTGGGCAGCTGGCCAGAAGGTCACTGGCTGAGCTGGAAATCTGCATGTCCCAGGGGTGCTGAGTGGGAAAGCTGCTATATGCTGGCTTGCCCCTTTGGGGACTGCTAGTGGCCAAGAGATTCAGAGGTCTTAGTTCACAGTAATTTTCCCAGCCTCCTAATGCTCCTAGGAAGGCATGTTCTGGACCACATTGTCTCTCTCCTGGCAGCCACCCCTCTCTCCTGTTTGATCCCTGACTCACAGTGTGACCCACATAATCCTCAGCATCCAGCTGGCAAAGTGGGAAAGAGGGCACCCTACCCTTGACCTTGTAGTCCCCACAGTAGGAATGGAATGGAGGCTCAGGACTCGGAATCCCCCAGCTTTCAGACAAGACTCTGAGCTCAGTACACAGGTCCAATCTCTGCTCCCAAAGATTCCCAGAGGAATCTCAGAATGGAGGATCTCATGGGGATCTGGCTTGTTCTCTCTCACAAGCAATTCAGTGCCCTCTCTAATGACATCTGCCATTTATTCAATACTTACTAAAAGCCAGGCACTGTGCTGGCTGGTTCTTCTAGGAAGAGTTTCAGTTGTAATGACATGATAAGCCAGCAATTATTAATCCAGCTTTCAGAGGAGGGAAATAGGGACTCAGAGAGGTTAAGGTATTTGCCTTGCTCACTGCCACACTGTCACTAAAAAGCACTGGCAAGTGTTAGGTTCCATAGCTATCTGATTCCAAATCCATCTTCTTTCTTTTTTGTGTGTGCTGTCTCTCTATGCAGTTCCCCCAAATATTGGTCTAGAATACAAACTAACAATTTAGTTCTTCCAGTGGATTCTCTTATCACTGTCAGTAATCTGCTTTAAAATCTGGGTTGATTTCCCCACTTCTATCTTTCAATTTTATTATATATATATTTTAATAATTTCAAGGTCTATAACATTTGTACTCTGTGCTTTAAGTATAAGTGCTCCACATGTTGTTGAGAAGGTAATTCTAAAGGTTGACAACCAACATTAAACTAGAGAACTTCCAAAAACTGCCTGGACGCGGGAACCCCAGGTAACGCTGGTGTGCCTGTAAGGTTGGAATAATTAGAATAGACAGTCTCAAAGGTTTTGGTGTTGTAACTGTGGTTCATGAACCAGCGGTATCAGCATCACCTGGGAACTTGTTAAAACTGCAGAATCTTGGGACTCTTCCCAGATGTTCTGAATCAGAATCTGCATTTAAACAAGATCGGCAGTGATTTAAAATTAAAGTTTGAGGAGAACTGCTTTATGTGTGAGCCTAAAGCAGAGTGTTGTATTTGGGTGTGACTCAAGAGTCTAACACATCGAACTTGAAGCCCGACTCTGTCACTTAACTAATTCATGACTACATTAGCCTTAGAGCAATGTGGCTTCAGAGCATTTAGCACAGTGCCTGGCTGGCGGCAGAAGTTGAAGAAATGTTATTCCCTCCCTCGTTTACTTCTTCAGATAGTCTTTCCCAGGTTTGAGATTCTTTGGCAGGAATGTTTCTCTTATGCCTCTCCATTTCTCTCCTGTCTGTAAAGCATCTGATTAATCACACTCTTTGATCTTTCCCTTCTCTGGTACTATCAGAGCTGCACCATCAAGTCACTGTTCCTAGTACTGTCTTAAATGATGGTTCCTGGTCTCCCTTGTAATTTAATAGCAAAATGCTTTTGAGATGCAAGCTTCTTTGAAGTCAACCCAATCTATATTCCAAAGTTAAAAAGCTGTTCTGCACCATGGCTCTTTCTTATATGAACCCAGAGTGTCAGTTGAAAAGACAGCTGCACTCTCTGTTCTACTAGTTCCATTTTCCCTGGTTCCATTTGGAGTTTTCTGGAGAAACATGGGAAATTGTTTTTCCAGGTGTGGGATGAGGACCCCGCATCCTGTGATTGGGATTCATGTCAAGGGCACTTTTTATTCACCACCAACTTTATGGAGTTCGTGACACTCCACAGGACTTTCTAATTTTTCCTCACTATCCAACCCCCACCATCACCACCCAAAGCCTAGGTTAGAGGTAGGGATGTCTGTCTGTTCCACAAACAAGGGAACAAATGCAGAGAGGCTGGGGCAATTTCCCGAGAACACACACCCACAGTCTCGATCCTACGTCTTCTTAACCAGATGCAGTGTCCCAAGAAAACTAGAGGAAATCCTGCCTCCAGCAGCTGCTAACCATCAAATCTGGAGTTAATTAACCAGCCAGCATCCCTTCCCCAAAGAGTCAGGCACTTTAGAAATCACCATCTGTAGTTGGTTAAAGCAAACTATCAGGTGCCCCTCCCCCGCCGCCCTGCCCCCCACCCCAGGAAAAGCTATTACTCTCTCTCTCCATCACTCTCTCCCTCTCCCTATCTCTCTCTCTCCCCCCTCCATCTCTCTCTCCCTCTCCCTCTCTCTCTCTCTCCCCATCTCTCTCTCCCTCTCCCTATCTCTCTCTCCCCATCTCTCTCCCTCTGCTCTCCTCCTTGCACTGCCTCAGGGACATACCCTTTCTCAACCCATGCACCTGAGAGCTTGGCTCATAGAGGGGGAACCAGAGCCCAGGGATGCTGAAAAGGTTTATGCACATGTATGCTCATCTCAGGCCTGCTCTCTGTTTACTTCTGTCTCTGCTTGTCTTTCTCTTGTATACACACAGAAGAATACCCTAGAACTTCTCTCGATGGATTTTGGGTGGGACTAGAGGGCTTCCCTATTGGCAGAAGTGAAATTACAAGAAGCGATTGCACTGCTGTATTGGAGCCATGTTCTTAAGACCTGCTCATGCACATCTCCTGGGAGGGTCTCATTAAATAAATGTCAGATTCTGATTCAGTAAGTCTGGGTGGGATCTGAGATTCTGCATTTTGAATAAGCTCCCTGGTGATGCTGAAGCTTCAGATCTATGAGCCACACTTTTCATGGCAAGAGATCTAAATGACTGCCCCATCTTCTGGGGGGTCTTAGGGGACTACTGGACCAGGCAGAAGTAGACAGGGATGGAGGGTCTGCAGGGGTGCTGCCTGCTGAGGATGGACAGCCAGGGGGCCTGTGTCCTCATGATTCTGCTGCTATGTCTAACTGGTCAATTTCAAAGATAGTTACTCAAGGAATGGTATTAATCTTATTCATTCAATAGACCACATCAGTGAGTCAAAGGAAAAACCACATGCACATATCAATGTGTAATATTAAGATATTTAATAAAATTCACATCAATTCCTGAAAAAGAAAAAAATTCCCTTTATATGATAAAGATATCTTTCTTCAACCAGCTTCTCAAAGCCAAGACCCTTAGAAGCAATCTTATTAAATCAAGGCCAAGAATGTCAACTATTGTCAGTACTAATTAACATTCATTTAAAATTGGGGGCCAGGGCATATGAACGAGAGATTAGAAGTGCAGCTATAAAAAAGAGACAGTTACCATAATTTGCAGATTGTGTAATTGTTGACTCAGAAATCCAAGATTCAGCTGAAAATTTTTAACATTAATGCTGCTAAGCGACTTCGGTCGTGTGCGACTCTGTGCAACCCCATAGACGGCAGCCCACCAGGCTCCCCTGTCCTTGGGATTCTCCAGGCAAGAACACTGGAGTGGGTTGCCACGTCCTTCTCCAGTGCATGAAAATGAAAAGTGAAAGTGAAGTTGCTCAGTCGTGTCCGACTCTTAGCGACCCCATGGACTGCAGCCTACCAGGCTCTTCCATCCACGGGATTTTCCAGGCTCAAAAATGTGATGCATGTAAAGGAAACACAAAAAGTCATAACTTTCATACATACATAGCCAACAATCAGGAACTACTTGGAGGAAAGTTCCTTTCCATATGATAATAAACATGAGAAATATGTAGAAATCAACTTAATAATGAATGTGCAAGCCATCAGTAAAACATAAAACATCACATAGAGCTGTAAATGACTTGGATACATGGTGAAACATACCCTGGTCCTCAATGAGAAGATTAAATATTCCTTCACTGTGGATCGTATCTAGGGTGAAGCATAAAAACACTGACACAAAGTGCTGAACACATGTGTAGCTTGTTGGCGGAGGGCTTCACTGTAAGGTAATCTGGCCAGGATACTTCATGCAAAGTTCCTGATTTGTTATCTTTAGGGATTTGCTGTTGGCCAGGCCCTGGAGAAGATTTACCAGCCTCCAGCCTAGAGTGTATTCACTTGGCTGCCCATGTGCTGGAAGCTGGGTGTCTCAACAGGCATCATCTAATAGCTCAGATGGTAAAGAATATGCCTGCCATGGAGGAGACCCAGATTCGATATCTGGGTTGGGAAGATCCCCTGGAGAAGGCAATGGCAACCCGCTCCAGTATTCTTGCCTGAAGAATCCCATGGACAGAGGAGCCTGGAGGGCTACAGTCCACGGGGTTGCAAAGAGTTGGACACAACTTGGTGACAAACACTATCCTACTACTAAACTTTCACAAACTCCTCCTGTTTTCAGTTCAGTACCCTTGCCATCACCAGGGCTAGGGTGCCCCAATCCAGCACCCTCTGTATTACCCTTTCCTGAGGTAGAACAGCAGTCTCAGAAAGGGTACAGAATATGTCTCTGCATGGAGTCGGGGGAGATAGTCTTAGGATCTATCTGCTTTTTAAACTGACTTGCAACCGATCCTCCTCTTTCGAATGCTTCTTTGCTCTCACTTACAGACCAGGTGCCCTGTTCCGGATTATCACACAGAAACAACCCCCAATTGGGTTGTTTTGCAAATTTCCCCACTTCTGACTTAGTATTTGCTTCTAATGTATCTGCTTCTAACTGCTGCTCAGCTTCCAAATTTTGTTGCTGTTGTTTCCTCTCCTTGTTGTTTACCCATTTTTGCTTCAAAAAAAATCCCATATGTCATTTTGAATGTTACCAGATAGCAATCAACTCAGGAGCCCAGATAGAAAACCAAAAAAACCCTAGTTTTGACTGCATATGTTACAGTGCAAATCCATTTCCAAGAAAATGGCAGGGGATCTGAGGAGAGGAGCACCCAGTTTAGGGCATAAGAGAGTGGGGCATGGGATTCCTTTTTGGTTTATCTCGTTCATGTAGCAACTTAGTGCTAAGTATCAGAAGCCTTGAAAGGATTCAAACTCTTTAACTCAGTAACCGCACCATCTGAATCTATCCTAACAAATGATTGAAAATCTGAAGAGGTACAAACTATTGGGTATAAAATAAGCTGCAAGGATATATTGTAGAATTTGGGGAATATAGCCGATATTTTATAAAAACTCTAAATGGGGTATAACCATTACAAACTGTGAATCACTATATTGCACACCTGTAATTTATATAATATTGTACAACTATACTACAATTAAAAATAATAATAAAATAAAACCTTGAGTAAACTTTACAAGCAAAGATGTTCATCAAACCATATTTATGATCATGAAAAAGTAGAGAAAATTTAAATGTTTAACAGTAGGGGAATGTTCAAGGAGCTTACAAAACATCCACTTCGTGAAATATATATGATACAGTCATTTTAAAAAAGGTTTATTGAGAGTAATAATGGAAAATATTTACACTAAACAAAAAAATCAAGATAAAATTAAATATGATTATCTTCAAAAATACATAAAATAAAAATTTTTAAACTTTTTCCAGGAAAGGAGTGAAAAGAAATATCCCAAAATGTTGACAATGGGTAAAGTTCCACTTTTCTGCTTCTTTCCATTTTTCTATAATGAGCAACTATTTTCTTTAATAACAGCTTTATTGAGATATAATTCACCTACCACAAAATTCACTCATCAGAAGTATACAACTTGATGATTTTTAGCTATTCACAGGTATGTGTACCCAACAACACAGTCAATTTTAGGACATTTTCATCATATCAAAAAAGAAAAATGTTGTACACTTAAGCTGTCACTCTCCAACCCCTACTTTCAGCCCTAAGCAGCCAGAAATCTGCTACTTCTGTATAGATTTGCCTATTCTGGACAGGAATCAATATAATGTGTGGTCTTTTGGACTGGTTTCTTCCATTTAACATAATGTTTTTAAGGTACATCCAAGTTGTAACATGAATCAGCACTTCATTTCTTTCTATGGCTGAATACTAGTCCATGTATAGATGTATCTTATTTTGCTTATCCATTCATCAGTTGAAAGACATTTGGATTGTTTCTACCTTTTGACTTCTATGAATAATGATGCTATAAACATTCATATACAAGTTTTCACATGGCGATGTTTTCATTTCTTTTTGGTATATACCTAAGGAATAGAATTGCTGGGTCCTATACCAACCTAGATAGCATATTCAAAAGCAGAGACATTACTTTGCTGACTAAGGTCTGTCTAGTCAGGCTATGGTTTTTCCTGTGATCATGTATGGATGTGAGAGTTGGACTGTGAAGAAGGCTGAGCGCCGAAGAATTGATGCGTTTGAACTGTGGTGTTGGAGAAGACTCTTGAGAGTCCCTTGGACTGCAAGGAGATCCAACCAGTCCATTCTGAAGGAGATCAGCCCTGGCATTTCTTTGGAAGGAATGATGCTAAAGCTGAAACTCCAGTACTTTGGCCACCTCATGCGAAGAATTGACTTATTGGAAAAGACTCTGATGCTGGGAGGGATTGGGGGCAGGAGGAGAAGGGGACGACAGAGGATGAGATGCTGGATGGCATCACCGACTCGATGGATGTGAGTCTGAGTGAACTCCGGGAGTTGGTGATGGACAGGGAGGCCTGGCATGCTCCAATTCATGGGGTCGCAAACAGTCGGACACAACTGAGCGACTGAACTGAACTGATAATAACCCTATGTGTAACCATTTGAGGAAATGTCAGTCCGTTTTCCAAAATGACTGCCTGATTTTACATTCCCATTAGTAATGTATCAGAGTTTTGGTTTCTCTACATTCTCACCAACACTTGGTATTACCTGTATTTTAATTATAGTCATCCCGGTGAGCTCAAATTTGTGGTTTAGATTTTCTTCTTCCTAATGGCTAATTACATTGACAATCTTTTCGTGCTTATTGGCCATTCGGATATCTTTTTTTTTCCGGGGGGGGGGGGGNNGGGGGGGATGGCTGTTTAGGTTCTTTGCCTACTTTTGCTTTATTGTCTTCTTATTCTTAAGTTGTATTTCCTCCTACTTTGATGTTATTTTCCACTCAACATTTTTTGTAGACATTCCTTTGATCTCTCGACAAATCAGTCATCCTAGGTCAAATTTCCACATGCTTTCCAGGTATTTTTCTTTTCAAATATCATTCTCCAGGCAGGAACTAACTGTGGAGGACATTTGTCTGGTAATTGCTGTTGTTTTGACGGCCTGGCATCTGGAACACTTCCCCCAGGCTTGTGAATTTACCACCTTATGAGTCACAATAGGAAGCAGAGCCCTCCTCCACTGTGGAGCCAAGAAGGCTAGATTTGTGCTTTTCCAGCCTCTCTTGTACCAAGGACTTGGACTCGGCCAGTCAGATTCAAGTGTCCCAGACATGAGCTAGGATCTGATGATGAGAAACAATAGGGTCAACAGAAAAAGCCTTCTGGTGATGGCAGAACCTGTGGCTGTGGTCACCGGTGCTGGGGAAGGGGAAGCAGCAGTAGAGCACAGCCGACAGTCGTGCATGCTCAGCACCCTGGGGTGCTGACGGCGGTGGGCCAGGAGGGGTGCCAGCTGAAGCTCTGAGTTTCCCAGCAGATGTGACAAGAGCATCTTCCCCAGCCTGGTTCTGGGCTGCAGTTTGGCTGTGAAACTGAGCACTGCCAGTCTTCTCTGTTCTGGCCTGCTTTTCAAGCTCAGAAGTCTCTTTTTTGGATTAAATTAACAAAATGGCTTTCCCCTGTTGCAACAGAGAAGCTTGATTAATAACTACTAAATGCTGAGTGTGAAGGCCATGGATTAACAGCTCAGCATCTCAGGTCTGGCCAGGACACAAGTGGCCCCAGTCATCCAGATAGCACCATGAATCTCCCCCTAAAGGGCCTTGAATCTTCTCCAATTCCTCAGACACAGTAATCTAATAAAACCCTTGCTTAGCCCATTACTGCACACCATAAGCCTGTGTTATCAAAGCTCTTAGATTCTTTACACTGAAGCATCTCCCTATCCCCAGTCGGGAAAAGCCTCCTTACCCAGAAAAAATATTTATAAAACTTCTAACCACTGCCAACACTCACTAAGAAAAAATGTCAACAATGATTAAGCATGTCTTTTTCTGTACTCAAGTAGTTGTATGAATTGGTAGGCAAAACTGTAACTAATAGTCAAATCAATCAATGAATATGTATTTCTTTTTAGAAATGGACCAGTTTAGCAGATGCTCTAGAACTGACAAATCATCCTCTTTTACCCAACAACTGCACCCCAGCCACCCCACTCCTATACACATACCTAACATTTTGTGATCATTTGCAAAATGAACAAACAGGACACAATTTTTTTGCATCCACTATCGAGATTCTAACAAGGGCTGAGTGTGACTATGTCCTTTGGAGATGCACCATAAAGTTGGATTTTGCTTGCTCCAGGACCCCCACTCATCCTACGCCCCTCACAGGTGCTCTCAGGGCCCCTCTTAGCAGGCTAGCAGTTGGCACCACTCCACACATTTTCTTCCAAGATCAGTTGCTATAAATGGGTACTGGTGTCTCACTCACCTCCTTTTCACTCTGGCCCTTTCTGGCACCTGGTCATCTTGCCCAGATTCAGGTCCTCAACACCTTTGCAAATAATCTCCCAAGCATCCCCTGGGAGTCTTAAGCATCAACCCTTTTCTTCCTAAGAAGGAAAAAGACTCTCAAGGCTTCTAAACCCTTCAAAGTGGCTCCAGTGATCATCACCAAAATGTCTTCTGCAGTAAATTTGTCCAACAATATCCTTTGGAAGTTAAACAACAAATTCACTTCAGCCAAGCTGATACTGTGCACGTTCACCCTGGCAGCTGCAATAACACCAGGACCATTCAGGGTCTGGGTCCCAGCCCCACTCTCTAAACACAGTGTCTTCTCTCATCCCCAGGACTCTGACTTAAACTCCAGCCCTCCCATCTCAATCCAAAAGGTGAGCCTTGGTCAACTTAGCAGATGCCAGTTCACAGAAGGCTAAGCAAACAATTCACTGGGAACCAATTCGCAGAACTCAACTTGCCAAGCAAACCTTTCGCCAAATTAATCTAATTTGACTTATTGGAATGTTCAATGGGAATATTTAGCATCACTCATGGGAATGTTAGATTTTAGTAACTGATGATAAGGACGTAGAAAAGCATATTCTAATGGCAACAATCAAATATTGGCTTTTCTATTGGGAATTTTTAGTAGTCACAGACATTTTGGATGATGTTTATGTTAACATCAACTTCTTTCAAACACTTAAATTTGAACTACCATCCACTGGATGGATCCATCTCTAGAACCGTTCAGAGCCTCAAGGTACCCAGAATATATGTCCTCGTGCCTCATCTCTATGGGTCTGCCTTTTCTGCACCTGTGCCCCCTGGCTCTGTCAAGGTGGAGGGGGTGGCTTGGCAACAGTTGTCCAATGTTGCTGGCTCTGGTAGGGCCCAGTGGTCTTCACTGACGGGAAAGAAAACTCAAGATGCTGGGCCATAGCTGGGCCCTGCCTACCAGCTGGTAGAGCTAGCGCCTCACCCTTTAGGGGAACAGGGGTTGAAGGGTATGGCAACTTGTAAGACCCTTCCCTTGCCACCTTCCACTGGAGAGGCTGGAACTAGTCAATACAGTAAATCTCCTACATAGAAATGAGTCCCTCTTTCTGAGAGCACATTCATAAGTCCAATTTGTTCTTAAGACTGACAAAGTTAGCCTAGGTACTCAACTAACACTGTCGGCTATATAGTACTGTACTGGAATGGGTTTATAATACTTTTCACACAAATAATAATAAAAAACAAATACATACCAAACTGAAGAAAACATTTTAAATCGTACAGTGCAGTACCTTGAACAGTACCGTAGTACCATACAACAGCGGGCTTACAGGGGCTAGCATGAGTGAACAGGCAAGAAGAGCGACTGACTGGAGGAGGGAGAGGAGGTGGGAGGTGCTAGAGCTGAGGGATTGCAGCAATAGGAGACAGAGGACAAACTGCAACTTCCTTCACGCCTGAGGCTGATGGAACACAAGGCCCCTTCTTTGAAAGTTTGCAACTTGAAAATTCATATGTAGGGGACTTACTGTACTTCCTTTCCCAGCTGCCCTTTCATCCAGGGGTGGCCTTGCGACCAGCCCTGTTCTCAGTAGATAACCACACGGAGATCTACAAAGGGGGTTCTGCACAGTGATATTCAGGAGTTGGTGGCAGTGAGGGCATCCTCCGTGGATACAGAAAGGTGGAGTGTGTTGTCTGCAGAGAATTTAAAATTCTGATAGCACTGACTAAAGGTCAGTCTGCCTTTTCCTTTCACCAGACACTGGCGATTTTGAACAATGTCAGTGATGTAACACTCTCACAGCCGGGGCAGATCACTCGTCTTACCACCCCCACATCCTCCTCCAACCTGGAAGGGCTCCTGAATGACTAGAGGAGGTGAATCCATACACGCTTGAAGGGCAGCACTGAAGCACATGTCAGCCTACGCCAATCACTCAGGTCCACCTTCAGGGAGAGAGCAGACTTCCCCTTCAGTCAGCCATGTCTTTATTAAAGCGGCCTCATCAGGGAGCATGGCTTCCCTGGTGGCTCAGACGGTAAAGACTGCCTGCAGTGAGGGAGACCTGGCTTCAGTCCCTGGGTGAGAAGATGCCCTGGAGATGGGAAGAGTTACCCACTCAAGTATCCTTGACTGGGAAACCCCATGGACAGAGGACAGTGGAAGCCTACAGTCCACGGAGTCTCAAAGAGTCGGATGTGACCGAGCAACTAACACTTCACTTCGTGAGTGAGTGCAGTGACCTGGGTCCCAGTGTCATTTCCTGAGAGCATCAGTGCTTCAGACATTCGGGGCCTGATATCCTTGTCTCCTGGTTGTGTGAAAGGAGCAGCTAAGAGAAGGAGCCTCTGTTTCGTGCCAGACGCTGGCTGCTGCCTGCCGGGCCTTCATCCTTACCTCTTTCTTACCCATGTGCGCTCTCTTGCCCCAGGGTCAGGATCCAGAAAATCTGAACGATGCTGCCCCAAGGCGCCCCCAGCAAGCCCCACCTGCCTTGAGGTAGGGAGGCCCAGTGGGACAAGTCCTAAACTAGAACTTGGGAGACTTGAGCTCTATTGGCCTACTATACTGGTCTGCTGTCAGCTGTGTGACCTTGGATAGGTTTCTCTCCTCTTTTGAGCCTCATTTCCCTGGAAATAAAATCAGAGGGCCATACTGGATCATCCCTAGCAGGTTCTTCACATTCTAAGATTCTCCCCCTTACCCCTACCCACTTTCCCCCTCTCTCTCATATGTTGCTGTGTGTTTTATTGTTGTGTTGTTCAGTCACTAAGTTGTGTCTAACTCTCTGTGACCCCATGGGCTGCAGCACACCAAGTTTCCCTGTCCCTTCACTGTCTCTCAGAGTTTGCTCAAACTCATGTCCATTGAGTTGCTGACGCTATCTAACCATCTCGTCCTCTGCTTCCCTCTTCTCCTTTTGCCTTCAATTTCTCCCAGCATCAAGGTCTCTTCCAGTAAGTTGGCCCTTCACATCAGGTGCCCAAAATATTGGCGATTCAGTTTCAGCATCAGTCCTTCCAATGAATATTCAGGGTTGATTTCCTTTAGGGTTGACTGGTTTGATCTCCTTTAGTTCAAGGGACTCTCAAGAGTCTTCTCTAGCACCACAATTCAAAAGCATCAACTCTTTGGCACTCAGCCTTCTTTATGATCCAACCTTCACATCCATACATGACTACTGGAAAAACCATAGCTTTGACTGTATGAGCCTTTGTTGGCAAAGTGACGTCTCTGCTTTTTAATACACTGTCTAGGTTTGTCACAGCTTTCCTTCCAAGGAGTAAGTGTCTTTTAATTTCATGGCTGCAGTCACTGTCCACAGTGATTTTGGAGCCCAAGAAAAAAATCTGTCACTGCTTGCACTCTTTCCCCTTCTATTGTTATGAAGTGATGGGACCACATGCCACAATCTTAGTTTTTTGAATGTTGAGTTTTAAGCCAGCGTTTCACTCTCCTCTTTTGCTCTCATCAAGAGGCTCTTTAGTTTCTCTTCACTTTCTTCCATTAGAGTAGTATCATCTGCATATCTGAGATTGTTGATATTTCTCCTGGCAACCTTGATTCCAGCTTGTGCTTCATCCAGCTTGGCATGTCACATGATGTACTCTGCATAGAAGTTAAATAAGTAGGGTGACAATACATAGCCTTGTTGTACTTCTTTCCCAATTTGGAACCAGTCAGTTGTTCCATGTAAGGTTCTAACTGTTGCTTCTTGACCTGCATACAGGTTTATCAGGAGACAGGTAAAGTGGTCTGTTAGTTCCATCTCTTCAGGAATTTTCCACAGTTAGCTCTGATCCACTTAGTCAAAGGCTTCGCATAGTCAATGAAGCAGAAGTAAATCTGTGTGTTTTCTAAAAGCCATAACGTTGCATTGCTCTAAAAATTTAACCATGCTCTAAAAAATTTGAAGAAATGATATATTAGTTATATACCTTCTAATGATTTTTTAAAAATGATTCATTTATCTTTACATGAGGCTTGGAAAGCACATCTTCAGTGACATAGACAAGGATTTGTAACTTTCTAACCACTTCACTCTTAATCAGTTTTGGATCTTAGTAGCTTTAGCAAATTTCATGAGCCAATGTGGATAACTAAAACATGTTATACAACCTCTTGGAGTTATTTTCAGTGACACGGCTCCTAATTTTGCCAAATGCAATGCTATTATTTGCTCAAATTGCTGAGCACCTTGCATGCACTTGAAGCAGATGTCAGTGCTGATGCCTTGTGAATACTGAGTCGAGCTTAGGGGCTTGTTTAGGCACTGAGCACAGAGGGGTGCTGCACCGACTACACCAGCGCCACTCCAGGGCAATCTGGTCCTCACCAGCTGCAGGAAGCACCCTACCCATGGGGACACAGGGCACTTTAAGGACATCAGAGTCAGAGCCCTGGGGAAGAGGGGAAGACAAACACCCAGCACCTAGACTGAGAGAGCAGAGCAATCCTGGCCACCCAGGATGGTCCATGCTGCTTACTTGGAAAATGCACTATTTTTTCTGGGTACTGAGGTCCATCAGGGAACTTCATGTCCAGCAGTGCAGTGGCCTGAAGCAGGCATGACGAGGCACCTGACTTCCAGTCAAGGGAGTGACCTGAGCTGATGTGATGAGTCCCCTTCCTGCTCCAAACCCATGGACCTGCTAGGTAAAATACTGAAAATTAAATCTAAAACCAAGATTAGAAGCTAAATAAATCTGTGGATGTTT
Organism: Redunca redunca; assembly: GCA_006410935.1. Taxonomy (NCBI): domain Eukaryota; kingdom Metazoa; phylum Chordata; class Mammalia; order Artiodactyla; family Bovidae; genus Redunca; species Redunca redunca. Next base: position 691,772 of record SJYQ01003244.1, read on the forward strand.
GAGTGAAGAAGAGACTCAGTTGATGACCAGTGGGCAAACCCATCTAAGCAAATGCCACTGAGTTGTTGTTTCTGTGTGTGTGTTTGATTTATCAACAATTACATTGAATTCAATATACAATCTTGTGTCTTTTTAAAGTGTAAATAAGGTATAATTTATATGCAGTAAAATTCATCTTAAATATACAGTACTATGAGTTTTGACAAATGTGTTCAGTTATGTAACCACTATGCCAGTCAAGCATAAGTCAGTTTCATCACCCACTAAACTCCCCTCTCCCCTTTGCAGTTAATCTGCTCCACCACCTCTTGTCTCTGGCAACCACTGATATGTCTCTGTCCCAATATTTTTGCCTTTTACAGAATTCTATATAAATGGAATCATACAGTCTTTAGAGAGGTTGTAATTTTAATTCTCACCTATGGAGGGATATAAAAGCTGCAGTCTTGCAAATAGCAGAGATATTGGAACTAAGCTGCTTAAATGAAGCCAGGAGTCAAGAAAGGGCTTCTTTACTTGGAACTGGGATTAGATGAAAAATTCTGCTTGCTGACCCAAATATTAGGCACAAAAGTGGGCCACTTGACTTGAACTGTGATGAAAATAATCACCCATGAGAAAGCTAAACCTCTAGTCTATGTGTCATATGTGGACAGGTATTCTCTTATAATCAGTATGATATGAATGTCCTGAGCCTAGAAACTCACATAAAATCTGGTCCAGAAACTATTTATCCTTTAGACATGGCAGAAGTAATTTCAATATCTTACCAGAGGAACATTTCCACAATTGAAGCATATAAAGGACCCTCACATAAAACAATCTCTCACCTGTAAAACTGCAAACTTTGCAAGCAAGTCTATGAGGAATAATCAGCAGATACATTAAACAAACACAAGTGAAAAACTTTAATATAATAAAAATTATATAGAAGTCTGAAGGGGTCTTTAAAATAGGTATGCTTGTAGGATGTAAAGAAATTTAAAAATGATTAGATTTATAAGGCAAAAAAACCCAGATTATTATAAAAGATAAATAGAGGGATTGAGACAGGTACCAAATAGAAAATTACAAATTGAACAATATAATACATAATTTTTAAAAAGTCAATGATCAGATTAAACAATTATACAATTGAAGGAGGAATTTGTGAATAGGACAACAGAGCTAACAAAATCACAGAGCTATAAAATATGAGAGAGGATTGAAGAGATGTAGAGCAGAGGTTGAGAAGCCACAGTATATATCTCTAATAAGAGTTTCAAAAGTAAAGAATACACAGACTAGAAAAGAGATGCTATTTAAAGAAATAATGGCTAAGGTTTCTCCAGAAATTAGGAGAGACATATAGCCTTACATTGAATAAGCACACTAAACCCCAAGCAGGATAAATAAACATGTTATCTACAAAGAAAAAAAATCAAAAATGCTAATTTAGTGAAATTATAGAAACTTACAAGATAATGGTTACCAGATAAGCAACAGAGTATCCATCATCATAGACACCATAAAACAATGAATTATATCTTCAAAGTGCTAAGAAAAAACATCATCCAAGGGGATTCTAGTGTGGAATATTTCTTTTTCCTCTCTCAACATGTTTAGATTTAAGGCTATCAGTGTACTTAAGGGTATACAAATGTTCATTTATTTTACAAATTTTCATATATTTTAGCATGTCCCTTTGATAAAATGACCAAATAGAATCATTCCTAGGAGGGGTAGAATTTGGTGAAATGGAGCTTACTAAATCCAGATACCTTGGGGCTGTGAGTTACTCCTAGAATTCTATACCCAATTTAATGTCATTTAAGAGTGAGGCAAAATAGAGAAAATCATCTCAGAAAAAGGAATGGCTAAAAACATTAGTTTCAAAGGTAAGAGTAAGCAAAAAAATCATTACGATCTAAATAAGTATTGAATCATCATCATCGGTTTGAGGAGGTTTAAAAACATGGGAACATCAAAACGCTAGAAATAGTAACAGGAACCGCAGTTGGGGGAGATAAAATTATAGTGAATAAAATCCCTAATTTTATCCAGGAGGAAGACAAAGATTTTGATTAACCTCAGGTTTTGTTAGAAAAATATAAAGTGAAGTATGTATATTAAAAACTAGGGGACGTCCCTGGTGATGCAGTGGATAAGAATCCACCTGCCAAAGCAGGGGACACAGGCTTGATCCCTGGTCAGGGAAGATCTCACAAGCCTCAGAGCAACTAAGCCCGTCCACCATAGCTACTGAGCCTGAGCACCCAAAGCCTGTGCACCACAGCTACTGAGCCTGAGCACCCAGAGCCTCAGAGCAACTAAGCCCGTCCACCATAGCTACTGAGCCTGAGCACCCAAAGCCTGTGCACCACAGCTACTGAGCCTGAGCACCCAGAGCCTGTGCACCACAGCTACTGATCCTGTGCACCACAGCTACTGAGCCTGAGCACCCAGAACCTGTGCACCACAGCTACTCAGCCCACACTCCAGAGCCTGTGCACCACAGCTACTGAGCCTGCACTCAGAACCTGTGCACCACA